>JANTNU010000234.1:13218277-13232476 GCA_024752395.1 Erythroxylum havanense
CAAAATTTATTTCCAATGGGCTATTCGACATTATGCACCTCCAATAACTCTCTTAGCTTGTAATGTCCAGCAGTTACAGCTTGCATACTTTCTCTATGGATCATGTTGGGGGAAAAAGCAAGTTGAAAAATTAGGAATTCCAGATTTTCCCCTTTCACTATAGGGAAATATAAAATGGGTTGACGGAAGGTATCGTTCATCACAAGTTAGTCACAGAGTTCAAAATGGCATCTACATCAGGTGTTATTATGGCACGCTTGTTGATCTCTGCAATGGCACAACAGTGCTTCTCCATTGTATTAACAGCTACAAGGTCCTGGGCAAATACACAATCCATACCTGGGGACACCTGCAACCATTCCAATTGTTTGTTTAAAGTAAAAGTAGCCCCAACTACACTGTCGAGCAGAATCACAAATTCAATATGCACTCACATCGTAAAGAGTTTCGCCAAGTTTCAGCTTTACAGCCCCGCTCTTGTAAACCAGCATCTTACCCATCAAGCCAGCTGTTAAGTTATCTAACCTACATGTCTTCTCCATAGCATGAGCACTCCCCGACGGTCTTGTGCTTTCATTTGACAGTTGGCCATCTGCAGTAGCTGATCGCTTTGTCATTGGCAAGGTTGGTGGTAATTGAAGAAAAAACATGTTTGCTTCAGCATTCTCCGCCTGCAAATTTGGACTTAAAACTGCATAAGAAGTAGCTGACTCGATTCATGCTGTTTGATCATAATTGCCAGAGATACATACCATTAGACCAAGCTCTGCCACATGATTGATTGCACTTTCATCAAAAGCAACACTTTCTGAAGCCTCCCCAAATTCCTCCTCATCAAGAATTGCTACAGGAAAGTGACATAAGCCATGAATAAAAAGAAATGTATTCCAACAATTGTAATTAAGAGGCACCTGGCTGTTTGATAAAATGAATGATATGACAATGATATTAATGACAAATAAAAGCTGATAAATGGTGAGATTTGAGTCAATAAGGCCAACAGTAACATTCCTAGAAATGTGAATTTTGTTGCACCATATTTTCATATCCCTTGTTACTACAGTGGTATGCCCCTCTTTCTGAAAAGCACCTTAAAACTACCTGGGTTTCCTGAATAAGGCCTCCTCATAGGAAGAGTTACCGGATAATAGCTGTAATAATCCTGTAGTGGCAGCAAAAGATAATAAACATAAATAGGTAAGTCAGACACATAACGCCAGAAGATAAAAGAGAGCAGCACATCAGTTAGCGAACATAAAGGCCGAGAAGCTTAAGTCATAGTTACCTACCCATGGTTCATTGTATTCTTTATCTCTCGGGTCTGAAGGATGAGCACCAACTGCAAAAAGCATAATCAGTTGTAGAGCACTTGAAATTATTCCATTCAGCAGCAAGTAGATAAAATTAGATTCAAGACAACAAACCATTGACACCCAAAGCGTGTCCTTGATTGCTTGTACTTCCTCCTTTGGGAACACCATACGATTTTATGGAAGTAGAAGCAGCTCCGAAGCCAAATGCAATTTGTGAAGCTCGCACTACATCAAAGCAAATGATCAGCGTGACAACATATTTTTAGACCTCCAATCCTTTTCAGCAAGACTAAGATAGAGGTTAATCCGTAAATTGCAACGGCTGGTTTCTGAAGTTTGACAAAGCATAAGCACGAAAAGAAGAGGAAACCCAGAACCGGCATGGTAATAAGTGGCAAGCAGATTTATTATCTCATATCGTACCCTAGACTGCTGGAACAGTGGAATGAAATATGGAAAAGAATACCAGTATATGCATTCAATTTTAAAAAGCAACAAATCACAACTTAGCACAAGTTAAACATTGTAAAAGAATGAAAATGACAAGCCCAAAATCTCCAGTTCAGAAAGATACCCTAACTGGTTTTTGTTCAATCACATCATAGCTCCTCAGCCTAAGCACAAACACATATAAGCATATCTTTTTAGCAGGAAATCATTACTGTTAATCACAAGCATAAATCAGAGATATGGCAAACTAAAGCATCGACTCATATCAAAATATAACAAGATGTCGTGGGACTAACAACCTTTTTAAAATTCCCAAACCAAGTTTATTAGAATTAAAAAGCATTATTATAGTTTTATCATACATCAACTTGAGCAAGAAATTGCATGCCATAACTTGCAAGTATTGTTTGTGGATAACTCACTTCAACGTTTGTCAGGTATGAATTACTTAAAGAAGGAACAATTAATCAAGAACAGAATCCTAAAATTGTTCTGCCATTAAGAGATTGTGGGAAAAAACTGAAAACTTCCATCTCTGTTTCTGCAAATGTCGAAATTGATGATCAAGTGTTAAAAGACACATTATTGTGAGAAGTGTATCGTGATTAGCTTTACAAATGAATTCATTGTTGAAGCTCATCCTTTTCCAATTTATCTCCCTCTCTTCATTCCCTTTGTTCCCACTTCTGGGCTTTTTCTTTTTATTTTTGGACATGTATTACAGAGTAGGCGCCTATGTTGCTAATGTGAATAATGAGGACGACATAAATTGAATCACAAACCTCAAAAGATTATGATTACGTAATGAAATTACCTTTCTTTTCAACTTTAATCTTCGCTCTGTTTGACCGTTCCTGTAAAAATGACAGAACAACGAATTCAAGATGTCAAAAGAACACAAAAATTCAGCGTATATTGAACTGATTGAAATCAGCGGACGCTGAACACTTGAGAAACGGGCATACATGAAATTGTCGCATCAAATCTACAGCCTGAACAGCGTCAACATCTTCTTCAACTTTCTCACTGCATGCATCATTGAGAAAGTAAATGACGAGAAAAAGAAAATTACATCAGCATTTTCAAAGGCACAGCTAGCTATGCAACAACACGATATTTACCTTTTAACTTCAGGCTTTGGTGCCCTTTGAACGGGAGCTTTAGGCTTGAACTTAAACTGCAAACAAAAGGTTTAATTGCAAAACAAAAAGAGAATCTTTCGTGATCCAATATTAAAAGGGAGTTGAAGCAAACCTTCCTGGGAGCATCCTGACGCGGCGCCGACTCCATAATCGACAAACTTGGAATGGAACTGAGAACAATATCAACCATACCAGCAAATCCATCATTGGTTACAGAGAACAAAAACAGAAACTAACTCATTGCTAGCTAACAAAATATAACAGTTGGCGACATGTTTGGGTGATCATCAAGTTTTGAGGCCTTAGTGTCATAATTGAAAGTGCATTGGATTATAAGTAAGACAAGTTGAGATTACTGTAGGCTTAACCTTGGAGTTTGTAGGAGGAATGTTTTTTGATGAAGGAGAAAAAGGAGAGAAAGCCGCCAATGTCACAAGGGGAGCTGCTATGAGAAACCAAACCTAACGTGTGCTTCTTTGTTGGCTGTCTGTTCTATATATATATATGTAATGGTCTTACACTCTTACGGGGAGGAAGTCTACTTTTGAAGTCGAGAACAGACTCTCGCCGTCTCACGTAGGACAAGTCCATGTCTGAGGAGGACTTGGGCCTAACGTCCAAGCATACTGGCTAAACATTCATTATATTTTATTGAAATATGAATTGTTAATTTCAATTATTTATTATATTCTAAATTTTGTTGATATATTAAAAAATAAAAATAAATGATAAAAATTGCTTGAAAATAAAAAAATATATTTTAAAGATTAAAGAATTAATATTAATTTTCGGAAAGGAAGAGAGCAGTTAAGGGGCGAAATTCGAAATACTTAAATATTTCGTCCCAGTTTCACAAAATTGGAGAAAAAGAAACAGTCAGGTACAAGGAGAAGAGTGAAACTGTTCGATATAAATTTTGCCTAAGAACAAGAGAGAGCCGTTTTATCTTAACTTTGCAAACAATAAATCACTTGTAAATTGAAAGATTTTCCGGCTCCTTCTATCGCGGCCAATTCGCTCTCTCTTTACTCTCCATCATTAACCTTCAGTCGGAATCGCCGGCGAACTAGGGATTTTACTTCTGCCTTAATTCTCCGCCAATGGCTTCCGTCTACATTCCGGTACAGAACTCGGAAGAGGAGGTCAGGGTGGCCTTGGATCAGCTTCCTAGAGATGCCTCCGACATTCTTGATATTCTCAAGGCCGAGCAAGCTCCACTTGATCTCTGGCTCATCATTGCTGTTCGTTTTCACTCCTAACTGTTTTTCTTTTATGTTTTGGGTTCAATTATCCTGTACAGGGCTTTGTGGAAAGTTCTTTTTTTTTTGGTTTCTTCCTTTTTTTTTAAGTTGATTGCATAGTGTGGTGTTGCAGAGGGAATACTTCAAACAAGGAAAACTTGATCAATTCCGCCAGATATTGGAGGAAGGATCTAGCCACGGTAATTGCTGTTTGGCAATGTTGTTTGTCTTCTTATTTGTTTTTTTTTTCAAAGAGTTGATGGAAGTAATTCATAGGGGTTCTGTGGAATTTTGGTGGAAAGTTGGTTTCTTTACTCAGCTGGAGTCTCAACCAGTTGATTATTGTTTCTTTTTTTTTTGGCAGAAATTGATGAATATTACGCTGATGTTAGATACGAGAGGATAGCTATACTGAATGCTTTGGGGGCATATTATAGTTACCTTGGGAAAATTGAGACAAGGCAAAGAGAAAAGGAGGAATATTTCATACAAGCGACTAAATACTACAATAAAGCTTCCAGGATTGACATGCACGAGCCTTCTACTTGGGTTGGAAAAGGTGAAGGGAACCATTTTCTGTTTGATAACTAGCTGAAGAGTTCTCTCTGTCTGCTTCTTTTACATCTTTACAATGACCGCCTTTAGATTCCTACCCCTGTTTTTTATCATTTTTTCCCTGCTGTTTCTTCTGGTTACTGATCCGGATTTGGATGTGCTAAATTACAGTTGCTGTGTGAAACAATGGCTCCTTGTTTGTAATGTAAATTTGCTTTACATTTGTTTTTGTTTCTGTAGATTGCATATTCTAGAGTTGTTTTCTAGATTCCTGTGACATCTATTGTCCTGTAATTTCCTATGTAACTTTTATATATCTTTTATCAGTGGTCTCTTGGAAGAACCTACCTTACCAAATTTTCTTAACTACACTTACAAGCTATAGCATTTTTAATCTGAATGCTGCCCTTAAAAATGCTTGAGAAAAGACTGGTCACTTGTTCTCTTAACAGGTCAGC
Organism: Erythroxylum havanense; assembly: GCA_024752395.1. Lineage (NCBI taxonomy): Eukaryota > Viridiplantae > Streptophyta > Magnoliopsida > Malpighiales > Erythroxylaceae > Erythroxylum > Erythroxylum havanense. Next base: position 13,223,437 of record JANTNU010000234.1, read on the forward strand.
TTTTACTGGCTAAAGGAGAAGTAGAGCAGGCATCTGCTGCATTCAAGATTGTACTAGAGGGTGATCGGGATAATGTATCTGCTCTTTTGGGTCAGGTATTCCTGGTTATTTTCTTGAACAATTGGTTAAAATAATGATTACACTTATCAAGTACAGGCAATGTTATCAAGGATCTAAAATGCTTGCTCTGTTTGTTATTGTAAGTCTTACCATGCTAGTGCCCTGCTGCAATATGATAAACAAAGGAATGTTTGTTCACATGGACCAGACTGAATTTGTTTCATGTTGGGATATCTTATATTTAATATTTTGTACGTTTGTTTGTGATCCTTCTTTGCCTGTGGTTTTATTGTTTTTAAAACCATTTTGCGAACTATAAATGAGACTGCCACCTTGGTAGAGCATTCCTTATATAAATATGGTGTAAATTTATCCCTTCATTCTTAGTGGATTTTCTAGAAACCACTGGAATGTGATTCATTTGTTATGAATTTCTTACGTATAGGCTCTGTGAATTTGTTAAAGATATGGGGAGGTGGTCCTTTGTGGAGCCTGCCTTGATTTTATAGGGTAAATTGCTGACACTTGAAATTTGCTGTGTTCGGCTTTTTCCAGGCATGTGTTGAGTACAATCGTGGTCATTATAGTGATTCATTGGCGCTGTATAAGGTTTGTTCTTTCTATCTTCATAGTTGATATCATGATGGCCATAGCTAACTGATGTTATTTATCCTTTTCTGGCATTAACTATTTGTCTTTGACCTTTGTTAAGAGGGCACTGCAAGTCTATCCCAATTGTCCTGGTGCTGTTAGGCTTGGAATAGGTCACTGTCACTATAAATTGGGACATTTTGAAAAGGCTCAGCGGGCATTTGAGCGGGTATTACAGGTTAGTTGTGTTATGCATGTAGTGGGATCTGTGGTTAGTTAAATGGCAGATTCTTACTGCGTCTCTTTGCTTCATGATTCAATATTTTCAGTTAGATCCAGAGAATGTTGAGGGTCTTGTTGCACTTGCAATTTTGGACTTGCAGACAAATGAAGGCAAGTTTTCATAGTCCATTAGTTTGTGCTGTTTTCTTGATTTTCAGTTTCTTAATTCTGATTGCGCATGATGCTTGGACAGCTTTTGGAATACAGTACGGGATGGAAAAAATGCAGAGAGCTTTTGAGTTATATCCCTACTGTTCAATGGCATTAAATTATCTAGCAAATCACTTCTTCTTCACTGGTCAGCATTTTTTAGTTGAGCAACTGACTGAAACTGCACTTGCTGTTACCAATCATGGAGCAACCAAGTCACACTCTTACTATAATTTAGCACGCTCGTACCATAGCAAGGTTCGAGTCTCGACTTATTTTCATTTGATTGATTAGGGTAAAGGAACTGTTATTGTTTGTGAAGGCCAGAATTTTCTTTTGGGGGTTCAGGAAACGTTGTCTCTGGGGTGTGTAGGTTTTAGAATAATATATAGTCCATCTTTAGACCTCATCCAACAGCTTAAGCCTTTTGGGTTGAATGGGTTTTTGATGCAGGTGAATATTTTATGCCTCTTATCCTTGCTACACCTTACTATTGAGAATGTCTTATGGATATGAAGTCTTCCACAAAGTGTTTGATGTGATATACAAGAAGATATTGAAATGGACCATTTTATTTTCAAAAGCTTCACTTCTATATCCATTTATTTTTCCTGCTGAAGCACATATCATTAGCTCTCTTAAATTCGGATACGCTTACTTCCACACAACCAACCCCAGCTTCACCCCCCTTGGCTCCTCTGAATCCTAATGATAGTGATGTGATATGTTTCAACTGCAGGGTGACTATGAAACAGCTTCAAGGTACTACTGGGCATCTGTCAAAGAAACCAATAGTCCCAATGAATTTGTTTTTCCGTATTATGGTGAGTACATATTGTGATTGCGCTTTCTGTGAGATTTGATGAGATTTTTAATATTTGTGTTTCAAATTGCTGGTCTTTTATCAACATGGATTTGAAGTTATCTGGTTTAGGCCCATTTCTTCACTGCATTGGTTAACTTTATATTTTCCATCACTCTAATTAGTAATTACAGAGACTTTGTATCAATCTTTTCTGTATTTGACAGGCCTGGGGCAAGTACAGTTGAAGTTGGGAGAGACTAAGAATGCCCTATCAAATTTTGAGAAAGTTTTAGAAGTTTATCCTGATAACTGTGAGACACTGAAAGTAAGTTAAATCAATGTGTTTACTTTTCATCTTGGAAGTTCATTGGGCTTTTAGATATTTTTAGGGACTTTCAGCGGAATCTCTTTGTTTCCTACAGGTAATTGGTCATATATATGCTCAAATAGGGCAGAATGATAAGGCTCAGGAACTATTGAGGAAGGCCACGAAGATTGACCCTCGTGATGCACAGGTATGGAAAATTGTTGTTCATAGGCTTTGACTTTGAGTTTCTTCTGATTTTGCTGTAAACTGTTCCTGTAATTTCTTTGGTTTTGTGTGAAATGAGTTTACTTCGTCTGGTATGCTTTAAATTTGTGTCCATGACAAGTGATGTAGGGGAAGGCATAGGGCAGCTAGATTTCAACAAATTAGGGCTACAATAGGGCTGATTGTGATTGGAACCATTAGGGTTCATAACAAATGCTCCTATAAAATTCTCAATACAAAAGTTGCTCCCTTTCTTCAACATGACCCTTTTTTGTACTAGTCTTGGCAGAAATCCTATTCATAAAGGAAGGACACTACCAACTTATGGAACTGAATTATACTATGAAAAGATGCTTAAACCTTATGCCTTCTTTTTTTATCCAGATTCATACCATAAAAAATGGCACTGTATCTGTGGGGAAATAGGACATCCAAAGGCATAAAAGGCGAACAAATTATATTTCTTAATAATATGAATTAAGTAATAGCTATTTATTCTCAAGGAACCAGAACTTGAATCTCAATTCAGTAAAGTCTTCAATATAAATACTTGATGTTTGCCTCCTGAATCCTCCTTCATTTACCTGTGTGCAGGGCCAAACTCTTCGTTAAATACTAAAATTTTTAATCCTTTCTGATTGCTGTAGTTCTAGTTAGACGTGGATTTTTTTTTGTCATTTTCTCATTTGCATTTAAGAACTGGTTCTTTTTCTAATTTCAGCATCCATGATGGTGTATTACTTAAACTATTTCATCTTTAATGCTATTTCCTCAAACTTTCTGTTCTACGACTTCTCTTGCTGGACTCAATAATTCCTCATCGCAGTTTTATTTTCACATGGTGATTCATCTGCTTCAACTCTCAATAATCAACTTTGTTTATTTTCCGTCACAAGAACCTTCAAATTGATACAAATGGTTTAATAATTATACTTTGAAATATATGCTATTTGATTATCAATTATTGCTTTTTAACTTTCATTTTTTCCCCTGTATATTGCACAGGCATTTCTTGACCTTGGTGAAATATTAATTTTGTCAGACACAGGAGCTGCTCTAGATGCCTTCAAAACTGTAAGGACTAAGGATCTTGCTATTAGTACTTTTGGATTTTAAGTTTTAAATATCAGGATATATTTTCTGCCATATATTTTTGACTAAATGTTGTTGTAGGCACGAAGTCTGCTTAAAAAGGGAGGTCAAGAAGTCCCAATAGAAGTTCTTAACAATATTGGAGTTATCCATTTTGAAAGGGAAGAGCTTGAGGTGTGCACAGATTTCTTTAGATTTTGAGAGACGCAAGTACATATTGCCATGTGTAAAGCATTTATTTTTGTTGTTTCAGTTGCTTAGCAAGTTCTTGATGGAACTTCCTGCTTGTTATTTTGGACTTTTTCTTTTCAAGTTCGTGTGGTTTTGGCTACACTGTAATTTCTTGATTTTTATATCGTCTTATTCTGATATTACTACAGCTTGCTCTACAAACTTTTAAGGAGGCTCTAGGTGATGGCACATGGGTTACTTTCCTTGATGGTAAAGCTAATGTCAATACAATTGAAGCATCTGCTTCTGTTCTTCAGTACAAAGACATGCAAATATTTCATCAGTTAGAGGAAGATGGTATTCATGTGGAACTACCTTGGAGTAAAGTCACAGCATTATTTAATTTGGCCAGACTACTTGAGCAGTTGCATGAGACACAAGTTGCAATCATACTTTACTGTCTTATACTGTACAAGGTACTGTTGCACCATATCTGCAAGTATCGATTATTCTTCTCTCTTCGTCCATTTTCATATGTACTGTTTCATGAATAAGCTCTTGATTTTGCTTCTATAAAGATCTGTTATTACAATTCCCCGTTTACTAAGTACATGTCAATGCAGTATTCTTCAGGTAGCTTCTTGTTCGCAATGTCATTTGATGATTTTTGGCATACTTTTCAACTTTTAATTCAATGGCTGTGCTTGAACAATAACTGGATATTCTCTTTTTCTTGTTATCAAGGCTCTAGACTATGTTCTGTTGTTTGCTTGGGGATATTTTTGCATTATTTTCTTAACGGTGTTAAATTATCTTATTTTTATTCTGTTTTGGTCACCAAAACTGATCCTGGTTCTCATCATGTTTTGACTGTATTTTCTGTATCCAATTTAACAGTTCCCAGACTATGTGGACTCTTATCTGAGGCTTGCTGCCATTGCGAAAGCTCAAAACAATCTTCAATTAAGCATTGACCTGGTTGTTATGACCAAAATAATGTTACTGTTGCTGTCTTTAACTTTATGTTTCCTTTCCTTGGGATAACTGTTAGCTTTGTCTTTAATAGGTCAATGAGGCATTGAAGGTAAATGACAAGTGCCCTAATGCATTATCTATGCTCGGTGACTTAGAGCTGAAAAATGATGATTGGGTTAAGGCCAAAGAAACCTTCCGAGCTGCTAGTGAGGCAACTGACGGAAAAGATTCTTATGCAACACTCTCTCTGGTTTTTCTCCTCTTCCATGGGCCTTCCTACTTGTACTTTTTCGGATCTTAGGATTTCTCCTAGATCCACATTTGACTGACTAGTTTGTGGCAATTTATTTCATGTCACTTTTTATATCAATTCTCTTAACTTATGTAGTTCTTCCATTCCTTTTGGCATTTTTCAGGGAAACTGGAACTACTTTGCTGCACTACGCAATGAGAAAAGAAATCCGAAGTTGGAAGCTACCCACTTGGAAAAGGCCAAGGAACTTTATACCAGAGTATGAACTTCTGTGTTTTCTCACATCCCTATGAATAATTAAGTAGAATACTTAACACTGTTATTTGCGATGAATGGATTCAATTAGACTTAGAACTGACTTGTAGTTTGGCCCCTTTGTTTCCTTGCTGTATACCTTTTGCATGCTTCTATTTCCCTCTTCCCCATCTATCATCTTTTGATTGGTACTGTTGTTAGTCTGTAATTTGTGTATATGCCATATTAACTCTATCATGTCTTGACATTTTAGGTTCTGGTTCAGCATACAGCTAATCTGTATGCTGCAAATGGCGCTGGTGTAGTCTTGGCAGAGAGAGGACAATTTGATGTCTCAAAAGATCTTTTTACACAGGCATGACAGTTTGATATGCTTATTTTTGTTTCCTATAGTTTAAAACTTCATTTTATCCCTTGTGCTGGCCTATGTAAAAGTTTGTATGTTGAATTTTTGTGTGATGCAATGACATAGGTCCAAGAAGCTGCAAGCGGAAGCATTTTTGTCCAGATGCCAGATGTCTGGATCAATTTAGCACATGTTTATTTTGCTCAAGGAAATTTCGCATTAGCAGTAAAGATGGTTTGTTTATTTTATTATATTCCATTTATGCAGATATGTAGGTTAAAGCTGTATTTTAAATACTTGTAATTTCTTCTCATTGAATTTATATTTTGGACTTTGCTTCCTGCAGTATCAGAATTGTTTGCGGAAGTTCTATCATAATACAGATTCCCAAATTCTCCTTTATCTGGCTCGTACTTATTATGAAGCTGAACAGTGGCAAGACTGCAAGAAAACTTTACTGAGGGCCATCCACATGGCACCTTCAAATTACATATTAAGGTTTAATGCAGGTGTTACGATGCAGAAATTTTCAGCATCTACGCTACAAAAAACAAAAAGGACAGCAGATGAGGTGATTTTCTTTCTTTTAAAATTAGCTTGATTGGATATTATTTTCTATTCCGAAATGTTATTTTTTTGATAATATAGCTCATATCTTTTTATTTTGTAATGATAGATGCAGTGCTTACAAGAATTAGTTCCTCGTACCTTAAAATGTGTGTTAGTTTTCCAGCTTGTGGGTTTAATTATCATAGGAGTTAATTTATCATAAATAATCTAGAAAATAAATATCTCTACCTGGCAGGTTAGCTTGTAGATGATCATACTCACTCCATTTTTGGCTAGTCAAACACCAGAACCTGTAGGTGAAAACTTTTTCTGCTAGATTATGTAGTCATATCCTGTATCATATAAACCATAAAACTGGGCAAGAGCCAGGTTTTCACATGCTTTCTCAATCTTTCCATGGACACAGTATCTAAGTAACCTATCCTTTTCTTTTTATGATTATGCTATAGGTACGTTCTACAGTTAATGAGCTGGAAAATGCTGTCCGTCTATTTAGCCAGTTGTCTGCGGCTTCTAGCCTTCAGTTTCATACATTTGATGAGAAAAAAATCAACACACATGTTGAGTATTGCAAGCACTTGCTAGAGGCTGCAATAGTTCATCGTGAAGCAGCTGAGCGTGAGGAGCAGCAGAACCGACAGAGACAAGAAGTTGCTCGACAAATGGCTTTGGCTGAGGAAGCCCGTCGTAAGGCTGAAGAACAAAGGAAATTTCAGGTCTACTGCTGTCATTGTAGCTTATAAAGTTTGTATATGTGACAACGACATTATAGTACTTAGAGGTCTTATTTTTCTGTTGGTGTGAACAGTTGGAGAAGAGAAAGCAGGAAGACGAACTGAAACGAGTGCGGCAACTAGAGGAACGTTTTGAGCGTGTAAAGGTGATTAGATCTGTTGAAAATTTTCATATATCCTCAAAGCTTCTTGTCATTGCATGATTATAAATGCTTTATTCATAATGGGTTTATTGTAGTATTGGTGAAAGGATCAGTTGAGTAAAAGAGAAATTGGAGTAGACAGTAGTTTCTATGCCATATTTTCACATGATTCTTCCTTTTTCATATTGATTAGTGCCTTTAGATGTGTTCTAATACAATGTAATGGGCGTTTTATGTAATTTGGATTACTCAATGAGGCTAATTCTTCTATTTTTTGTTAATTAAATTTGTCATGTAAAATCTGCATAACAGGTTCCTTTTAACCATCTATACACAATTAGATGACTATATTATTTGATGTTTGTTGCATGAGACTGTCCGCTCATAGTACATCTCAAGTCCCATTTCAATACATGGCTCCCTACCAATGAGTATGTATTATAAAAGGAAATCCTAGGACTGCTTGAATTGGGCTGTAGTGGATCTATGGTAGCTGCTTAAATTCACTGATTTCATCCTGGTTCTTCATGATTCCAGGAGCAATGGAAAACGTCTGCTTCTAAGCGGAAGGATAGATCTGAGATTGATGATGATGATGTTGGGCAAAGTGAAAGAAGGAGAAGGAAGGGTGGGAAGAGGAGAAAGAAGGATAAGAACTCAAAGTCACGCTATGAGATGGAAGAAGGAGAAGCTGACATGATGGATGATCATGAGGATCAAGAAGATGAAGATGCAAACATGAACTATAGGGATTCCAGAAATCAGGTGGATGATCATGATGACCATGGAGAAGATGCACAAGAACTTCTTGCTGCTGCTGGGCTTGAAGATTCTGATGCAGAGGATGAAGCCGTAAGTATTCCTTTCAACTTCAAATCTCTTAGACTAAAACTTCATTGAAACTAGGATGTCTGAATCACACATAGTCGAGCAACTATAATTTACTGGTGAAAGCACTTAACAGCAACAGGACGTGCAAAAGATTAAGACGGATACAAATTTGTGGATTAGATGGGATCTAAAGTGATTCAGGTTCATAGCCTTATTTCTACAAGTTAAAACACTATTACTAGTTTATATTGCGTAGTTGTTTTAGTTTACTGAGACAGACGGGCCAGTGAGTTATCACTCTATTGGAACTAGGATACTGACATGATGGATCGTTCTGTTTCCCACAATGTTTCTATTAGGTTTGGATTTGGTTTTTAATCCAGTCTAGAGACAAAATAATCTATATGATGTTTCCTGGTGAAGGCTGAGCCTTCATCAACAGGTAGAAGAAAGCGAGCATGGTCAGAATCAGACGATGATAATGAGCCTTTAGATAACAGACCAGAATCCAGCCCTATGCAGGACAATTCTGCTGAGCTGCAGGACAGTGATGGAGAAATTAGAGACGGCACTCGCAGGCAGCATGGTCATGCTGTTATTGACGATGATGACGATGATTAGCTGGTTGCCATCTGTATTACCAAGAGAGAGAAACAACTAACACTTAAATCTGTCGACAAAGGAGAATGTTCTCGCAATACACTGGGAAAGTGCTTGATTATTTATAGGAAACCTATTGTATTTTCCCATAGCTCAATATGATGTTGTATATTAAATGTAAACCTTCTTATTTCCTGTGCCTATCTTGATAAAGATACTTCATCATTGAACCAGAGTTCGGCTCTCTGATGACCCTTCCTAAGATCAGCGACTGTTCTGGACTAACTGGGTCATTACTGTTAGGTTCCTTTAATTTTGAGATTGCAAGATTGTGGGATAACTGTTTATGGACTCAAAAAGGAAGGAGGAAAAAAAAAAGGTTACTGTTTGAAGAGGTGAGGCGATAGTGTCAGCAACTAGGCATTTCCTTTTGAGGCGGATGACTGACACAACCAGTAAAGAGTCGAAAATCAGATTAGGGTAGGGGTTTCAGAAGGTCAGAAACCGTACGGTTGTGTTTCTGCGTTTTCCACTGGCTACTTCGATTCTTTGTGAAATTGAATACCCTTTTGCAAGTCTAGTCTCCAAAGCTCCTTGCTCCTTTTCTAAACCAAGCTGGAAACTTCAGACCCAGGATCAGCCTCAGCCTC
>JANTNU010000234.1:13232576-13248280 GCA_024752395.1 Erythroxylum havanense
AAGTCTAGTCTCCAAAGCTCCTTGCTCCTTTTCTAAACCAAGCTGGAAACTTCAGACCCAGGATCAGCCTCAGCCTCAGCCTCTAGCCAGAAGGCTTCAGAATTTATTGTGAAACAGAGACCAGTGCTCTGTTTTGCCTTGCGACTTTTAAATGTTCGCACTGCCTAGCTGACTGACCTGTTTGCTTTCCGTGACCCAAATGCTTCTAGAAAAAGCTGAATGCCACTTTTACGGAGACGCAAATTGGACGCCTGATAATAGACAAAATGAACAAAAGCTATTTGAAAACTACTATTCTTTCCTCTATTTTACCTATTAAAGGTACTATTCTATATGTTCCATTCTTGTGTATAAAAAAATTCTGATAAGAAGAGGGAAGCAGATATATCTGAAACCTTTGTTGTTGGACTGGAATTTAGACAGGTGTAGTACTCTACAGTGCTAGACATTTCAATTTGAAACTCTTAGATTTTAATTTGCAAGGGTACCAGGATGGCATTAACAGTCGAGGGATACGATGGAAAAAAACAAAGAAAAAATCCAAAAAGCTGTGTGGAAATCCTTGCTGATAATTTTAATGACATGAAGCGCAGTGAACCTACAGAAAAGAAAATATATTGATAATTGATTTGTAGTTTCAAAACACATTCGAAGCACTTTCCTTTCTCAAGGTAACCTTTTTGGTTTCTTTAGGGTCTTCATTTTTTAAAAGTATCCGAAATGGCTGTTAGGGATCATGTTATGGGCAAATTTTGATGTCAACAATGTCCCAATTCCCATATAGCGTTAAATTGTGTGAGATGACAGCAAGTGGGGCAACTGTGACCAACTTGAGTTTGGTGCATAAAGGTGACAAATCAACAAATCTTGGGGCCATTATTAGGTCACCAACCCAGCAAATACTGCAATAACCAGCATGTTAGGCAAGTGTTTGAAATTGAAGCCGCAATGAGAAACCCCCACAAGACACTTACCTGCCTATCAGTCAATATCTTTACCAACATAATAAAACAGACTTGTATAGATACTGACGTGCTGAAATGAGTGAAAGAAGATGAACAACTGAAGCACAAGGCACATGGATGCTCCATTAAGCACAAAACACACTTCAAAAAATATCCAAATCACAGACACTTTTGATATAAAGCAACAAAAGAAAATCGTAGTTTTAGCAATTCTCTGGCCCCATAAAAAGCAAGTGGCCCCCATCGAGTACAATTTTGGCCTTCAAGAACAGAAAGGCCACCCCTGAAAAACTCAAGCATCTGCGTCCAAACAAAAAAAACAAAAACAATGTATTCTGTTAAACCTGAAAGTATCTGTTGTGTACCCGTGTAAGAGACAACGAGATGGAAAGAAACCACAACAAACAAGTGAAGGGTCAATTAATTACCACTGTGGGCACTTGAATTGAAAATGGAAAATTCATGTGATGATGATGGAATGGAGATTGATAGCCCAGTTTTTGTTGTTGATGCAGTGTTTGAAGATTTATCATCCAAGTCAAGCCATGAACTTTTGCTCTTAGGTGGCCACTCGTCAAAGAAACGATGGACAGTCTTCTGTTGCTGTTCTTCTCTCTCATTTTTTATGGATGCTTGACATGTAACCTCACTTCCCAAGAGATAGCTATGTTGATACTGCTTTTGCTGTTTTGGGTTATCGTGATCGCTCAAGCTTTGAAGCTGCAAATAGGAGTACTCATTTTGGTAGCCAGACAGGTTCCTCTGTTTCGAAGAGTACGATGAACAAGAAGAAGAGGAAGAGCTCATTGTGAGTGGAGTAAGTTGCCAAGCATCATCCAACGCTGAACCGGGAAGGTCTCTCATACAACCAGAAGGTTCACAGAACAAAGCATGCTCGTCAACCTCCTCTTTCAGCCCATAGGCATTCCTGTTTCTTCTTTTCGAACAACAAAGAAAATGAAATCAGACAAAAGAACCAGAAGCCTAAAAAGATACAGACAAAACAAAAAGGAGTATAAATGTCAGTCCTTTTCCATACCTACCTGTAATCACTACTAGCCAAGGAACATGAACCACCACAATCCAGGATCAGGTGGGAAGAGTCTTCATGAGGAGACAGCCCAATCCCAGAAGGTGTAGTATGAGAACATATAAACTGGTGGCTGAGATGTGTGTGATAACCAGGATAGTGAAGGTGGTTTTGGTGGTGGGTCTCAGAGGACATTAAAGAAAGAGAATGAGAGTGTGGTGGTGAGAGTAGGTTCGAAGTGTTTTTGGTGATTGATGAGAGAGATGTCGGTGTAGATGGATTAGTTGTTATCATTGGTTGTGTTGCAACTTCCACAGGCTTTCTTGAACGGTTTTTGCCTCTATGCATGTGCCTCTCACAATACTTGGAATCCGGGTATGCTTCTTTTGAGCACCTCCATTTCTTTCCATCCGTTCTTCTGCATCTCCCTGGTTCGGGATCGATTTTTCTCCCAAGACCCATCTGGAAACAGTTCCATCCGACTGCAAATAAACCCAAATCATAACTAGTTAAAAGAAAATCCTGCAGCAATATTAATAAGCACAAGCGTAAAGATTGAGCATCAAGCAGAGCTGTTACACTGTGGCGGTTGGCGAGAAAAGAGACTTGAAGACAGTACTGAAGAATCGGGGCAGCTCCTTTTGATAGTGAAAAGGAGATCAGGAGGAATAGGAATGCCGGACACCATATACTTAAAGATTAAAGCTTGATGCTCAAGCTCTTGCCACTGAGTTGGAGTGAAAGGAAACCTGCTTCTTCCATTCATCACGATGGTTTAGACCTGACTCAGCCAGCGAAAGTTGTGCTTTTACGTTGGAGTGTTGTGTCTGGGTCTGGGAGGGCTAGCTAAAACTAGTTTCTTCTTAATGTTGACTAACTTGTGAGAGGTGAGCAATAGAGTGGGTATATTTATTTCAGGGACCATTGGTTTGCAGAATCTTCTGTACGTGGATAAAACTAATGGTTCTGACATTAGACACCTCGCTCTCTCCGCTCATATAATGAGTCACTGCAACTCTCTCTCTCTCTCTCTCTCTTTCTGGTTTACTGTGGCTTGCAGAGCTGAGCTAACCTGTGCGGCAGCTCTTGTCTCTGACAACTCTACGGAAACCCATAAACTAAAGAGGACTAAAGTGTGCATTTACTTATTTAACAGCACAAATAAAGATTTAATCTTTTCTCGTCTGTCTGATTCTGTCATGACTGATGCAAAGTGAGCATATACATACATATACAATATATATATATATATGAGTGAGAGAGAAGATTGGTGTCAATCTGAAACGAATGCTTTAGGCCGTGCCTCGCTGATACTGGCAAAGATTGTACGGTTTAAGCTTTTACTGCCACGAACTCTTTAACTTTTTTTCTGTTCCTTTACCTCGAACCCTTTCTTCTGGTACCCAACACCGTTTACTGTCTGACCTTTTTCTATTTCTCAAAAAACCACGTATATATCATATATCTTTTGGTGTCTAGTGTAGTACCCTCGCCCCTCGCTTCTTTTTCTTTCTGAAGAAAACCTTCCCTTTGTTCTTTTTCTGATAAATACTGGACCACGCTCTTGGAATGGAAGCTTTAATGGCAATTTAGGAGATCATTCTAACTTTTAGGGGATCAAATTTATATAGTTTTAAAATGACGACTTACCATTTGAGTTAAAAGTTCATTGCAAACAACAAAAAGGGCTCTATCTCCAAAACATGCTAGGTTTGAGAATCAGTTTATCTTCAACCGGGAGGTGCTTCTTTTCCTTTTGTTCTTCCCTCATGATTTGCTTGCCTAATCATCCACTGCAAGGGCTTGTTTTCATTTGATAATGTTTAGTTGGATCCGGGAAAAATCTACTCAGGTTCTACTCAGGACAAGAAGGGGAGACCAAAGGCAATCACATGGAAAAAAAAAAAAAAAATTGCAGTTCAGATGATATATCAAAAGAAGAACACTGCAACCTAGCTACTGTCCATTGCACAGCCAATTTATGACAAGCAACTTTCCAATTACAAAACAAAATGCAAACCCTCTATTTCGTGCTCATAATGAACAGCGTTTTCTGTAGTTAATCAAGAATATGCAAGACAAGTGCTTAAATCTTTGATTCACAGGTCACTAATAACTTAAAGTAATAGTTATGTGATGAATATGCGAAACTGAATCAAATCAAGTTCCTTTGTATCATTGAAACATTGTGAGGGTAGTCATGCTGATGTTTAATAAGAATAAAGGCATCAAAAAAGGGTGGTGGGTATTGATTTTGTTGGGTTGTATTTACTTCTGAGACTCAGACTCAGACTGAGACTGAGACTGAGACAGGGACTGGGACTGGGACCATTCTTGTAATGTAAGTTTGGCAGGGGCAGGCGTTGTGCAAAGTAGTGCTCTACTATTTGGTACTGTTGTTATCTCCTGCCAGAACCCCAACACATGCAAGCCACCTTTTTTCAGTACTGATGGCCCACTGCAACACCAACATCCTCCTCAGGTGCGTTTCTTGGTTTCAAAATCCCCAACTGGCAACTTTCTTTCTTGGTCCTCCATTTCCAAAACCAAACCTTTGCATCATCTCACTCCCTCCCTCCGGGACCATAAAAGACCCGTATCAGCTTTTGATTGGACGGGCTATTCAGATCCATCTTCCTATGACTTTCGTTTTCAAAACCTACAAAGCATATTTTTGGCCGATTTGTCTATTTGCGGTTCGATATGACAACGATAAGCATGAAGTCTCCGAGTTATACTAATTTCTTGGTTCCATTTTTCACGTAGTCTAAGCTTGTGTTTGGCTGCAACCCTTTTTTTTTTTCAAGAGCTTTTTGATAATAACTTTTTTAGTAAGCTAGTTTTAGCTGTCATTTAAAACTGTTTAATAATAAAAAAATAAAAAATAATTTTAATTTTAACTCTATTTTATTTTATAATAAAAATTATTTATGCATATAAATATTTTTAAAGTATATTAAATAATATGCAAAGTAAAATATATTAATTATTATATAATTTTAAATCTTATGAAACATAAATGAAAATATTTCTAACCAATTCTTTTATAAGAATTATAACATAAGTAAGACTAATATCAAAAATTAATATTAAAATATATAAAAAAAGCTAAATAATATTATATAACTTCTAAAACAAACATGAATATGGGTTTGTGAGTTGTAAAAATTATGTGTAAAACGTAAGAACAAAAAAGACTAAAAAATATGCTTATTAATTGATCTGAAAAAATTATTTAAAAAAGTTTTTTTAGAAGTTTTAAATTTGAATTTCTTAAAAGTTATATTTTAACTACCAAAAGAGTTATATTTATTGAAAAATATTTTCTATTTTACAACAAAACATTTATTTTCTTAAAAATAGCTTCTGTGGTAAAGAAAAGTACTTATCGATCTTCCAAAAACTTATCCAAACAGGTACTAATGCATTTACGAAATACCAACAGAACAAAAAAAGATAATTAATTATTTTATGAAATACAACCCTTTAGTGTTTAAAGTTATATCCCTTCATGTAAGTTAGTTTAGGGTTGAGGAATCATAAATTCAATTGAAACTGTTCCAAGAGACTGCTGATGCATGTGCATGCTGTACACTTCAAAGAGAATGTAAATGGTGGCCACCAAAGTAGTTGAAGGGCTTGCTTTCTTGTGGCTTACAATCCTCGATTGGTAGGAAACAGAATCAATGTCTCAAATTCTGAACCACGATTCCCACCAGCAACACGTCAATACAGCACCTCCGACTCCGATTATACCCTCCCCTCTTAAGCTTAACGTACAAGCACATGCAAGGTCAACAATAGCAACGCATGGTCCGCACTGTTCTTCTGTTCGTCCAATATACTCTCCTCCTAGACAGCTACTTGTTTTAGCTACCACCATAACTGCAGGACAGAGAGCTCCCCCACCTGTTGATGGTATTTGGCAGCCGGATACAAAGTACGATGCCATAGGACAAATGAATGCATTATAACCGTCAAGATTCAAGACCCACCCTGCCACTGATACCTTATCGCACTCTTTATTTGCTTCTCAAGTCCAGATAAACTTTGGTCTAAACTTGCTTGGTACTTCGATTGTCAGATAAGGGTATTAATCTGACCATTAAATGGATTCACTTGTGCCCTTGCCATACAAACTCAGCTTCGACCATCTCAGATTACTGAGTTTACGGCGCCTCAGAACTACGTTGAGCAATTCATGGCAGAGTCTGCAAACTATCATTTGCTATGCTTCCACGTTCAGACACGCCCGGGCACGAGAGATTTTAACATGAAAAAAAAGATCTAACCATTGTACACGCTGGTTGTACAAGTTGTAATCGTACACCATACATGTGGCTTGGGATGATGCCAAAGACGAAGATTACTGTATAATATGTGAAATAACGTCAATCTGTGCCTGTAAAACCAAAATATTTGCGGATTCATGTGCATAATCTGCGGATTTGGATTATACAAATCAGGCGAATCTGTTAGTCGGATTTTAGATGGACAATTCAGGGAAGCGAATGGAGACAAGAGATAGATTGGATAAGCAAAACTTTCATATGAGGATAATTCTAAACATGAACATAGCATTACAAGCTGCATTTTCTGTAAGACTATCACCTAAGCCTGTCTACCCACAGCAAACAAAAACCCAACCTTTGTGCCCAGTTTCAACTAAGCAGCCTGGTCTTCCCGTTTTATATCAGGGGGACTATATTGGTCCGCCTGTTGCCAACTATTATGCGTATATACTTTTTCTTCAAGGTACAAGAGATAAATATAACTTCTGATTAACAACAGCATTACTCTTTTTGGAAAAATGAGAGAACAAGATCCGTATGTACTGAGAAGAGCTGTGTGTCCACAAAATGCTGTTTTGGACAAGAAGGAAAGGAAAAATTATTCAGCTTAGTTTAATGAAAAGACTATGAAAGCAATTGTAAGCAAGAACAATGATTTTTAGCAATTCCTGATTGTTGAAATGAATCAATAGAAATTTTTTAAGCAAATCAAGAATGTCGAGAGAAACAAACCTTCATAAATGGTCTATCACGACTAGAGAAGGAATCTATGAAACTCTCCTTTAAAAGCAATGATACCTAGAAGGAAAGGGACAGAAGCCAGTTATATCACTTGATAATATTATTAACATATGCTCAACAATAAAACTTGTGTTCATCAAACAATCAGCGTTGATGACTGTAACACAAGCTAGCATTGCAGTTAGTATCAAGATATATACTCGGATATTACTCGAATGACAACAAAATTTCATGGACTAGAATGTGGAATTTAATAGCCTATGTATAATGCCACCAAAAAAATTATATCATCAATTGGTTAGTTGCTTAATCATTTTCACCCTCCTTTTCTGGTTGTGTTTGCAAGTGATTTTTCAATGCATAAATACTCTGATAACCATCCGGGTGCTAATAGGAAAATTACAGTGCATAATAAGTTCCTTGTTCTATTAAAGTATCATTTCTCTGTAAGACTCAGCACATCCCTGAACATAATTTTCGAAAGCTCATTTCATGTCTGATAAATAATGTTTAACCACAATAAAAATTTCAGCTTATTGTGTTCAAACTTGTCAGCTGGGGACTATCATCCAGCAGAAATTCAAGATATAAGGCAGGAATAAAAGCACCAACTAAGAAAAGGACAGACCTTATCGTTATTGGATTGTACATTTGTAATTGTGTGTGAGCGCAGCTTAGAGCAGAGGGAATCCAAGTACAATCTCAACACGTCTAGGAAGCCCTTGGCAGCTTGAACCTGGAACAATCATACATACAGGACAAATCCACACCAAAGAGGCGGTTAAGCAACTAGTGGAAACATTTGCTCAAAATGTTATTCCAAACTTCCAAGCAACAAAAGTGAAAACTATTATACAAGAAACCTGTAGAGCATTTTTCAATGCAATATTTAGTTGCATGATCCCTATAGACCAACATAAGCAAAATGAGAATGAAAACAAGTAACAGAATGTTGTGGACGCATTTGTAGGACAGAAATATATGCGCAAGTCTCGTGGTGCTGGAGAACCTATTGATGCGTAGATAATGACCTGATGTGTAGATAGGTTTTATTATTATTATTAATAAGCCTGCGTTGGTAGTTAGGTAGGATAGTTGTAGTTAGTATATCGTTAATTCCTTGTTAAGAAGTCTTCACATATAAGACTTCTATTTCAATATTACGTCTTGCCTATTTAAAGGCAGATAAGAGAAATAAAGAGATAAGTCATATTTTATCAAAAAACAGAGATTAGGAGCTCTCTCCAACGAGGTCCAAGGTTTCGGTCTCCCTTAGAGTCGAATTTCTTTTCTTCTTTCAAAATAGGCCGGAAGAAGAATTTTAACAAGAGCAGGGATATAACAGAGTGGCAAGATTACTCTATACATCGTCCTGTGACTCGATCCATGTCTAAGGGACCTAACACAGAACATAAGGCAAATTCCCAATATGAAAGGAATTATCATGATTAAGAAGAACCATGGACGAGCTAAAGTATAACAAAACTTAGCAAGTGTAGTTACATTGACCAAGTTCAACAACATGTGTAAAGGCTTATGAAGGTATAATAGAAGCACAAACAAAATATGAAGCCAAGTACAGCTAACACGCAAGGTGATCAAAGTTGCAAGTATTTGAAAACAAAGAGTAGATGCAACTATACTTTCCTAAAGTCATGTACTTGCAAAAAAAAAAAAACCCCAAAAAAGGTCATTCCTATACATCAGCCTTGCGGATGACACTCCACAACTATCAAATCAATATAGATCTACCTACGAAAAAAAGCATTCTAGTCCTTATACAAATAGGATCTTTCATGTTTCAGTGTGCTAAGAAGATAGCAACTTAGCCATCCCAGTACAGAAAAACACAACAACTAGGCACATGTATCAATAAAAGATTTAAGAACACAATAAATTTCAAGGAAACTCAACTAAATACCACAATGGTTTCTGAACTTCAGGGAATATGTTATAGATAGCATTATATGTTCAAATATAGAAATCCACATCAAAAGAAGAGGCATCATCACAGCAGAGGGAAGAAAAAAGTATCAAGTAGAAGCACACCTGTGCGTCTGTACACTCGTACATTGGTCTTTTCTTTGCCAGAAAACTTTCTCCCACTAGCTTTGCATGATAAGGACTTAGGCGTGAAAACAACTCCTTTTGTTTTGGCAATTGTGGAATATTTGGTGACCGTACCTATCATATAAAAAAATGAGAAATATATTAGATAATTACACTAAATAAGTATTCTGAAGAGATGGGACCCAAAAAAAAAAATGATAATCATATAGCCAGATGACAAACAAAAATATCCATGAAAATTACAGAAGAATTTTGAGGGCTGTAATTTTGAGGATTCCACCACCAATCCACCAACACAAAAACAAAGGCCAAAGAGAAACAAAGGTAAAGATGTTAAGACAGACAGATCATAGAAATTAAAGTAGCGAAAGCAGTTGGCACTTGACGTAAGAAATTCCGACGACTTTTTTTATTCGAATTTAGTTAACTTTTTTTCACCAGGAGAATGCAGGGACATCATGGACAAGAAAAGACCTAAGCTTAAGTAGCTAGTGAGAGAGTGTGTGTGTGACATATGAGTCATGTTATATAAGCCGGCACAACATTCTTTTTGATCACATGTATAGCATTCCCACAACGAACATATCATCAACAATTTTCTTAGAGCGAGAAGACAACTCCCAGATGGAGGGAAAATAAACAAGCTAGAAGTCATCAGACATATGGTTAAATCTGTCTCATATAAATTGACATAAAAGTGCACATATAAAATAGTAAATGAAAATGCAAACCTGGTTCTTGTTAGCATCGACGAGAATTACATTAGTCAACTTTGACTGCACCTCACTTGTTTTGTTTTTTACACCCACCTAAACACACAACCATTTATTGGTAACTGAAGCAAGGTAGAAAAGACCACACACATAATGCCCTACCGTAATATTATTTCCCTTTTGGTTTCAAAGGAAACCCAGGGCCAATTTAATAGCAACGGGACTTGATGATGAATACATTCTGAATTGCAACAAAATACTTACTATGTAAGGAACAGGTGCATCTAGAAAATCAAGCATGTCATCTGGCAAGATCTAAAAAATGAAATAGAGAAAATAAATAAGCCAGGGTAGTGAATAGAATAAGACCAATACCTCAGTAAAAAGCAAGGCTAGGAAAAAAAATCCATACCGGCATTAATAGGCTTTGCCATTGGTAGGGTCGAATTAAAGGAATAATAGATAAAACTAAAGCAGATAAGATACCCTGCAAACCAAGAATTAGAAAAATATCAAATCAAGAAGTTCACGATTTGTAGGAGCAAGCACACATAAAGATTCAACAAGGTTTGTTCGGAAAATAGAATATACTCCTTCAGGTAGGAGATCAAGTTAATACAGCCAATTTATGCCAACTTTAAAATCCAACAGAAAGTCATTAGGATCACACAATATGCGCAGGAAACATACCAAATTTGAGCAAACCACCACGATTTGTTTTTCCAATAGTGCTCCTGCAAATAATGTTAAAACCTACAGGCACAGAATATTACCACCCAAATTATAAGTCAGCAATTTCTGGGCAACATATAAACTGAATAAAAGAGCATAAAGCAAATGACCCACCAAAATCAAGATATATTGGACAAGTATTTGGTCAACTAAGTGAAGCAAAACAAGAGAAGGTAACAGCCCCAAATTTTGTTGTGATTACCTTCATTTCCAAATTGCATTCTACTAAGTAATTAAAGGAACATACACAAGTTCATATTCAATATACGATTGCACTATATGCAAACAAATGTAGTGTATGAGAATGTTGCTTCAATAAATGAATAGAATTAGGCATGCAAAGTATTTATAGGATTTTTAGAACAAATATCAAGTGTTTATAGCGAAAAGTTTCAAGAACATCATACATTCTCAAGTCGCAAGGATCCGCATATGCATGCAACAGCCCATGTTGACAATGCAACGGCTTCCTCCTCCGCCATCAAAGCGCTGTGTGCCTGATAAACAATGCAAACAGAAGGCATTACATGAGAGAAGAAAGTCAAAAAGTTCCACATACAAAAAAGCATGCTGTTTATTGCATTAAAAATGTGTCCCATTACAAATAAAGTCCCAACACATGATCACAAACAGAAAATATCTAACTCCCAAGAGCAATGTATCATTACCTCTGCAAATTCCAGGCTGGTACTGCATGATCTCAGATCAATTGTTGAGCCAGCAATATGTAGAACTGTCTCATCAGGTCTATGATATTCCAAGGGATGAAGGTGTTCCAGCGGGTGGAATCTAAGAGTTGAACCCCTGGCAGGGCAATGTAATCGGAAATACTCGCACAAAAGCTGCAGTGATCCATGGTTGTTTGCCTAGAGAAAAAGTAAATAAGAAAGAAAATTTAAAACCTGAAAAGGTAGTCAATTAACAAAAGTAACTGCCTAGAAACATCTACACACTTGCATATAAAAAATGATTCAGACCTTGGCCCATTCAAGAATATCAATGTTATCATTTGAATCTTCCTGGCCAGAAAAGGATGCCTCCTCTGTTTCTGTATCATCAACATCACTCCTGAAGTTCCTATCTTCACTAGGAGAACCTTGGAAGCTGCATAAAGAGCATTTTAGACCCGCTTAGTAACAAAACATTGCTTCCACCCAGATGATGAGAATCAAATATATAACTCATGTATCCCAACATGCTCAAATGTTTCACAAGTACACACCAAATTAATGTCAATTAACATTCTTTAAAGAATAGCTTATACGCTCATCAACAACCTCCAAAACAATATATAAAAATTATATCAAATTTCAACCAAGAGACTACTGGAATTGGCAGCTTTCAGCAGCTCAAGCCATATCAGCTTTGTGGTCATGTTTGTACAAAACAAAAACTCACCAACCATCTTTCCAAACAATAGGCTTCAAGCACATGTAATATACATTTACCAAAGACAGAAAAATACAAAGTCCACTATAAGAATCCCCATCTGCTTAACATATATCATACCTGCATGAAGATTCAGAACTTTCATATTGACAGTATCGCAGGAGAGGAAGAACAGCAATTGGTAAACGTTTATCTCCAGTTTGTTTATTAGATGAAAAATCATCAGCATCAATGTTATAATCTTCAGAGTTTACACCACCAGATTCTCCTTTAGATGAGAGGATTTCAGTCTCAGAATCAACTGGAACAACAATGTTATTGTTGATGCTTTTGTTCAATAAATGAATATGCCCCTGAACAAGTTGATGGTCCAGCGGATTTCCATTGTTAATACCAACTCCCACAATAGAATTTCTCAAGTGTGATTCCGAAATTTCAACTGATCCATCCATAATCTCCTCTGCACCTTTGTAGTTCAATGATTCAGAATCCAAGTTGTCATTTGATTTTTCTTCCTTGATGCCCTCGACGGGTTCTAGGTCCAGAAAACCACTATCTTTTGTCAACCGTTCCAGCCTTTCCTCTGTGAAGATACTACAACACAAGTCCATAAAATAATAAGGATTAATATTTAGATGTTGCTGTGCATTATCATCCATATTAGTACATCAGATATCCACCGAAAGGAGCTTACTTGATAAACATGAACTCTAATCAATAGTTGACCAGAGTGAGCTTAGAATTTGACAAACCAGAATTTAAATTGCAGACACACCTATTCAAAACAGCAAAATGCAATTCAAAGAATGGAAGCCTTGACAGAATGCAGTAACATCTCCGAGTAGTTAGTATATGACGGCTCAAAGCTGGGAAGGTAGACTGTTTATTTGAGATCATGGAAAGCAATCCAGAAGGTTTTGTAACAATTTCTTCAACCAACACACAGCACCCATACAGTGTTGAATTATCAGCAACCTGTGACAAAAATACAAGGTTCAAAAGCAAATTTAACGAATGGGAAATCAGTCAACTCCTGAATGATACACAGTCTCCCTAAAGTATATCATATATCAAGAAGACATAATTTTCTATCAAATTGAAAATAAACTAACACATATAATTGTGGCACCTACAGAATCAAACTCTCCCAATTACCCTAAGATCTGTTGGAAGATGGGACAATTTAGTATCAATACCAAAACAGGACATCAAAAAAAAAGTGATGATTATAGGATAGATATCAAATCTAATCTTTGCCCCTATGAAAAAACAGAATATAAATTGCAATGCATTTTGCATATACAGCATCCTTAGTCCATGAACCAGCAAAATGTTTATTTGGTCACACAAAGTCACACAAACTTTTTCGCCAGATATCGTACTCAACCAAATGGAATAAAAAAGAATAAAAAATAAAGAAGCATCATATATTAAGGTTACCTGTAGCCGGAATACAAATGACGGATCACTTTGTTTAAGGTGCTCCTGTAAAATAAGCACACAATTATTAATTAGATGAGAAATAATTGTGAGAATCTGACATTAAAAAATTTGAATCATTAGCAAGATTCAATAAATAATGTACTCCTAAGATTCCGAATCACGGCCATTTTTTAATCATTTTGCCTGGTGGTGCAAGCTAAAGAAAGAAGTTAATAACACATATGATGATTGATAATCCCAGGGCTAATTGGTGAAGAAGAAATCACCAAACCAACCGCTTTAATTGAAAAGCTACAATTGTTCTTACAAATAAGCTTTAATTTCAGTCATTAAGCCAAGCAATAGGAGAGGAAATTCAAAGTTAAAAGATCAATGAAAATGTTAACAATAGGTGCAATGCCATCTCCATCAAATAAAATAAAATAAACATACATACATATACATATAAATACATACATACATATAAATAAACATACATATACATATAAATACATACATACATATAAATATACATATACATATACATATACATATAAATACATACATATATACATACTCAAGAATTCACATGAAAATGCCATATATGTACCTGGCCTAGAAGAATTTCATTCAACTCACTCATTGAAGGGGTTCTCTCAACAGCACGAACCTAGAAAGAATCAGAATAACCATGTTTCAAACTCAAGAGAGAATAAGTAAATCAAAGTAACGTGCACAAATGCAAAGGACATGTGAAAACCAATCGGTGGAAACCAACCTCTAGGCCTCCAGGGAAGCAAAAAGACAAAAGATCCTTATATTTGAGTGGTAGCTCTTTTTCTGGAGGGTAAACAAATAAGACCTGAAAGAAAAAAACTAAGAATCAGGAAATGCTTGTGACGTAGACAGAAGTACACGTTGAACATATTTTGGCACTAAAAGGCACCTGAGGTTCAAGAATGGGCTCTATGCGAGATTGATTCTGACAGCCAAGTGCACTTTGCAACCTCCCAGATACTTCAGACTTTCTACCTACATATTGCCTTTGAAGAGCCTGGAGGTCACAATTAGGATGAAGACCTACAACTACCATGCTTTCAAAAAGCTTTGATGGTTCCTTTAGAGACTTATGATCCTGAAAACTTAAATAATAGAGATGTTATGAAAATAATAGAAGCTGAAGCTGCAGCCTTTTCCATTACACAGAAAGTATTAAAAAAAATACATAACAGGAAAAGGTAAACTTATATCAGTAATACAACTTTGAGCACCCCAAAAGACAATTTAAAAGGAGGTAAGCAACTATCAGTAACTAAAGAATTTAAATTTAGCTGGAAGCAGCTGCATTAAATAAATAATGGAAATGAGCCCCGTCGAGGAGGTGTCTGAAACAAAAAGGCTTCACAACAGAATGTTGTTACGAGTCATTCCTACACAGAAAACTAGCTTGAGCATCAAACTAAATCACTTCACCTACCAAGTACTGTAATTGAAAGCTTGCCCACTGACGCTTTTGGCTAGTTAGAACTTCTGGATTATAAGCTTCACTTTTCACTTCAGGAGGGGGAGATGAAAAACCTTTTAGAACCCTTGTAAGTTGGCGCTGCAGTTTCAGGAAGTGGCTATCACCCTGATCATCTTGGGACGAGAACACTACAGAGGGCCGTGGTGATCGAGGAGCGGTTGCAGCAGCTGCTGCTGCAGCAACAGCTCTTGCAACATATTGAGCACTCCAACTAGGGCTACTGGTCTCTTCACTACCGGCCATCCTCATACAGCACCACTACAGTCGAATCATGCAAATACATAAGATAGAGATTTACATGCCAAATTCTTAAGCTTCTATAAAATCTAACATCCCAACTGGAGAAAGATAAAACACTCGGGAGCTGAAACTTTTTCAACAACATATAAATTATTAAAAGATACTGTGGAAACCTTAGCGACTAGAGGCATAATCTGTCAAAAAGTATGTTTTTTTTTTTCCTGTAAATCCCAAAAGTAAGCGTGCAAACATGTTTTTTTTTTCCTGTAAATCCCAAAAGTAAGCGTGCAAACAAAACCTTAAAAATCAAAAACTCAATTCAACTTCTATCCTAAAGATGCAACTTTTTTTCCAGCAGAATACATGCACCATTCCAGCAATATCTGGGCAAATAACTGTGATTCAGTCACTTCCCTTCCATCAGTTACGAAAAAGCTCCATAAGGAAATTTAGGTTAAAAGATAAGTATCTGCAGACACAAAAAAGCACGTTTATATCCTGCAACGAACGTCGATTTCAGACACCCAGATAATTAACAATCAGTAAATTGAGTAAGAGAATCCATAGGAAACACGACCAGGTACA
>JANTNU010000234.1:13276719-13293102 GCA_024752395.1 Erythroxylum havanense
ATTGGTCATTTAGAAACATGTCAGAATGCACATGTAACAATTAGAAGGTGCACAATGCATGTTCATGATATTCCCGGACCTATTCTAATATTTTCCATCATAAAAATTCGTATCTTTTTTCTAATTTCAAACCGAAATTCAAACACCTATAACTCTTTGCACACAATTCATAAAATTACAAACTATATCTCGTTGGAAAGATCATGAAAACCTCTACAAGTTTCATGTAGAAACAAAAATCAATTTCACCCCTAAGGATGTCAAAAATCCAATCAAGTTTCTGTCCAGTCAATGCCTCTCAAAATAGTGCAGTATTTTGTAAAATCCATAACTTCCCATTTCTTCAGTCAAAAATTATTAAATAAATACTAATAGAAAGATCAAGACAATACCTACAACTTTCATGAACAATATGAAATCAAATTCAATTGCAAAATAGGTCAAACAAATCAATCAAGAATCTGCCCACTGAATTTACCCAATCTGGACAGTAATGTTCAAACAGTATATCTCCTTGCACAAATGTCAAAAAATTGCATACTTTATACCCCTGAAAAGATAAAACACAATACTACACTTCATGAAGGGATTAAAAGTTAATTCCATCTCTAACAAGCTCAAAAATTGTCATGCAGTTACTGCCCTGATCAGCAGTTAATAACCTAATGCAGGTTCATTTCTTGAAAACTCATAACTCCCAAATCTGATCTCCAAAAATCACATGCTATATACCATTTTCAAGATAATTGCTTCCTCTACAACTTTTCAGAGATCACTTCAGCCAATTCAATTCACAGAAATCTCTAAAATTGCTTCCAATCAGAATGCCCACAAAATCTACACTTAGGCTAGGTTTCACCAAAATGTACAAAACCAGTCAATAGTCAACAGTTCATATCTCCCATTATACATATCGTAAAATTGCAAAATCAGTGGAAAAGGAAAGATAACTTGATAGTCTTCAACTTTCATTAAGACCATTTTCACCAATTCCTTCTAAATTAATCTAGAAAAATCATCAAAATAATTAGGTCATCAATCCGGGTACTGTTCACCCAACCCATGTCTCTGATTTTCCAAGCCAAAATTCAACCTCTTAGAGCTGCAATTAAACAATACCTATTTCATACAAAATTGTAGCCAATCAACTAAAGTTCCATTTGGCACAAACTGAACCTCATTTTCATAACCACACGATTAGTTATGATCAAAACAATGTAATCAGTACAAAACCAAGTTTCCAGCTTTGGTACTAACCTTAGATCCTATCATTTCCAATGCCAATAACACATCACTAAGCATCCAAATGGATAAGAAATCAGTCACTAGATCATTCATACATTCACTTAGACCAATAGTCACAATTTGGCAGTACTAAACTCTTCATTTCCATGCAAGAATAATCATCAAGAATCAATCCAAAATCAAGCTAAAACACTTCTAAACCACATCATTCATGCTCACTTTATCAAATCATACTCAACATAACCTTACCCAACAATTCAAGCTATAAATTTCATAACATTAAAGCATCATAAATCATAGATAATGACCAATACATACCAATCAATGCATCTAATAACCAATTTATGCCCTAATGACTAATCAAAGCTTAAAGCATAGTCTTACCTCACTAAGTTTCCAATCCTTCAATCCTTCACTAAACCACTTCCTAACTCTCATATAACACCCACGACATCATCATTCCAAGGAAGCTAGGTTATGCTAAGCCTTTTAGGTGAGTTAATAGAATAGAGAGCAAAGTGGAAGGAGGAGGAGATAAGTAATTGTAGCTAGAAAACTTGAAGGAAATTCCATGGAGAGAAGAAAGGATGAAGCTTCGGATGGGAGAGAAATAAAGCAAGTAGAATGAATTTTTTTTCCCTTTTTCACATTGAAGTAACCGAAAACAAGAGCTAGGAACAAGACAAATGCAATAAATCCTTAGGACACTTGGCATTTTTCTAAGAAAACAACAAAATAAGGAAAAGACAAAATATGTAATAGGATTTCTTAAGAACCCTAATGAAATTTGACCCATTCAAGTCCAATGGCCCTCATTTCAAATCCAAAATAATATATCCAACATTGTAGGGCCATTGGACAACATTTTTCGATACCGAAAATCAACCGGTTCGTCACTTGACGATTTTTTTCCGATCCAGGAATTTTCCCTAGAAAAGTCCAGAAAAATTCCTATAATTCCCTTAAAATATAAAACACACAAAAATTCGCTCCAATAAAATTTTCAAACACAATTTCCACATTATTCACAATAAGATTCTGTTTAGGCCCAAATATCGGGAAATATCATGAATGCATGTACAGTTATTTTTCATGTGCAAAAATTCACTATTCACCAATACCAGTATGCATGAAAATTCCTAATTAGTCCAAATCACTCTCATCTTTTGCTAAATTACGATTTTACCCTTCCCGTCGGGGGTGAGATGTTACACACAGTACGCTCCAATAAGCTATTGCCTGGATGGTCTGGCAATGTTCGATTGGCGTCCGATATACTCCTCTAAAATAGGCAAAACACATTCACAATATCACACTTTGCATAATTGCACAAATGTTCTATTATGCACATCAATATAGAGAATGTATGCACAATGCAGGTCCAATGACAATTTCGGGGTGCAATAATGCGATCCTTATAAAAAATCATTTAAAAATAAAAGCCCTTACTAGTACCATGTATATTTACAATTGAATTGGACCCAACAATGTCAAACAATTTCATAGCTTCATTGACCACTTTG
This sequence comes from Erythroxylum havanense, assembly GCA_024752395.1. NCBI lineage: Eukaryota > Viridiplantae > Streptophyta > Magnoliopsida > Malpighiales > Erythroxylaceae > Erythroxylum > Erythroxylum havanense. Next base: position 13,279,488 of record JANTNU010000234.1, read on the forward strand.
GAATTTTCCTATAAAACATATTTGGGTCAACTTTCCATACTAAATTAGATAAGGTAAATGACCAAATTAGACAAAATGTCCTTCTGTAAAGTTGTTCTCCCATTTATTATCTTTCTAAAGACACTAAAAACATTTAATTAGGATCATTATACCAAGAGATATCCTCAAAATATTCTAGATGGTTCATAAGTTCCAGAAAAATTCATACCTCAACTTCCAACCAAACATTTAAACTCTTAGAAACATAATTAAAACTCAATTGCTTCATAAACGTTGTAGCACTATGTCTCTAGTTTACAGAAAATAAAAAATCACTCAATTTGGATCAGTATAGAGAAAGTTATGGTCAAAATACGAAATTATGTTTGAGTAGTCGAAGGAGAGGTGCTCGTCGCGACGTGGAGAAAAGATGAAGTCGCGACGTACAACCCAAAAAATCAGTTTTCTCGGGATTTTTGCAACGTTCGCTGCGACGAGCTCAAGGGGGGTCTCTTACGTCGTGGCGTACAATTAACCCCACGTCGCGACGTGTCATATAAAAAGACACGTCGCTACGTGCAAATAGGAATGAGCCACACGTCGCGACGTACAAAAGAATAAGTCGCGACGTACAAAGAGGAATGAGCTGCGGCGAGGATAAAAATGAACGCCGTGACGAATAAACAAAATAAGCTACATGTTGTGATGTACAAATAAGAACACGTCGCGACGTCTGGTTCTGAAACTCGTCTTCCCCGATTTCTTTTTCCAGATTTTTCACTTCTATACCCAAAATAATCTCTAAAACTTCACTCCAATTAACTCCTAATCCAGTTCGAATCATTTACATAAGATCAAACTCAAGATTCACTTAAAACATCAAAATCCGACCCTCACACATGCAGCTTCACTTCTAGCAGAATGCATGCACACACATTTCAGCTATCTCTAACCCGAACAGGGTATATACGCATCATTCAATCTAGAGTTCATTGAACACCATATTAACAATTTCCTACTCTCAATCAATCATCTACTCTATTCAACACCAAAACTAACTTCTCTAACCTCGCATGCATGCATACATTTCCACTGAAAAACATCATTTAACAACAACAAAACCCAACTTAATCATAACTTACCTGAATCGGCTATGAACTCCAACAAAGAGAACAGATTAAAAACAGCTAAAGTCCCAAAGTTTTCATTCGGATGTCAAGTGTTTCTTGACCGAGAACACTTGCAATACCTTTTCCTAACTCAAACTCATACTCGGCTATGCATGCCTTACACATCATCTCTAACATAAGCCATTTGTCTCACAATAATTACTCCATGTGTCACAATAGGATTGATCCAAAAATAAATATTTTTCTAAAATTCACCAAAAATTCCAAAATGTCTTAAATAATACCAAAATCACCAAAACACATTTTAATCATATTTAAGCAGATGAAAGGAGAAAACCAGACGGAAGCCAAAAAAACAGACGAAAGAACCAAAAACACATGAAAGCCAAAAGCAGACGAAAACAAAAGCAGACAGAAATAAAAGCAGATGGAAATAAAAGAAGACGAAACCAAAAAGCAGACGGAGGCAAAAGCAAACGATGAAAAGCAGACGGAAGCGAATCGCGTCTGATTTAAAAATTAGTTTGAGTTAGTTATAAAACTCAACTGAATAATCGCTTCTTTGAAAAAACAAGATTAAAGAAGCAAGAAGCAGTTGCAGACGAAGACTATAAATATAAGTCGAAGTTGAAGATTGCATAGTTGCACACTTGAACGTTACAAAAGCTGTCAATACTTGAGAGAAATTTGTGTGCGATTTGTCTAGAGCTATTTTACTGTAACAAAGCTCGAAATATCTTTCAGTTGAAAGTTGTACAGATAGCCTGCAGAGGCTAAGAGTAAAAGAATACTGACTGTAAAGAGACCTGAAGAGGCTCAGAGAAAAAGAATACTTGTAAACTTGTTGAGAGATAGTGAAATCTCAGAAAGACTTTTGAGGACTGGACGTAGCCCAAGATTTGGGGTGAACTATTATGAAAATTGCTGTGCCTACAACTCTCTATCCTTATCTCTCTTATCCTTCAAAGTTTCGAGCTTACCAGTTTTCTAAACAAGTTTTTCGAAAACCTTTTATAACTTTGATTTACAGTAGTTCTTATGAAAAGAACAAGTTTCTTTTAACAAAACGTTTTTGAAAGGATTTTTCAAGAAGGGGAAATACACAATTCAACCCCCCCTTCTTGTGCATTTATACATCGTATAATAAGCCTTGTATTAACATGTGATTCACTTCACTCACTAGATGAAGCATCCTCACCAAACGATACATCTTTACCAGATGATACGTCCTCACTAGATGATGCGTGCTCACTAGATGACACGTCATCACCAGATGATATGTCATCACAAGATGATATGTTCTCACCAGACGATAGGACGTCATCAGACGATACAAACTACACTTCTGAGCATCTCCACTTATAAGGATCATAGTGTTTGACTCCAATGTCCAAAACTTCCATACTATATACCATTGGGAAGCTAGAAATATAATCTATAAATTCCATGAAGAAAACTTTGTCAAATTCAATCTAGATCATTCTAGATTTTCCCCTAAACTCAATACAAATTTTTCCCTATGGAAGACTTGAAATTTTGCATTTCACAAACTTGGAATGTCCTAAACTTAACTATTCAGTTAACAAATTGACTTCATTAAACTCTTCAAATCTCAACTCATTTTCCTCATCACCTTCAACTACATTTGATTAGTCATAATTCCTATCTTCCTTTCCATAGTATCTCGCTTATGCATATATATATATCAACAATTTATGTTCCAAAATCATCAACTCAAGTTGATTACTTCTTCACATATATCTAACTTCAACTCACATCATCCATGCACCATTATCATTTCATTAACATCAAAAGAATAAAGTTTTACAAATCTTTAATGGCATTCCAAGCCACATTACATCATCGTATCAAAATCTCAAATTACAAAAGGATCTTGAACAACAAACTTGTTGCTTTCCCAAAATCAACTCTGAATACAAAATAAATAAATATGGAGATATTCCCTTAGGCTCTTGATCACTTGATCTCTTAGCTATTACCTAAAGAGGGGATAAAAGGAGGTGAGCTTGAAAGCTCGTGGGAAACAAGTTTATAACAAAGAATAAGCAAAATCGTTGAAATGTTTCTTGTCTTATAAAAGTCAAAATGAATTTATAAAATGCTTTGTTCTCAAATTCTCAGTCAAATTCACAATTCTTGCTTAAAACTAATGGTCAAAGTATCATCACATCAATATAGCAGAGCACTCAAATATGCAACAAACTTGACAATTTCAAAGATGCAATGTATAAACAAATGACCTGAGGGTTCCATGGAAACAAAATGGAGAAACCAAAGTTTACCCCATAAACATAACAAAGCCAATTTCGGAGCTCATATGTCACAAGCAGGCAACCGGAAGAAGGCTCTTGTCAATATACACGTGATGAACAGAATGGTTCCACCCTTGCCCAAACAAAAGGCCATAATCATGCTCAAATCATTTTATCATATGCTCATACTTTTGTACTTTTACATCTTTTCGTTCATACAAAATGCCATGACATGTTTCAAGGCATAACATAAAATGTTTCAAAGCATTTCCTTCTTCATTTTGAAATTCGTCAACAAAATTTATATACCAAACATTTAAAGATTTTTCAAATCATTCAAAGAGTAATAAATGCACCACTTATGAAGTAACTGAAATCATTTTATTTTCTTGATTTGGAAAAACATTTATGGCTCATTTATTCTATTATAAACATGTGCCCATCTTGATTTCCTTACTTAAAGACTAGCTCAAAATGCCTCTTCTCTTGTTCCTCTTGTCTCTTTGATCCCCTTTATACAATAATAAAAATCCCACTCAATAGGATTTTCAATTGAAAATCCCACAAAACACAATCACTAAAATTGATGATGGAATACTTAAACCCATGGATTTTCTAAACTCCATGAACTAACATTCTTTCAAAAATCCCAAAAGATTTAGGTGATCTTACCTTGATTCTTCACCAAATGAAGAGATCTTTGGCTCAAATGGAAGCTCTTCTCTTCCTCTACCTTTTTCTCTTTTTGAACCACTTCAAAATCCCTCTCAAAAGCTAATAAATGAAGAAACTCTAGCTCAACCTCTCTTCTTTGCTCTCAACCACCGAAATCTCTCTTCTTTCTCTTTCTTCTTTCTCTTCTTCTTTCCTGATTCACGTTTTCTCCTTCTCTTAAATATAAGACCACATTTTGGTCTTGTCCTTCCAAAAATACCCCTTCTCTCCTTTGGTCTTCCCATTTTGCCCTTTCTTTTATTTACCTCCTAACTCCTTTAATCTTCTTAAACACCATATTGACTCTAACTTAATTCAAATCTTTCTATGTAATTTCAAATCTCTATTTATACCCATAAAATTAATGATTAAATTCTAAAATAATGAAACAAATAAATCAATAATAATTACATAAATTCAGGGTCCAACAATTCTCCCCCTAAAAGAATTTCGTCATCGAAATTCTTACCTAATTAATCTAAGGGTTGGGCTATGCTTCCTCTTGTGCTTCTCTATTTTTCATTTAACTTCATCACTCAAAAATTTTCTTTCAAATGACCCTAGTCAATGGATTCGGTCCATTCTTCCATTACTTATTCAGACATCACACTATCTCATCTGTTCCCTCAATATATTTTACATTACTCACAATTTCCCACTTCCTGTGTGGATAACACCTGTAACATCCCATCCCTATATTAAAGGTTAGAACCTCAATTTCAATAATGGAGAAAATAGCAATGTGAGAGTTAGAACAATTTGCATTTCATGCTCAGCAGAATGTCAGCATACATGCATGTGAATTTGAATCTTTGCACATATGAAAATAATTATACATGCATTCATTGACATTTCAGGTATATTGAATAGTAATGGGATAGATTGAGGATTGTGGTTATAGTTGTAGAAAGATTAGAAATAAAATTTAAGTGTTGGATTTAGTGAAAGAAAATACGTTGGAGGAGTTTATTGAGAATATATAGTATGGGAGTTTTGGATAGTGGAGTAGAAAGTTATGGTCTTTATAAGGAGGGAGATGTTTAGGAGTATAGATAGTATCGTCTGTAAAGACATATCATCTGTGATGATGTCACATCATCTGTAATGACGTCATTTCATCTGTAAAGATGCATTGTCTGTAAAGATGTATCGTTTGTAAAGACATATCATCTGTGATGATGTCACATCGTTTGCAATGACGTCATATCATCTTAAGAGTTGCATTGTCTTAAGTTGACTTTGCTTTGTTTTAAGTTGACTTTGTTTTATCTTAAGAGTTACATCGTCTTAAATTGACTTTTTATCATCTTAAGTTGACTCCACTTCGTCTGCTTATTGCTTCGTCTGCTTTTTGGCTTCGTCTTCTTATTGCTTCGTTTGCTTTCTGCTTATGTGACCGAAACTTCTTCTTCTGTACATTGATTATCTGATGCTATCCTCTAATCCATCTTTGACCCTTCAGGAAATAGAATTTGTCTCTGATGTCTTCATGAAAGATGTAGATATTAAAGTCCCCTTTGAAACTGTCCTAAGATGATCTCAATCATATCTCTAGAGAGAGTTATACTAATTGTAAAACAACTTCTGTGTACTATTCATTTTGTATCGTCTAGTCCAAATTTGACTCTCTAGACGATAGAACTTGCCTTCAAGGTCTTCATGAAAGTTATAGACCTATAAGTCCTTTTTCAAACCATCTAACAATGATTTTGATCTGATACCTATAACAAAAGTTATGCTAGTTGCCCCAAAAGAAAAAGGTTTAATATGATTAAGGACAAAACCAAGTGGTGTCAATGGAGACATAAGACATAGGGAAATATGTTTTTAGAAGAAAGTGTTGCAAAATGACTTCAGTGTTGTGGTCAAAGAGAACATGTAAAGTTGACCTGAAATGATGTGTTATGGGAAAAATATGAAAGTGAGTAAGGGGTTATGATTTGTGATTACAGTGGTTTTATTAAGTCATAAACTTAAGTGTAAATTATACTTAAATGAGTTTTAATAAAGGGAAGTGGATAAGTGGATAAGAAATGTAACATCCCATTACCTGTGGGAAGGTTAAAATGGTAAATGTGAGTGATTATGAGAGTTAGAAATGTATCTTCATATTTATGCATATTATGTTATACAATTACATATGAATAGTGAAGTCATGGCACACGAAAATAATTGTACATGCATTCATGAATGATTTTGAGGCATTTGCACTACTAGATCCAGGATCCACACACTCCTTTATCGCACCATATTTGGCATGTAGATTGTATTATGATAAGGAGTTACTGTAGTTTGGATTAGAGGTGAGTACACCTCTAAGTAGTACTAATGTCTTAGGAGAGGTTTGTAAGGGGTGCCCAATTAAGATTGATCAAGTAGAGATGGAGGCAGACCTGATTGTATTACAGTTAAGAGAGATAGATGTGATTCTAGGCATAGATTGGCTCACTGTCCATAGGGCCATCATAAACTGCTACACTAAAGAGGTAGTACTGGAATCTCCTAGTCAATCGAGGGTAGTATTAAGAGGAATTAGTCAGGCAGTGTTAGCTAGGATGATATCATTCATGAGTGCTTTGAGATTGATGCAGGGAGGATGTGAGGCTTATTTAGCCTATATCATTGATACTAGAGTCGAGCAGAGTATGTTGGATATTCCTGTAGTTAGGAAGTTTACGGATGTGTTCCCTGAGGAGTTATCTAGCTTATCACCAAATCAGGAAACAGAGTTCACAATTGATCTAGTTCCAGGTGCTGCTCCTATATGTATTCCTTCATATAGGATGGCACCTATGGAATTAAAAGAGTTGAAGACTCAGTTGCTGGAGGTGTTGGAAAAGGGCTTCATAAGGCCCAATGTTTCACCTTGGAGAGCTCCAGTGCTATTTGTGAAGAAAAAGGATGAGACTTTGAGGTTATGCATCAATTATAGGCAGCTAAATCGTGTGATAGTAAAGAATAAGTACCCATTGCCTAGAATTGATGATTTATTTGATCAGTTGCAGGGAGCTCAGGTGTTTACTAAGTTGGATTTGAGGTCAGGGTACTATCAGTTGAGGATAGTTGAAGTTGATGTACCTAAGAGTGCATTCAGGAGCAGGTATGGGAACTTCGAGTTTTTAGTGATGCCATTTGGGTTATCTAATGCTGTGACAGCTTTTATGACTTTGATGAATAGGGTGTTTCAGCCCTACCTGGATCGATTTGTGATTATGTTTATTGATGATATTTTGGTGTATTCAAGGAGCAGAGAGGAGCATGTTGAGCATCTGAGAGTTATTTTACAGATTATGAGAGAAAAGAAGCTATATGTCAAATTCAATAAATGTGAATTTTGGCTGAATCAAGTTGTATTTTTGGGGCATATAGTGATTGGAAATGGCATACAAGTAGATCTGAAGAAGTTTGAGGTAGTGATGAATTGGAAAGCTCCGATAAATATGTCGAAGATTCAAAGCTTCTTAGGATTAGTTGGATATTACCGGAGGTTTATGGAGGGGGTTTTTTTTTTATCTCAGCCCCTCTGAAAAAAATTCTGAGGAAGAATGTAGTGTTTTAATGGAATGAGGAGTGTCAAAAGAGTTTTGAGGAGCTAAAACATCAATTGACTACTGCACCGGTGTTGACTATTCTATCGGGGACTTGAGGATATGTGATGTATAGTGATGCTTCGCATTAAGGATTGAGATGTGTACTGATGCAGCATGGTAAGGTGATCGCCTATGCATCGAGACAATTAAGGTCTCACGAGATCAATTATTTGGTATATGACTTAGAGCTAGCTGCAGTTGTATTTGCTCTAAAGATTTAAAGAAATTATTTGTATGGAGAGACTTTTAAGATATACACAGATCATAAGAGTTTGAGGTATTTGCTGAGTCAGAGAGAGTTGAACTTGAGCTAGAGGAGATGGATTGAATTACTGAAAGATTATGATTGCACTATTGAGTACCACCCAGGGAGAGCTAATGTAGTCGCTGATGCTTTGAGTAGGAAGTCTAATATCAATGCAGCTCAGATTCAGTTATCTAGGCTACCTAATCTGATTCATTTGAGAGCACTGAATGTAGAGCTGCATATGGAGCAAGATAAGGCACTAATTGCTACTTTAATAGAATCAGGAGAGTACAGAACAAAGATTCTGATATGGTAAAGCTTATAGAGAAAGTGAAGGAAAATCTAGATTTCGAGTTTGAGTTAAGGGATGAGACTTTATGGTTGAGACATAGGCTATGTGTGCCTAATGTAGATGATCTGAGGAAGGAGATTCTTGAGGAAGCTCATATGGTCGCCTATGCTATGCATCCTGGTACTACCAAGATGTATAACACACTGAAGCAGCATTTTGGGTGGACAGGAATGAAGAAGCAAGTGGCAGAGTATGTATCTAGATGTATGACATGCCAGCAGGTGAAAGCTGAGCATAGTGGAATTAGGAACAAATTACTATAGACTTCATCATGGGGTTGCCCAAGACTCCGAGGCATAATGATGCTATATGGGTCATAGTGGACCGGTTGACTAAATCGACCCACTTCTTACCAGTGAGATAGAATACCTCACTTGATCACTTAGCCTAGAAGTACGTGAATGAGGTGGTGAGACTGCATGGAGTTCCAGTGTCTATAGTATCAGACAGGGATCCCAGATTTACTTTGAGGTTTTGGAGGAGCTTGCAGTCGGCTATGGGTACTAAGTTGAACTTCAATACAGCTTTTCATCCTCAGACAGATAGATAGAGTGAGAGGACAATCAAGACTGTTGAGGATATGTTCGGGGATTGTGTATTGAAGTTTAGGGGAGCTTGGGATAAATATATGACATTAATTGAGTTTGTCTACAATAATCATTACCACAGTAGTATTAGAATGGCACCCTATGAGGCATTGTATAGAAGAAAGTGTCAAACGCCATTATATTGGGATGAAAAGGGCTTGAGAATGGTTGAAGGCCTAGAGTTAATACAAGATACAGTGGACAAGGTGAAGTTGATCCGAAGTCAGATTAGAGCGGCACAGGATAGACAGAAGAGTTATATGGATTAACATCGACGTGAGATAGAGTATAGTGTGGGAGACAGAGTTTTCCTAAGAGTGTCACCATGGAGAGGAGTGTTGAGATTCGGTAAAAAGGGCAAGTTGAGCCCTAGGTACATCGGTCCTTATGAAATCCTTGAGAGGATAGGACCTTTGGCCTATAAGTTGGCCTTACCGGATGAGATGTTTCAGTTACACAATGTGTTTCATATGAGTATGCTTTGAAGATATCAATCGAATCTGACATATATGATACCGACTTAGGAGATTGAAGTTGCTAGTAATCTAAGCAATGTTGAGGAGCCGATCAAGATTGTGGGATCACAGATCAAGCAGTTGAGGAACAGAGTTATTCCAATAGTTAAAGTCCTATGGAGAAACCACTCAATTGAAGAAGCAACATGGGAGATAGAGGAGCAAATGAGGAGACAATACCCCCACTGTTGGAGCAAACAGGTAAGGATTTTGAGGAAGAAATTTCTTTAAGGAGGGGAGAGTTGTAACATCCTATTACCTGTGGGAATGTTAAAATGATAAATGTGAGTGATTATGATAGTTAGAAATGTATCTCCATGTTCATGCATATTATGTTATACACATACATATGGATAGTGAAGTCATGGCACATGAAAATAATTGTACATGCATTCATGAATGATTCCAGGCTTAATTAGATTGAGTTATGATTTTTAGGTGTTTTAAGAATTTTGAATTTTATTTATATGGAAAATTCTATTGATTAGTAAGAATATTGCAATTATGAATTTTAGTGAATTTAGGCATAAATTTTTGGAAAATTTTGGAGAATAGGAAAAAGACATCAAATTGAGTTTTGGAGATTGTTGAATTGTAAAGATGAGAGTTAAGAGAATTAGTTTCAAAAGAAACTAAGTTAGAGCTTAGATATAAGGAAAGTGACAAGTTTCACTTAGGCTGGGTACTTTTCTAAGATGTAGGTTAATGTTTTTGAGAGTTGAAATGTTAAGTTATATTTCTAGGTTCATTCTTCATTGTCATCTTCTTCAAACGTTCTTTTCCTACACAGAGCTTTCCATCTAACCCCTTCTAAGAAATTTCTTTGCTTTTCCTTCCCTACCCTAAACCCACCTAGCTATTTGTGTCTTCTACCCTAAGAAAAACTAAAAGCTAGTCATTATACACAGTGAAATACGTAAATCACATGGAGTTTAGGAATTGAAGATTTTGGAGTTTTAAGCAGGTAAGTGGTGATTAAATACTTTAGAGTTGGTGATTTATGAAAGAAAGTTAAGGAGTTACTGTCATCTGCATGGAAAGTGACATTTATGAGTATATTCATAAATACTGGGTGATTGGGAGGAAATAAATTCAGTTATAGTGTTAAATTAGTTTTTGAACATTTTTTTTGGTGTTTTGGTGACATCTAAAAAATGTTTACTGAATATGCTTCAGTCATTTAACCACAACGTTTTCTCTAGTTATCCAAAAGAGATGATTCTTGATTTGATTAAACTAGAGATGTATGGCTACATTTCTTATGAGGACATCGAATTTAAATTCTGTCTCTAAGAATCTCAATTTTTTTCATGAAGTTGAGAATTGGGTGTAGTACATTGGAGCTAAATGTATAATCGTGTTCTTACTTTGGTAGAAAATATGGATTAATCTAGATAGAATTTGGCAAAGTTTCTTCTTGGAAGTTGTAGATAATCTTTCCAGCTTTCTAATGATATAATGTTTGTAAATTTTGGATATCGGAGTTGAGAGATATGAGTATTACAAGTTGTAATTTTGCATCATCTTAGTTTGCTTCGTGTTAGTATGACGTCAGTTTTATCTTAGTATGACATCAACATCATCTTAGTTTACTTCTTCTTAGTATGACGTCAACATTGTCTTAGCTTGCTTCGTCTTAGTATGACGTCAACATCGTCTTAGTATGACTTCAGTTTCGTCTCAGTTTGCTTTATCTTAGTATGACGTCAGTATTGTCTTAGTATGACGTCAGCATCGTCTTAATATGGCGTCAGCATCGTCTTAGTTTGACTTTTTGTATCTTAGTTTGACCGTCTTAGTTGCCCTTTTTTGCATCGTCTTAGTTGTATCGTCATCTTCTGTCCTATTTTTGACCTTTTTAGAGGCAGAATCTCGTTTTATGGTCTTCATGAAAGTTATAGATCTAGAAGTTTTCTTTCAAACCAACTAAAGTTATGGCAAAAGTTATTACAATTGCACCAAGATATGTACAACTTGAGTAAAGACATGAACATGATAGATTCTTTTGGCCATAACTCCTTCCCTAAACACCCAAATGACTTGATTCTTGAACCATTGGACTCGTAAGACCTTTCTCTACATCTCTACCAAAAATCATAGCCCTCTAAGTCAAACTGAGAAAGATTTAGTGGAAAAGGTTGAACGGGTATAGTGAGTGTATTTTTAATAGTATGAACTGTTGTTATTCTACTGAACATACTTCATTATTTTGATAATCTCTTGATTTGTAGAGCTTCAAATAAGATGATTTTTGATTTGTGGTAAACTAGAGACAAGGAGATACAAATGGTATGAAGAACATAGAACCTAGTTCAGTCTCTAATATGTTTAAATTTCAGATGGAAATTATGCATAGCACATCGTTTTGGACAAGAGTAGTCCAAAACCATTTGAGTTATATCTTCCTGTTTACTTAATCAAGTTGAGTGATTTTGGTGCAAATGGATTCGTAAGACATAAAGGAATACTTTTCTAAAAGAGAGTATGACCCAATTACTTCAGCTTCACTTTCTGATTTAATATGAATAGTAGACCCGAAAGCGCTGACTTGGAAAAACAAAGATGAGTTTTGATATGAGAATGATCTTGTGATAACATTAATGGATTAATACCCAGGGTTGCCATGAACATGCATTGTACATATTTCATTGCATTCATGTGCATTATTAAATACCCATGATTGTGAAAATTGTGATATATGTGTTTGTTATTTGTTATAGAGGAGCAATTGGAACGTCAACCCGCATATGATGCCGAAACTTCCAGGCATTAGCTTCGGGAGCAACTTTTGATTCAACCTAGATGTTTTCCTAGGATTGATTTTTTATGATTGGATTTGATTTATTTAAACTTCCATATTATTGAAATGTTTGTGATTTAATTCTAGGTTCCGGACTTGAAGTCCGAGGAGTATAATAATTGGGCATGTATTGGAAGTGCTTTGATCTGTTGTGAAATTCTATATGTTATGTGAATTTTCAACAAAAGTTGAATGCCGAACTTAGGCCCGATGAATGTAAGTTTCTGATTTATCATCCAATGTGATATGACATGGTCAATATGTGATGCATTTCATAAAATGCATGCTCAGATAAAGGCGTTATGACTTGAGTAGCTAGTTTGAAGCGCTTCCACGTAGAGCTTTGCTCCGTAAACTCTGATTTTGCACGTAGAGCTATGCTTTGTGAACTCTATTCTGATTGAGCCCTATGGGTGGCTTAGATAGATTTGATGTATTTTCCTCTTTCATGCAGCACTCCTGTATTGGATTTTGTGAATGTACATATAGAACTTATTGAAAGATACAATATAGACATTCGGTGTTTATGAAATGAAATGAGAAAAAAGGTTGGTTTTTATAGACTGTGGATTTCTTGTGATACTTTACAAGTGATTATATACCATGCCATGTGGAGTAAGTGTAGTGATCGAACGTAACGTGCCCTTATCCTAGGGTATGTGTCGGAATGATTTCTGGGTGCCCTGATTTGTATCCCTAGGTAAGGGAGCGCTACAAGAAATGGACAGGTGTCTTAGCTAAAGTTAAGATTTTTATTGCCTTAAAAGACTAGCCACTGTCCTTGTCCTTATCCTTCTTGAAACTTCTTTCTTTAGATTTCCTCCAACCCAGAGCTTTTCATCAAATATTCATCAAAGTTAAACCTTGCTTTTCTCTGTTTGTCATCACTTCCACTCTGATATTTCTTTCTTTTATTCTAAGAAAAACCGAACCTCCCTGTCAATTTTCTAGTTGAGATACGTGAGTTGAATGAAAGTTAGGGCTTTATGATGGTTGATGATTTTGGAGCTTCAAACAAGTAGGCTTGTTATGATTATGTAGTTTTGCAGGAAATGAAGCATGCATCATTAGTTCACTACTAAATGGTTAAGAACAGTGATATTCAAATGTGCTAGAAAATGAGTGAGGAGATTTAGTGTGTTGTACATGGTGATTTTTTTTTGGATTTGATGATTGAAATATTATGGGATAGTGTTAAACAAGTTTTGGAGTTGAAAGATCAATGAAAGTGTGTAATGGTGTGAAAGAACAATTAAAGTGATAGTTAGAGGAAATATTTTTGAAACAGAAAGTTGATAGTGATATATACATAGTTATATACTCTGTTTTCCTTATCACTAGTTGTTGGGCTCCAAATTTTATTAATTGATGTTATTAAGTATGAATTGTGATGATTGTATGATTTATTGCATAGTTTGATTTTTTTTG
>JANTNU010000234.1:13414117-13431678 GCA_024752395.1 Erythroxylum havanense
GCAGAAATCGATGAAAACCTATACAAAACTGAAAAGGAACTCACCGGTGCGATTAGGCAAATTTGTGTTTCGGGTTTTAGAGAGAGAGATAGAGAGAGATAAGAGGAACGGAAAAGAGTGAAGGGGTTATTTGTTAGGACCGAAAGGCGAAGAAGAAGAAGAAACCAGAAGAAAAACGGGAGATAAGAAAATAGCAAAATGGTGGGAAACGAATAGTCTTAAATATTAATCTAAGAAATTGTGACGTTTTTTTCAACTAAACATCGTGGTTTCTATTTTGTGACGTTTTATTGAAAAAACGTCGTGAAAAATGTGATAAATTTGTGATTTTTTATAAAAACGTTACAAAAATTGATACTTTTTATGACGTTTTTTTAAACGTCATAAAAAGACCGAACAATTTATGACATTTTTTTAAAAAACGTCACAAATTGTATATATTTATTGTAGTGCTTCCTGGTTGTGTTTGCGTAGCAACAACACAAGAATATAGATCATAACGGGTTTCCCAAGAATTGGCCACTGGCGTTCAAACTGACTGGCTTGCCGAAAGGTCTAAGATTTATGCGTGACGCTATTGTCTCCAACAGGAACAAGAATCTACGAAGAGTAATAAGTAGGATTGGCTTTTTAAAAGTTTATGACTTATTTGAACATAATAAAACGTGGGGGTGATATTTAAATCTCGATAAATTATGAAAAATGTGTTAAGGTAGAATCATATTCATACTTCCCAAGTAAACATATTTATATACATATATAAATTATTAATTTATGACATGAATGAAAACTTGACATTATATAAGAAGATTTTAATAATATTATCTTATTAATGCATTAAAGTTATTAATATATTGTGACCCTACTGACAAGTGCATGGCAACGTCATCCATAAACTAATGATAACGTTATGATTCTACTTTCTACCATTTGTTTATGTAAATGTACGATGAAGAAAGAGCCCCCCTATGTGTTGGGGTAACTATCGTTCTACCGTATATCAATTATCAAACTTTTCGAGTGAATTGTCTTGAAAAGTTATCTTGTGAAATTCAACAAAAAAGTAGAATGCATGTAGTCATTCATTTGCGTTTTTTGCTCAAGAAAGAATTTCCGACTAGAATGCTTGGGATTAAGAACTCAGTTCAAACGTGAACAACCAAACTTCGAAACACTAACTAGATTGAATACTGGGGAACAATCACCGACTAGAAGAATTCTGCTGCAGAGACCACCGTCTCATGACTAAGGAGAAACAAGGAACACCATAAAATGGACCACAAACTAAGATTGATAACCTGACCCCCATTTATTTAAAGAAAACGCCGAGAGAGCTTAATTTTTGCCACCAAGAACAGCTTTGAGCTTCTTAACCTGAGCATCGTCGAGGAATGTAACTGACTCAATTATTTCAGAAGGCAAATCATTTGCAAACAGAGCGAAGCTCGTTATTTGTAGGCCCGGATTTGGACCACTGAAACTAACAAAAGCTTCTGATATACCCTTGGCTGAATTTATCTGAAAATGCAAGAGTCCTTGTGGGAATACCATAATATCACCCTTTTTAAGGTTCTTATAGTAAACTTGGTTAGCTGTTGAAGAAATGAAACCTGCACAGATGGAACCCTGAACCACGATAAGGACTTCTGAAGCAGCTGGGTGTGTGTGCATTGGAACAACTCCACCAATGGCTAAGTCTAAACGAGCCATGGAAATTCCAAGGCCATTTACACCTGGGAATTGACTGACAAAAGCAGGTGTCACTGCGGCCTTGATAATGTTTGAAGTATTTCCAGGGATGCCTAGGCCAGAGAAAACGAAATCAGCTACTGTAACGTTTGGCTTACAAGGGTAGCCTGCTGGACTATCTGGAGCAGTCAAATCTGCAACGCAGAAGTCCTGCACCAAAGCATATGATGATAAAGAGAGTAGAGAAAAGAGGAGGAAGGTAACGAGAATAGTGCTCATCATCGGGATTGGGTTGATGCAAGGTAGCTTGTAGAGAAACCCAGAGATGTGCCTATTGAAGATTTGGTGTCATATATATAGAGCAAGCGGAAATGTTTAATTGCATCGGCCATTTTACCGATGGCTGCCTAAAGGTATATACCCAAGAAGGATCCGACGGTCATGATGAGGATATTGTATGTAAAAACGACAGAACACTTGCTGTTATGCATTTGAGTCCTTGATCTTTTCAAAGCAAAGACAAAAATTGTCTTTGTGTCTGTCTGGTAATGTAGTAACGGGAGATAGTATCTTCATCGTCGTCTTCTTCTTCTTCTTTTTTCTTCTAATGATTCTTACGTCTTTAAGGATGTAATCAGAATTAGGGTCAGCAGTCTTCTTTTTAACTAAACCTGTGCAAACAAATGATCGTTTACTGTAATATGATATTGAGAGGTTTGCTCCAGAACTGTAGTTATCATATCTAGAATCTTTGAATTATGTCACACTCTAGGTCAAGAAAATAAGATCTAATTGGATCACAAACTTGTCGATTAGTTGGCCTAAAGATTATCATCACGAGCCAATGATCTTGTAGTTATTCAGTGATAATTGTTGAAAAACAGATGAAGGAAGATTTTTGGCTCGAAATCTATTGGAGAGGATAATCACCTTTTATAGGCTTAGGTACAGAATTTGTTATAACATAAATATGTAAACAAAAATAGAAAAAGAATCTTTGTAATAAATTAAGTAAAAAGGAAATAAAGCATAAAATAAAATAAAAGAGACTAGACATGGGCCTAATTGCTTCTCTCATACTTGGAAATGGATTCAGAAGAAGATCCAGAAGGAGACCTTGATCTGCTCATGAGATGAGGCCTAGCTCCAGAGGGGAGATCTGCTCCAGATACCCGCTCCATAACCCATCTAGAAGCCTTTTTGTCAGCTAGGTTTTAGTAAAACCATAGTTATAATTGGAATCTACAATTAGGGTTGCAATCATCATCTCCTTCTTTCATATGTCGCTGCAAGCTGGATGGTATACATCATATATAATGCCCAACTTATGAAGTAAGGCATGAAAGGCTTGTCAAGGGAGAGGCTTTTGAAGTTATCGGTGAGGTGAGCACTAGAGGATACCGGGAGAAGGTGAACGACACCGGATTTAACCTTTTCTCGGAGCAGATAACAGTTGAGTTCGATGTGTTTCGTCTGCTCGTGAAATATAGGTTTTTGGTAATGTAGATCGCAAAACGATTGTCACAGTTGAGGTAAGTCGAGTCTGGGTGTGAAGGACTTCAAGATCGCAAAGAAGGTAGGAAATCCATTAGAGCTCATAGGTGGTCAAGGCAAGAACGCGATACTCAGCCTCGAAAGAGCTGTGGGAGACAGTCACCTGTTTCTTTGATTTCTAGGAAATCAAAGAGCCTTCGAGGAACACATAGTACCCAGTGATCTATTTTTTGGAGTTTGGACAACTATCCCAGTAGGAGTAAGAAAAAGCTCGAAGCTTTGGAAGAGAGCCGCTTTGAAATAGAATATCCAGGCCTGGTGACCACTTTAGGTATTAAAGCACCCGGTGAGCAGCTCATAGATAGGAGGTTGTCGGACTGGACATAAACTGTGAGAGATGTATATGGAGAAGCAGATGTTTGGTCGTGTCGTAGTCAAGTAAATTAACTTTCCTTTGAGACATCTGTAGCATGTGATATCCATAAAAGGTTCACCTTCAACAATTAATAGTAGGTTGGTGGCCATCAGGGTAAAAGTAGGCTTGGACAACAGAAGGCCAGAGTCTTGAAGCAAGTCAAGAATGTATTTGTGCTGGTAGAGGTTGATTCCAAAAGAAGATCGAGCCAGCTTAAGCCCTAGAAAAATTTAGCACAACTAAAATCCTTAATCTTGAAAGTAGTGTCCAGGAACTGTTTGGTAGACTAGATGAGAGTGGGGGAGTTGCTAAAAACATACACGAGTAAGATAATGAGATTACCATGGAGCTTCTTTGTGAACATAGAGTGGTCTAATTGAGACTAGATGAAACCAGTCGAGAGCAATGCTAAGTTGAGCTTGCAGTGCCATTGTCAACTTGCCTGTTTCAGGCCATAGAGGCTTTTCCAGAGGTTGCAAACCATATCAGGATGTGGTAACTCCAAACCATCAAGTGGTTTCATATACACTTATTCGTTTAATTCTCCATATAAAAACACATTGTTTAGATCTAGCTGGTGTAAATGCCATTGTTTTGAAGTAGCCAGGGTTAGAAGAACTCGAATTGTGGTTGGCTTGACTACTGGAGAGAAAGTCTCAGTGTAGTCAAGGCTTTCTTGCTGAGTTAACCCTTTTGCTACAACTCTACTCTTACAGCATTGAAAACTCCCATCTACATTGAACTTATCTTTGTGAACCCATTTAGAGTCGATAGCTTTCTTACATGGAGGAAGAAAGGTAAGATCCTAGGGATGATTCTCCTCTAATGCTTTTAATTTTGCTTCCATTGCCTCTCGTGATTCCTTCTATTGAATTGCCTGTTTGTAGGAAGTAGGTTCCTTAAAAAAGGCAAGTCTAACTAAAAAGGCTTGGTGCTGAGCGGATAGGGACTCATAAGAGAGAGAAAAAGAAAGGATATGAGGGGAGGTGTGAGGAAGAGTAGGGCTGTCATAGTCTCTAAGGTAAGAGGTAGGAAGGTCTTATGGAGTGGCGGATAGGTTGAGAAGGTGGTGAGGGAGAGGAAGGTGGAGAAGAAGTAGATAAAACAGGTGAGTGCAATAGATCAACAAAGGTAGGAGAAGAAAGGGTAAGTTAAATAAGGCAAGTAAAGTTTGTTCTATTAGGGATGCGAGGAAAGGAAACTGATCTTCATAAAAGATCACATCTCTAGATATAAAAAGCTGCATAGTGTTTACGTTATAAACTTTGTAGCCTTTCGTACCTATACAAAAACCAAGAAACACACACTTCCTTGCTCCAGTATCAAACTTTCCTCTACTTGCCTCCTTAGTGGAAATAAAGTAGAGACAACCAAATACACTCAAGGAATTAAGGTTAGGATTAGTGCCAAACAAAACAAAATAAGGAGTCTTATGGGATAAGATGGGAGTGAGTACACGGTTTATCAAATAGACTACATAAAGAATACAGACTATCCAGAACTCTGTGGGTAGATTAGCTTGTAATTTTAGAGCCCTTACAATAGTTAAAATGTGTTGATTCTTCCTCTCTACTCTCCCATTTTTTTATGGAGTTTCCACAAATGATGTTTCATGTAAAATGCCCTTCTCTCGATAGAACCTTTCATTGAAAACTTGATCCCATTGTCACTTCGAACTCGTTTAATTTTCTTACCAAATTGCCTTTCAACATAGGCATCAAAACCCTTTAGGAGTTCTCTGGTTTCAAGATTCTGTTTCATCATATAGATCCAGGTCATTCTACTACAGTCACTACAATAGTTAAAAAGAATTTGTAACTAAGATAGGATGGAGTGTGATATGGACTCTATATATTAACATGAATTAGATCAAAACAGTCAGAAGCAATTGATTTTCTCGATAGAAAAGGTAATTTTTTTAATTAAGCGAAGTGAGAAACATCACATTGTTCAACAAACTAAAAACTACAGATGGATCAATTTTGGATAGACTTTGTAGTCTTTGATTGGATAAATGGCCTAGTCTCTTATGCCAAATTTTTTTTTTGATGTGTTGAGATACTGTAAGAAAGGTGGTTGGTGTCTTGGGTAGATGGAGAGAGATGATATAGTCCATTGGTTTGTCTAGCAAAACCAATCGTCCTCATTGATTTGGTATCCTAAATATAACATAATGTAGAGGTAAAGGTTAGTTGAAATTGAGTAGAACAAGCAAGTTTGCTAATAGAGATTAAGTTGAAAGAAAAATTAGGTACAAATAGAACATCAGTAAGGATGAGAGAGAAGATATGGATGGTCCCAACATGAGTTAATAAGGTAAGAGCACCATTTGGTAACCTGACATTTAAGTTGCCCATTGGTTTGCAGGCTATAAAGAGATATAAGGAGTAGACAATATGGTTTGTAGCCCCTGAATTAATAATCCATGTGAATGACCAAGGATCAGATGTTAAAACAGGTTTGTGTATACCTTTTTGATCAGTGGAAATTGTGTTGACCTCAGAGGTAATGACTCCTTTTCCATTTGAATCTCCTTCCTTTTGTAGTAGTTACATTAACTACGTATATTGTTCTGCAGTGAGGTTGTAACCAGTGACTTTTTGGGAAGGCTCTCTTATTGATTAAGAATCCATCTCAGAAGGGATACTATCCAAGTTAGTTTTGATCCAATTAATAGCTTTGTATCTGTTTTGGCCATTTTCTCTAGTTAAGTAGGAATTTCTATTGGTTGTTGAGAAATTGGGGGGGAAAAACCATGATTTTCGGTAGCATTTGGATTATGTATGTCCATTTTTACCACAAATAGTGCAGATGCATCTTTTTTATTGCTAGTTGAATTTTCTAGGGCCTAACTTGGTATAGAAAGCTTGAGGTTCAATATTAGAGGTAGATAAATTGTTAGGCAAGGTAGTATTCAATTGCCTTTCATGCTGGGCAACCATGGCAAATTTTTTTTGATATTAGGCAAAGAATCCATTAGCATAATCTGTGACTTTACAGTAGAATAAGACTCATTTAATCATCAAAGAAACCTGATCACATAATCACCATCCTGATCATTTTTAATAGTAGTAATCACATCATAAGAGCATTGAGGTTCACACCTGCACCTAAGTAAAGGTATGAGATTGAAAAACTCATGCCACAACATTTTTAGGTGACTGTAGTAACCTGAAACTAATAGTGTCCTTTGTCTGAAACTATCAATTTCCTCTTGTAAATTTGATATTCTGAATAAATCTACTTGTGAGAATCTTTCCTCCAAGTCCTCGTATAAATCTATTGTAGAATCAAACCAAATAACACTTTGTGCTATTGAGTCAGTCACATATCTTAGTAACCAAGAGAGCACCATAGTATTAAACCTTTCCCAACAAACAAAAAGAGGATCATCCTTGTAAGGCATTAAAATGATGCCATCAATAAATTTGGGTTTATTTAAGATAATAATGCCATGTGAATTGATCTTGCCCATGAATGATAGTTGGTTCTTGTCAAGAGAGTTAAGACTATGACTAGGAAAGGATTTTCATTTGGGTGTAGATAGTAAGGGCTACTAGGGTGATCTTCTAGTCTTAAAACATTTTGATTTTGTTGCCCTTGATTTGTAGTGATGCTAGCATAAGAAGAGCCATGAAAGTGGCCGGCCATGATGAAAAGAGAGAAAAAAACAAGAGGGTGATTAGCTGAAGATAACAAAGCAATAAAACAGAAGTAAAAGGAGCAAGAGACGATTCTCTGCTATCATATTGAAAAACAAATGAAGGAAGAATTTTGGCTTGACATTAAGGAGGATAATCACCTTTTATAGGCATAGGTACAGAATTTGTTATAATAGAACTCTGTAAACAAAAACAGAAAAAAAATATTTGTAACAAATTAAGTAAAAAGGATATAAAACAGAAAATAAAATAGAATATACCAGATACGAGCCTAACTACTTCTCCAGCCTCTCCGTAAACCAACCCAAAAGCTTTTTTGTCAGCCAGGTTTTAGTAAAACCAAAGTTGTGATTGGAATCTGCAATAAGGGTTGCCTTTCCTATTGTTTTCCTGTTGCATAGGAAAACAACTCTTCTCACATTATCTTCTACATTAGGCCTAACCGTCAAGAACTTCCAACATCGAAGTGTAATTACATTCAGTCAATAGTGATGCTAGCAGAAATTGTCTTTGTCTTGTAATAAAAAAGGAAGTGCATAACTTTTCAGAAGAAACAAAAACAAAAGGAAAGTGCATATGATTACTTCAAAGAATATTAGAAATTTTATTGGCAGTTTGATGGTGAAAGAGTTAAGTGTACCCCCTTTCTTATAGAGTTCAACTACATGGATGTATGATTGAAGAAATTTATAAATGGTTATGTTTCTTGACGTAATTTGGCTGTGAAAAGAATAACCATTCAATTGCCACATGGAGCCAAACTGCAATTTTTTTTCTCAGAAGCCAGAACAGGGATCTAAACTGCAGTATCAATTATACCATCTGCAATCTCAATTTCTTAACATTAAACCTTAACTCCATTTATAACAACTCCAGCTTGAGCGATATTTTGGCATCGAATACCATTGAATCTGATAAAGATAAACCGAGTCCATGAGGAGTGATTGAAACAAGTAGCAAAATGTGGTCCATGGCACATGGGAAGGGAGAAACCAGTGCAAAAGAAGACGTTGATGACAGCTAACGAGAGTCTCTAACTATAACATTTTATCACTTGAAAAGATGTCCTTGATACAATGTGTGGATGTTGTGAATTGCCCATCTTCTACGGCTATTGAATATCTTCTGGAGATGAAAAAGTTACTCATTTTCTTACCCTGTACAGTCCTTAAACCTTTGGGATAGCCAAAAGTCTCTGCCGGCAAAACGACAAAAGGGGTATGGCCGGTGTGCAACGATTTACTGTTCTTGCCACCGAATGAATACAGGGTTGAGGACAAATCTCAAGCAAGAAGATAACTGTACGAGGACCGAGCAACTTACTGCTATTTCGGCAGCAGTCAAATTAGCAGGTATTGACAGAATTCTTCAGGATAAGGGTGCGGTACCAGTAGCCAACGGGAGAAATGCGACAACAACAATTGCGCTAACCACCACCCATTTTTGAGCCGGAAAAAGTAGACATAGATAAGAGATATTTGACGTAGTAAACATGGTACGTATGTAAAATGGGGTCAAGTGTTAGCCATGACGAACTAGATAGAACCTGTGACCTGATTCATTCACTTGCAAAATCGTACTGAATTTATCCACATTATACATATTTAGTGAAGATCATATCCAACATATTTGTTAGGGATGCTTTTTCTAATCTTTAAGTTAAGCTACGAGACAGCAAATTTTTTGTTCGATTTTTAAAAACCCAAAGTGACTTTAATTATATAATATGATTAATATATAAAATATAATAAAATATAAATATTAATTCGTACCTTATTTCAAAGATTGCTTTTTTTTTTTTATCGTTTTCTTCAAGCTGTTTATGAAATTAGCTCATTTTAATCACCGTAATAGCACAAATGTTTGGCCTATTACGATATCTATAAAATAAGATGAGAGAACTTTATAATTGTTAAAGAGAGGGTTAGGTAAGATGTAACACCCCACTCCCGCATGACCCGAATCCGATATCGATGGTAATATCCGAGTCCGTGCCCCGCGAGGATGGCGTGCTACATCACTAAACTCGGTATAAATTTTTTTATATTCACAAACACACATACTATGCGGAAGGCAATTATTGCATAAAGTCAATAATAATTTCAATGACCACGTGGGCCCTTTCATAACACAAATCAATTAATCATTTATACACATTTCGGAATACACAATTTATACAGAAATAAGAAGAAGACACTAATGCAGGCGCGAACTGATCCCTGACCTGTTCTCTCAAACACATGCAGTTGCTATACGTCCGTTGCCTAATGGAGTATTCTTCTGAGTCATAAAAAATAATTGCAAATTTCGGGTGAGTTTTGCGAACTCAGTGAGTGACCATCATCGATGGTTCACCCAATCACATTACACAATATTCATATATCTCACTTTATTTCATAGTGCACATTCACAATATTTCACATTCACACGTTTACAGAATTGCACATTCACATTATTCATATTCGATACATGCACATGAGACTCACTTTTTATTTATTATTTTGCTATGACCGAGTGCATAAATTGTCTCTTAAACTCGCAATTTATGCTTATTGTAATTTTTCTAAAACCATACTTTCGGGTCTACTACTCCCGATTGATGAGCTAGTCCACATAGGGTAACATAGGCAACCTCTCCTTGATAGAAAAATTTCTCTATACAGTAGGAATTCATAGACACTAAAATCACTCAATTCGGATCTCTATAGGTCCAATTATTGCTAAAACACGGACCAAAAAAATAATCGCTCGGTCCTCTCATTTTGACTTAATCAATCAATGCCTATTTCATCTCCAAAAATTCACAATTTTACATAAAAATGAAATTAAATGTCTCACGAATCCGATGCCTCGAGAATCAGGTCAATCGGAGGTCGGATGACAAATTATTCACAAAAGGATGAAATTGGTTGACTTTGAAACAAAATAAAAATAAAACAAAGAAGAAAAAAAATAAAATTTGCGACCTCGCGAGAGCGAGGGTCAGTCCCTCGCCTGCCAAATTCGATTTTTTTTCCTAATTTCATTCTCTTCTTTCATAAGACCTAACTTTTCACACAAGTATTCACAAATTACAAATGAGGTCTCATTGGAAAGCTCACAGAAAACCCTACAAATTCTATGAAGGACTCACAAACTAATTCCACCCCTAAGGGTGTCCAAAATTCAATCAAAGTTTCTTCCTAATCACAATTTTCCAAACCAGTACAACATTCTTCTAAAAATCATATCTTCCCTTTCCCTTTGCCAAAAATTCCAAGGTTTATATCAAAAGAAAGATTAGAACATATTCTACAACTTTCATGAACAACTTAGAAGCAAATTCTACCTCTAGCTAGGTCAATTTCGCAACCAAAGTTTCGGCCCCCATAATTTTACCCTAAACTATATCCAAACTTCCAAAATTTATAACTTACAAATCCTACATCCAAAAATAGCATATTATACATCATTACAAAGCTAAGATATTCCTTTATAATTTTCCATAAGACCACTTGAGCTAATTTAAATCATAATAGTCCAGAATTTGCTTCAAAATACATTAACCACAAAACCTACACTTAGAGACATTTACACACAAAGCACAATAATACTTTGGAATACCATCTAAAAGTCAACAAATCATAATTTTCAACCTCAAAAATGTCATACTTAGTGGCGATAGAAAGCTAACAAGCAAATCTTCAACTTTCATGAAGACCAATTTTGCAAAATCTATCTCAATCATCCTAGAAAAAATCCTAAAGTTTCAGCACACAATTTTCCATGTTAGTGTCACAAAAATGGCACTATTCATCCTATACATACACTACCACTTTCAAATCAAAATTAAAAACCCTTCAAACCAAAATTGGACAGCACTTCCTTCACAAGAAATCTAGCCAAACTTCTCAGGTTTACTTCAAGCTAAACCTCATCTCAATAGCATAACCATATAAAAAGTTATAACCAAATATTTGAAACATATACAATTCTAATTTTCCAGATTCTCAACCTATCTCATATTCTACCTCTTCCATACCACTTCTACTCCAATTCTCACTCCATTCACTCCATATATGCACCATAATTAACTCACAACCTATCCTTAAACAATAGTCCACAAAATTGCAGCATACACACACTCAATCATCTTCCTTTAATAAACACTCATCTACAATCATTTAAATCAATCCAAACAACACAATTTACCAATACCACATGACATATCATTCATCCTCAATCACACAAGAATACATACCCATACCATCAAAACACAATTCCCATGAAATTAAGCCACAAGACATCACAATTAATGCATTAAACTAACAATTTATAACATAAAGCATAATCTTCACCTACTTGAGCTTCCACTTCTTCAATTCTTCAACAATAGACCAAAGTCTCTACCTCCCAACACATACACGGTCATCAACTCTCAAGGCTTAGATTTGGATTTTTTTTTAACAAAGGAAGAGTAAGCAAGTTACACGAAGGTAGAAAAGATGAGAAAACTTTTAAACACACCAAAGAAGGGAAGAAGCTACAAAGGAGAAGAAGAAAATCACTCTTAACCACCAAAGACACTTTAGCCAAGAAGAAACATCGAGAATGAGTAGAAAGGAGGTTTTTAGACTTAAATACCATCACTTGCCACATGTCACCTTCTAAAAGGCCCACCTAGTTTCTTTCCAATTAAATTCCAATTTCTACTCCAATTTTTCTCCAAATTCCAATGGCTCAAAATTATAAATCCTAAAATCATATATCTAAATTTTCAGTGCCATTGGACAATCATTTTTCCTACCGGGACAATACGCAGGCTGCCATTTGGCATTTTTCTAGTCCAAAAAAGTCCTCCGAAATTTCACAAAAATTTTACTAAAATTCACTAACAATTTTTTAAACCTCAAAGACCCTTTCCAATCAATTTTTCAAACACAATCTCACACTTTTCATGATAGCCACATTTATGATCAAATGTACTGGGAAAAATGTCATGCATGCATGTATAGTCATTTACATGTGTAAAAGTCACTATTTACAAGTATGAGTATGCATGAACATACTAAAAAAATGTTTAACACTCATAACCCGTTCGAAATTACTATGCTACCCTTCCCATCGGTGATGGGATGTTACATAAGAAGTGCTAGCTCTTTTAGAGCCTAAGTTTATTTATAATAGGCTTTAAATACTTTAGTAATTTAATTTAATTTAATTTTAATTTCAATTAAAATTGTAATTGATTTTATTAAGTATCAATTATTCTCAAACAATATCCAATATCATATTGATCCTTATTTATATTAAATATCTCACATTTAATATAAAGTTTCTCAAACTTTATAATCAAATTCATCTTGATTAAAATAACATTTCTCTTGTCAACTCGTTCTTTGTGTATGACTTATTAGGTTCTCAAATATATTGTCAATAGATATAAATTATAACTCTAAATCATATTTAGGATTAAATAAATTAAACTTCTTTAATTTATCTTTAATTAACTAGTTAAATAATTTATAGTCATAGATCAAGATTGACATTTAGTATTATATCATGACTACCTAATTATTTAGAAATGTCAAAGTAGTTTTGACTCATCTTTTATTCGTAAAACATGAAATTAATGTCTATTATATTTGAGTTTAATCATATTTGTTTTCCATTGTTAATAATTGATTCATTTAATGTCATTTGAAAAAAAATTTCAAAGTGTCATTTCATCTTAGTCAAGGATTTCCAAATCAATATTAATCAAGAACAACATGATACTCTCTCTAATTACTTTAGGGTGATAAATCATATATTGATAATTCAACTACCTCCATATAGTTTATACAATATCTAATGACTATTAACTGATCTACTCTTAACTATAATTAAGTCATAAGTAGTATTAAAATATAGCAATCCTTATATGAGATACTTTGGTGTTCTCAAATTAAAGGATCACTTATACAATCTTCACAATAAGAATTTTTATAGACATACAAGTAATATTCCAAATGAATTTTTTTATATGAGGTTAGTTTAGTGACTTTGTTTTCTAACAAGCACCCACATAATTGTTTAAATATCTCCATACTTTAGTTTATGAAATCAACCACTTCTTTTATAAATAAGAAATATAACGTGTATTAATCTTTTTACACTCTATTAATGTTCAATCTTAATAACTGATTAGGAATAATTAAGGGATAATATGTAAATACAATGTAATCTCATAATTATAATCATATAATAATTTTATTTGTAATATATATTTATCTTATGGATTTTATCATAACAATCTAAATATTTATAAGATAAAGAATGCATTTAAAAAACTATGTCACTAAATTACATCCAACTAATTAGTTGTAAGGGATAAACCAATAATGCATTCATTACAAGGAATAAACCATTTAGTAACGATAAAATCTATCCCTATAACCAACTTTTTTGTCACTACATCTTATACCGACAGTTTGGTTATCCATCATATATGTACCGACCCTATTGCAAATAGTGGCGGTTTTAAAAGTGGTCGGTATAAAAAGTAATAGCTACAGGGACACTTACGTAAGATGTTAGTATTATTCTTTAGTAACACATAATTTTTCATTAGTTATTAATTCAGGTTGGGTTTAAAAAATAAGAGTGACATGTTCTTAACTGTCACTATATACTTCTTCCAACGGTTCATACAAATGCACAATACATAGTGAGAAAAGATCACATAGTAGGACAATATCTTTTTGGTTGGTAATTAGTGAATTATATATAATGATGACAAATTTATTTATTACTTGATACCTTTGATAACACAAATTTATAAATTGGTATAAATGATATTACGATAATACATCTTTTGATCATAGTTGTCACTTTAAGATAACTATTTAGTCGAACATATTGATGAGAAATTTTATCAAAAAATTGGAAATTGTAGAAAATTTTAAAATATAGACAAATTAATTTAGTCTTGCATAACTAAAAATTTTGAACATAAAAGAAAGCATGTGATCCAAACTACATATTGAACAAATATAATGTTCAATAAACAATTACTTAATGCCTAGAAATTTTTTTTCTGGTGTTGGTAGAAGAATAAAAACCTAACTAAAAGAGCACATGCTTCTCATAAGGAAAAAATAAAAAAAATTGAGGCCATCATATCTTCTAGCTTCATGCCTTCGATCACATTTGAATTCCTATCATTTAGCTCATCTATAAATAATAATTTTAAAACTTAATCATAAATATAAAACACATATCTTAGAGGCAAGTATTACAATCCAAATAAAACGAAATGGTCAATCAAGCGATTGGCTAGTCAAGGAAAAGAAACACAATGTTGTCAAATTGAAAATTTACAAATAATTAGTATTACACTTTCTAACATAGATGAAAACATGAAATAAAAATGATACAAATAAGTGCTAACATTAAGAAAGAAACGGTATTAGAGTTGCTTAGTCTAAATAATTAATTATCCTAACTTTGTGCCTGCAATCAATGTGATCATTCTAACTCAACTTTTAATCATATTCTAGTAAAAGAGCATCCATAAGCTATACAACACATCCACAACAAGCTCACAAGTCATAAATCAAAAGTCTAAGGCAAGAAATGGTTTTATAGAAGAAGAAAAAATTAAGATAGTACTAAAATTGTTGTACCCCGAATGTTTCATAGAAGTTAAAACTATTTGAAGGAAAAACTTTGGCAAGTAGTTATGAGAAAGAACAAATGAATGAAGATTCTTGAATCAGAAATGATAGATAAGAGTAAAGTAGTGAATGAGAAATGTGGATATGTCTAAGTTTTTCTTTGGTTCTTCTGGTGGATAAAAGATTTTGAAGTGAGAAGAATTAAGGTGAAAGTTAGAAGTAGAATGAAAGCCGAAAATGAAGTTGCATTTGTGTAGTACGCTGATGAAAGAGATGTACATATGTGTATGTTCTGTTGTTCGTGTTCATGATTAATCATGGACTATATATATTTTCTTTGGATGCTATTGATTTAAGATGGAGTTGAGAATGAGGAGTAAATGAAGTAGAAAAAGGTGATCTTAGTATGATTTGTGTTAAGGAAAGATTGTGAAACATAGTGGATGGTTGATCTGAAAAATATTTATGGAGAATGTTTCAGTCCTCTAGCCACAACTTCTTCTCTAGTTATCTAAATGAGATGATCCTTAATTTGGATTAAACTAGAAGCATATGGCTACATTTTCTTATGAAGAAGTCGAATTTACATTTTGTCTTTAAGAATCTCAAAATTTGTCATGAATTTGAGAATTGGGTACAGTACAGTGGATGAATGTAAATTCATGTTCTGTATTCGAGGGCAATTCTTTATCGATCTAGGCTATATTAAAGAAAGTTGTCTTCTTAGAAGTTGTAGGTCTTTCTTTTAGCTTTCCAACAACATATAGTTTGGAATCTTTGGGACTTCTAGGATGAAAGCTATGGTCCTTATAAGGGAAGATGTGCAGGAGAGAAGTTGTATCTTCTGCCTTCTTGCTTCTTCGGTGATGACCTCATCTCCTTTTGTGTTTCCTTTGTGATGAAGTCATCTTCTTCTGTGTTTTGCTTCGTCTGAGTTTGCTTCTTCTACCTTTTTGCTTATTCTGTGATGACGTCATCTCCTTATGAGTTTCCTTTATGATGACATCATCTTTTGCTGTGTTTTGCATCATCTGTATTTTGCTTCTTCTGCGATACTGGTCATGAACTTCTTCTATGTTTTGTTCCTTTTGTGTTTTGTATCGTCTGTCTTTTGTATCTTTTGTCTTTTGTATCTTTTGCATTTTGTATCGTCTGCCTTTTGTATCATCTGCCTTTTTATCGTCTGCCTTTTGTATCTTCTGCCTTTTGTATCGTCTGCCTTTTATATTTTCTGCCTTTTATATCTTCTGCCTTTTGTATCATCTACCTTTTCTATCTTCTGTATTTTGTATCGTCTGCCTTTTGTATCTTTTGCCTTTTGTATTGTCTACCTTTTGTATCGTCTGTCTTTTGTATCTTTTCTCTTTTGTATCATCTGCCTTTTGTATCTTCTACCTTTTATATCTTGTGCCTTTTGTATCATCTGCCTTTTTTATCTTCTGACTTTTGTATCTTCTGTCTTTTGTATCGTCTGCCTTTTGTATCTTCTGACTTTTGTATCTTTTGTCTTTTGTATCGTCTGCCTTTTGTATCGTCTGTCTTTTGTATCTTCTGCCTTTTGTATCTTCTGCCTTTTGTATTGTCTGCCTTTTGTATCTTCTGCTGCCTTTTGTATCTTCTGCCTTTTGTATCGTTTACCTTTTTATCTTTTGTGTTTTGCTGACGCATCTTCTTCTGTGTTTTGTTGACGTGTCTTCTTCTGTGTTTACCTTTGTATCTTTTTTCTTTTGTATCGTCTACCTTTTGTATCATCTGTCTTTTGTATCTTCTGCCTTTTGTATCTTCCGCCTTTTGTATCGTCTGCCTTTTGTATCTTCTGCCTTTTGTATTGTTTACCTTTTTATCTTTTGTGTTTTGCTGATGCATCTTCTTCTGTGTTTTGTTGACGTGTCTTCTTCTGTGTTTTGCTATCTTCTGGGTTATTGTTCATCTTATATCTTCTATTCCATTTAAAACCATTTAGAAGATAGAATCTATCTTTAAGGTCTTCATGAAAGTTGTAGATCTTAAATTCCTATTTTGAACCATCTAAAGAACATCCAAATCCGATATCTGTAGGGAAAGTTATAACAATTTTCCCACTTTTTCTATCTTTTGCTTCTCCTGTATTTTGCTTCTTTTGTGTTTTGTTTCTTCTGTGATGACGTCATCTTCTTCTGTGTTTCTTCAATGATGACTTCATCTTCTTCTGTGTTTTGTTTCTTCTATATTTTGCTATTTTCTATCTTTTTTTTTCTGTCTTTCGCTTCTTCTATGTTTTGCTATTTTCTGCGTTTTACTTCTTCTGTCTTTTTGTTTCTTTTGTCTTTTGCTATCTTCTAGTTTATTTTTGACCCTCCAGACGATAGAATATGTCTTCAAGGTCTGCATAAAAGTTGTAGATCTTGAAGTCTTATTTTGAACCATATAAAGAACACCTTAATCCGATATCTGTAGGGAAAGTTATAGTAATTTTCCCACTTCTTCTATCTTTTTTGCTTCTTTTGTCTTTTTCATTAGTCTACTTTGTACCTATCTTTTGTTCCATTTTAGACCCTTTAGAAGATAGAATCTATGTAGCACCCCACTCCCGACGAGACCCGAACCTGATATCCATGGTGATATCCGAGCCCGTGACCCACGAGGGTGGCGTACTAGAACATCTATTACCTTTTAAAACTCGTA
>JANTNU010000234.1:13444462-13456737 GCA_024752395.1 Erythroxylum havanense
CTGATGCAAGGTCACTATATGTGCAATTCAATCATGAATGCACTCACTACTCAATCCATCCAAATTACCGATATGCCTTCACATCGGTAACGGGACACAAACAGATGCAGATCAACTACCTAAACCCGAGATTGTTGTTCATGAAAATGAGACAACAGTTGAACCTTCTGACACACAAAATGTTCATCAGTTAAGTAGGATATGCAATGTTCCAGAGAGATATGGATTTCTCATAAGTAAGCACAATGATGTATTGTTCATAGAGGATGATGAGCTTACAACCTATGAAGAGGCTTTGAAGAGTTCAGAATATGAAAAATGACTTCAAACCATGAAGTCTGAAATGGATTCCATGTTTGAAAACCAAGTATGGACTTTAGTTGACCAACCCAAAGTGTTGAAACCCATAGGGTGCAAGTGGATTTCTAAGAAGAAAATCAACATGGATGGTAATGTGATTACTTATAAAGCGATACTAATCGCTAAAGGTTATCATCAAAGATAAGGAGTTGACTATGACGAGACATTTAGCCCGATAGCCATGCTTAAATCCATTAGAATACTCTTAGCCATTGCTGCTCATTATGATTATGGGATATGACAAATGAATGTGAAGACGACTTTCCTGAATGAAAACCTAGCCGAGGATGTGTATATGATACAACCTGAGGGCTTCATATCCAAAGATGGAAAAAAAGATATGAAAGCTTCAGAAATTCATTTATGGATTGAAGTAAACATCTAGGAGTTGGAACATCCGATTTGATGAGACAATCGAAGAGTTTGACTTATCACAAAATCCAGATGAACCTTGTGTGTACAAAAAGCACTATAAGGAATAAACCATTTAGGAACGATAAATATCTATCCCTATAACCAACTTTTTCGTCACTACATCTAATATCGACGGTTTGCCTATCTGTCACATATGTACCGTCCCTATTGTGAACAGTTATAATTTTGAAAATCATCGGTATAAAAAGTAATAGCTACAGGGACACTTAGGTAAGACTTTGGTATTATTCTTTAGTAATATATTTTTTTCATTAGTTATTAATTTAGGTTGGGCTATTTTAAAAATAAGAGTGACATGTTCTTAACCGTCTATATAGTTCTTCTAATGGTTCATACAAATGATTAATACACAATGAGAAAAGACCACATATTGGGACACTATCTTTTTAGTTGGTAATTAGTGAATTATATATAATGACGACAAATTTATTTATTACTTAATAAATTTAATAACACAAAAGTACATCTTTTGATCATAATTTTCACTTCCAGATATCTATTTAGTGGAACAATATTGATGAGAAATTTTATCATAAAATTTGAAATTATATAAAATTTAAAAATATAGACAAATTAATTTAGTCATAAATAACTAAAAATTTTAAACATAAATGGAAGCACGTGATCCAAACTACATATATCACAAATATAATGTTCAAAAATAAACCATTACTTAATGCCTAAAAATTTTGTTATGGTGTTGGTAGAAGAATAAAAACCTAACTAAAAGAACACATGCTTCTTAGAAGGAAAAAATAACAAAAATTGAGGCCATCACATCTTCTAACTTCATATCTTCAACCACACTTGAATTCCTATCATTTAGCTCATATGTAAATAATAAATTTAAAACTTAATCATTAATATAAAAATACATATCTTAGAGGTTAGTAATAGAATCCAAATAAAACGAAATGGTCAATCAAGTGATTGGCTAGTCAAGGAAAAGAAACACAATGTTGTGTAATTGAAAAATTACAACTAGTTAGTATTACACTTTCTAACATAGATGAAAGCATGAAATAAAAAATGATACAAATACTTGCGAACAATAAGAAAGAAAAGGTATTAGAGCTGCTTATTTTATATAATTAAGTATACTAACTTTGTGCCTGCAATCAATATGATCATTTTAACTCAACTTTTAATCATATTCAGTCAACACATCGACAACAAGCTCACTAATCATAAATTAAAAGTCTAAGGCAAGAAATGACTTTATAGGAGAAGAAAAAAAATTTAAGATAGTACTAAAATAAGTTAAAAGCTTAAGATTATACTCTTATTGGTCGTCACCAACATATGCACTTGACATTGAAGAGTGTAGCACAACATCATGGGAATCATGCAGATCACTTTGCTCGTTTGGAACCTGCGACATATTAATAAGATGTAATTTTAAGAGAATAGTTTATTATATTTGATATAAATAAACATTTTTCACTCAAACAATTGACATACAGAAGCAAGTTAATCATACCTAATGATTTGTTCCATTAGTATTACTGAAATGACCACTCATAGTTTGAAAATGTTGTTTAAATAAATTGTCATAATATTCAAGTTTTCCCAAAACATTGTTCAACTTTCCTAGCAACATTTAATTTTGATCTTTAAGTTCCCATATTTGGACATCTTTTTTGTTGGTAGTTATATAAATTGTTCCTAGTCCACCTACGCGCCCTCTTTTATTTGGTCCCTTGGTTTGAGCATATGCCTCATTGTCCCAAGATCTAGGATCTAGTTCAGACTATACTCCATCACTTTCATTCATTCTACCCTCCATACGTTCCTAAGCAGGCACAAAAAGGTGACATGTGTTAGTTTCATAATTTTTTTCTAGGTAATAATTATAGTCATAAAGAGTTCATACCACAAATTCTACTGCATAAGGAATACCAAAATTTTCGTCCTTTATTTATCTAGTATCAATATAGAGTTTAGCTCTTGAAGGCATAACACTAGTTTTGTCAACCTAGTAAGATTTAACCAAATAGAAACACAAGTTTAGAATAAATTCAATTTAAATACAAGTATTAATCTATTAGATAAAAGTTTTACATGAGAAAGGTTAATATTTGTACACAAATTTGGTAAATTGTAGATTGCAAAGTCAATTTGCAAAAACTGTGCATATAGAATGAGCAATTTTGGGTACATGTAAAATAGGTACAAATTTAGTACATGTAGAATACCTAATTTTAGGAAATTAGTTTAAGTATAATAAATATCTCTTCTTGGATTACATATTAATAATATGTAATTATAAGAGACTATTTTATTATACTTGATATAAATAAACATTTTTCACTGAAACAATTGACATACAAAAGCAAGTTAATCATACCTGATGATTTGTTCCGTTAGTATTACTGAAATGACCACTCATAGTTTGAAAATGTTGTTGAAATAAATTGTCATGATATTCAAGTTTCCTTAAAACATCGTTCAACTTTCCTAGTAACATTTAATTTTGATCATTAAGTTCCCATATTTGGACATCTTTTTTGTTGGTAGTTACAAAAACTTTTCCTAGTCCATCTACACGCGCTCTCTTATTTGGCCCCTTGACTTAAGCATATGCATCATTGTCCCAAGATTTAGGATCTAGGGCAAACTTTACTACATCACTTTCATTCATTCTACCCTCCACACATTCCTAAACAGGCACAAAAAAGTGACATATGTTAGCTTCATAATTTTTTTTCTAGGTAATAATTATAGTCATAAAGAGTTCATACCCCCATTTCTGCTGCATAAGGAGTACCAAAATTTCCATCTTTTATTTTTTTAGTATCAATATAGAGTTTAGATCTTGAAGGCACAACACCAGTTTTTTCAACCTAGTAAGATTTAACCAAATAGAAACACAAGTTTAGAATAAATTCAGTTTAAATACAAGTATTGATCTATTAGATAAAAGTTTTGCATGAGAAAGGTTAATATTTGTACACAAATTTGGTAAATTGTAGGTTGCAAAGTCAATATACAGAAAATGTGCATGTAGAATGAGCAATTTTGGGTACATGCATAACACATAAAAATTTAGTAAATGTAGAATATCTAATTTTGGGAAATTAGTTTAAGTATAATAAATATCTCTTTTTGGATTCATCGAGCCAATGATTTTGTTCCCCCATGATGTGGATCCTTTAGTTTTGAATGATTTTCTACATTTAACTTAGCTTGACACTGCAAAGTATACATAATGTTTGAAAAATGTTTTAAATAGAAAGGATAAATTTAACCACAATATAAAATAATTTTAAACACAGGAAAAAGACCTGTGCTTCATCCGAAAGCCAATGATTTACAAGTGCTTTATATTGTTCCTTGTTTACTCGATCATATGTAAGTTGAACTAAATTTGATTCAACAAATATGTTCACATCAAACTTTGCATTGCTCTTCACCTCACACTTCCAATGCTTCCAGTTATCAACCATATCATTAATCACAACATTCTTGACATTTTCAGTAAGTGGTTGAATTTAGAACTTCTCATGTACCAAAAAATGTTGTAAGAATTACAAGCTGACAATGAACAAGTGAACATATGTAAATGACAAAAAAAAAAAACTCTACCATTTTCCATATTTCTTCCTTGTAGCTAGATAGCATTACTTTCCAGCTTTTGAAGTGAAGAGGCGAAAGTTGTGACTTTTTAACCGTGCTACCTAAGAACTGATTAAACTTTCACCAATTGGTTTATTTAGAATGTTAAAATTAACAACAATCTTTTCTCCCTCTTTCAATATCCCAAACATCAAACACACGAGTATATCCTCTAGTTTTTTGGACTAACTCATCATGTAGAAAATATATTAAAAATTATAAATCGAATATAAATAAAAAACTTAAAGAAACATCTTGGTTTTCATACCACTTGGAAGTGGTTGCTCACTTGGTTCTAGAACTGTTGGGACAGTTTGAGGAGCTCCATGATGTTGTTGTTTTTGCTATTATTGAACTTATGATTGCATTTGCGATTCTACTACATCTTCTTGAGGTTGGCTTTGTGGTGGTTGTTGTAGCATGGATTGGGATAATTGTTTTTGTTCAAATCTAAGTGAATATTGCCTTGGTGGCTGTGGTTGAATTTCTAAGTGACTAAGGTTAGATTCTATAGAGACAATAGTAGGAGGTGTGGTGCGCACCTTGCAAAGAAATTTATGCTTTTCCAAATTATGCAAATTAAGATAGAAAAATAGATAAGTAACTTTACCAAAACTAAAAACTTATGTAGAAGAAATAATGATTAAAAACATAAAAGGAACATTACACTTAGAAAATGATCAAATAGGATTCAAGATAGGTGTAGGTGTAAATAAAAAGAACTAATCAAGAATAAATTGGTGAGGTATAGAAAGCAATCTCTTCCACTGTCAATTAATTTAAGCCAAATGTTTGAAATTGGATATTGATGACATTACTCTGACTAAAACCTTTGCAATTCCCTAGCAAATTTCTTGTTCGAGTGTATTGCAAATAGAGAAAGTAAAATGGTGTAGGTTTTCTGAGGAGAGAAAAATGGTGATGATTTTAGGAACACAAAGAAGAGGAAGTGAATAGATACCTTTTAGGGTTGTAAAGAGAGCGGAGAAATTTTTTAGAGACCGCGCTTTAATCTTAAGAAAACAAAAATAGAGCCTTTACATTTGAGACCTAAAATATTACACAATTTTAATTCTTGTGTTCAAGTATGTCTTTGGCCAAAGAAACACACAAAATTCATCAGTTTTTAATATCGTGCTAAACAATATAACCACAATATAAAGTAATTATAATATTATTATAAATTTCATGTAACTAGTTAAATTATTTATTAATTTCATATTACTTCTTAAAACTAAAACGTAGAGAAACCACATATTTGGTATCAAGAGATTTAATTAAATAAAAACTAATTCTACCTTTCACAAAAATAAAATTTTACTTATTAAAAAAATTTAATAGGTTATTTATATATTTAGTTTTATAGGAACGTGAATTCTTCCATTACTTTTAATTGGCTTCCTTTTGTCTACTTTGTTTCATCGTCATTGAAAATTTCTCATATGATGATTCAGGCAAGAAACCTAATTCAAATCTTATTGCCGAAGCACTACAATCAGTTCAAGTGAAACTAACAAGCCCTTTCAATTAATTTGGCTAGACCCCATACTTTCTTGACCATATTTCAAGGTAAGTCAGATCATTTGTCAATATGTGTTTTCTTAATTATATTTGTGAAAGCAAAAACTGTCATAAAAAAATATAGCAAGTTAAGAATACATATAAACAATGATATAGAACACGACCTTTCTTTAAGTAGAAATTAAGTTAGAACACGGCCTTTCTTTAAGCAGAAATTAAGTTTTCATCTTATTAGCATAACAACTTTGCAACCACTAGATCAAAACATTCTATAAAAGCAATTTCACTTTAATAAACATAATGGTATATGTTTTCACATTTCCTTCCAAGCTATTGTTTAACTATTTCACTATAATGTAATTGCAGGTTAATGTTTTAACGGACAAACATTGGATTATGCTTAAGGACACAACATGTCCTAAGTACATAGAAGACAATAAAAAAATTTTGGATTTTGCATTTGAGATAAAAGCAAAAAATGAAAAAAAATCATAAGTCCATGTGAAAGATGTATTATGTCATATTGGGATCTAAGACATGTGGTTTTTCAACATATAACTCATTTTGGATTCTTAAAAGGGTATAGTAAAGGGATCGTTCATAGAGAAAATTTTTCCTCAGCTGCATCTAGCCCTATGGTTGATGAAGAGTTACATATTCAAGACAATATGAATGAGCTACTACAAAATGTATTTCTAATACATGAATTAGAGGAGGGACTACAAGAATCAACAACAACTGCACTTGAACAACTCCACTATGCTAGAGAAAGAGGTAAATTTCATGATTTATTAGAAGATTCAAAACAAGTGTTGTATCCTAACTACAAGTCATACTCTAAATTGTCTTGTGTGATTCATTTATATCACCTAAAGTGTTTAAATGGATGGAGTAACAAATCTTTTGACATGCTGCTAAAGTTTTTGTAAGATGTTACACCAAAGGGAAATTTCCTGACTAGGTCATACTATGAGGCTAAGAAGTTAATTTCAACATTCGGACTTAGTTATGAAAAGATACATGCTTGTCCTAATGATTATATGTTGCTTTATAAGGACAACACAGACAAACAAGTATGTTGCAAGTGTGGGGCCTCTAGATGGCTGTCGAATAAAGAAGGTCAAGATGATAGGTTACAATCTGAAGTGCAACAAGGTGGGAAAAAAACCTGCAAAGTTTTTACGATGATTTCGTTTAATACCTAAATTAAAAAGATTGTTTATGTGTTCTAAAATAGAGAGAGATATGAGATGGCATAAGAATGGTCATAAAAAAGATGAAAAAATGAGGCATCCGGCTGATTCAAAAACTTGGAAACATTTTTGTTCCAAGTATCCCCATTTTCCTTCTGACCCTCGTAATGTGTGGGCAGGATTAGCTACTAATGGATTTAATCCATCTCGAACAATGAATGTTGATTCCTTACAATTTGCCACTTTGGTTATACATAAAACAATCAAAATTTATTTTTTCACTCCTTCTTCCAGGGCTTAAAAGCCTTGGGGATAGTTTGGATGTATACATGCAACCTTTAATATAAGAGCTACTAGAATTATAGATAGTTGGACTCCAAACATTTGATGCTTCAAAATAAGAATCATTCAAAATATGTGCCATTATTCTATAAATAATAAGTGATTTTCTAGCTTATGATAACATTTCTGGTTGGAGCACAAAAGGAGAATTTGCATGCCCTATTTGTTTATGTTACACTGCATCTAAATGGTTATATCATAGTAGAAAATTTTGTTATATGTGTCATAGCAGATGGTCAGACAAGAACTATAGATTTTGGTATGATAACTGGTCATTCTATAGGGAGCAAGAAATAAGATCTGCATCAATGCCTTTATCAAGTACATAAATTGTTAAAGAGTTGGATAGTATTGAAGGTGTTGAAAGTTCTAGTCACTACCAACATTGGATGAAACAAAGCATTCTATTCTCTTTATCGTATTGGGAGCACCACTTGCTACAACATAATCTTGACTTGATGCACACAGAAA
The DNA here is from genome assembly GCA_024752395.1 of Erythroxylum havanense. Lineage (NCBI taxonomy): Eukaryota > Viridiplantae > Streptophyta > Magnoliopsida > Malpighiales > Erythroxylaceae > Erythroxylum > Erythroxylum havanense. The sequence goes on from JANTNU010000234.1 coordinate 13,452,400, forward strand.
AGAATGTTTATGTCAACTTTCTTTGGACAGTTCTTGATATGGGAAAAAAAGTCAAAACATAATTATAAAGCTTGAATGGACCTCCAGGATCTTAGATTAAGGAGTGAACTTATCCTAAGAAGCATATTAGAAGCAACAATGTATATTTGCCTAGAGCACATTACCAAATGACATCAAAAGAAAGAGACTTTTTCTTGCCAGTTTTAAAAGACATAAAAGCTCTTGATGAGCTTGCTTCAAATATATCTGGATGTGTATAGTTGAGCCAAGTAAAGCTAATTAGGCTAAAAAGTCATGATTGTCATATTCTAATTCCAGAGTTATTCCCTATAGCAATTCTTCCTTATAGTAATTCGAGGAACTATCCTAGATAATGTAAGTTTTAATTGATTTATACAATTTCCTTAAAGGGCTTTGGTCGATGGAACTTTATGAAATTGATATCGATCATATGGAGTCAAAAATCACTCTTACCATTTGCAAGTTTAAAAGAATCTTTCCATCATCATTTTTTACAATAATGGTTCACCTAGTAATCCAATTGGCTTCTGAGGCAAAAGTAGCAGGTTTGGCTTCATATAAGATAATATATGCTGTGGAAAGATACTTTTTTACGCCATTTTAAATTTAGTGTTTTCATTTACTTCATTAAAAACTAAATTTAATTGTCATATACTAATTTTTCCAAATGTTAGGTATTTAAGGACACTCAAATCATATGTGCATAACCGAACCTATCTAGGAGCATCAATTGCTAAAGGGTATATTGCAAATTAATGTTTGACTTTTTGTTCGAGGTACTTATTAGATGTTGAGACTCGATTTAACAGAACTAGAAGAAATGATGAAGATGAGAATCTATGTTTACAAGAGGTTGACTTGTTCAATATGGGCCAACCATTAGGAAGGAAGAATGATGTTGGAACTGATGCTAAGAAAAGAAAGAGGGTCTATCAAGAAGCCTTAGACAAACAAACATTGTTACAAGCACATAGATATATCCTATACAATTGCGATGTGATTGCCTCATTTCTAAAGTAAGCACTTACCACTTCTTTTCTCTTAAAGATTAAATATACATTAACAATTTCATACTCTTGTAACACCAAGTGTTCATTACATACATATGCAGAGAGCATGAAAAGGTTATAAGGAGAAAAGCACATCCAAGGTGTTTAAGTAGTTATTATATTCAAAAAATTCAAAGTCGTGACCTTGCTATATGGTTTAGAAAACATGTGGGCCTTAAATAATATACTTTCTTAATATTTTATGAATTATTATAATAAAAATTGAGTTTTTTAGGTTGAGATTTTGGATCAGCAAGGAAGTACAAGTACAATAGTCACATATCAGATTCGAAAACTTTCAAGGGGTCTAATACCGCATATTGGAAAGTACTCTGGTTATATTATTAATGGATACAGGTTTCACACAAAATCACATGAAACAAATTTGAAAACACAAAATAGTGGATTGATGGTGATGATCAAGACAAGTAGTTATTCAACCATAAGAGATACACATCCCATTATAGGGGAAGTTGCTTATTATGGCCAGTTGATGGATATCATCCAATTAAATTTTCATGGTAGTTATAAAATTGTTTTGTTTAGGTATGACTGGGTTTACATAAATAGAGGCCGAAAATAGACAAGTTTGGATACACACTAGTTAACTTTTCACACCTAAGTAATAAAGGTGCAAATGTGCACGACGAACAATTTGTTTTTACGTCATATGCAAAAAAAATTATTATGTTAGACATCTATTGCATGAAGATTGGTTAGTTGTGAAGCATGTGACCACTAGAGATGCCTATGATATAGAAGATGAATTAGGAAATGGGACAGTATAACCAACTAAACAGATGGGGGTTGAAGATGCTAATGGTGCCACATATGATGACTATCCCTTAGCTAGAACTGATACAACTATTGAAGAAGGAGATGAAGTTACTCTAAAAGAGCAAATGTATAGGAATTTAGAAGGATCTGAAAGTGAAATTGAAGAAATATTCTAATGATCATTAATACAAGAAATATTTCTTATATGTAGATCAACTTGATGATTATGAGCTTGTTAGTTTCTTATAAGACTATTTGGAGTAAAGTTGTGGTAGGATTGTGCTACTTTTTTATAACTTCATTGCTTCCTAGAAATTATATCTCTTCAACTGCAAATTTTCTATGTAGTTAACTTTATATGTTCAAATATTCAATGTTAGTTTAGAATCAATTCTCTGACTCTTCAAGAAAAGGATTTAATTCCATTAGTATTTCATATATGTTCTATATAAGATTTCCCTTTTTATAGGTGACCAAGCAAAAGGACTTAAATCAACTAATTCCATAAATTAAAATAGTAGTTTTAAATGAAGCAAAAGAGCATGTTCAACCTAAACAAAGTTGTAAAAAAGAATTTGACAGTGAACTAACCTATAAGCAAACCCCATAAGAAACTCTTGTTCAAAAACTTCTAGTGATATGTTAGCCAAAGAAGTGAAAAAATGAATTTAAGAGTAACATCCCACAGTATAAACTATAAAATATCACTTTTGTAAGTAATTGTAGAAAGAATTTAAACGACTGTCTTCATCAATTGCAAAAGAAAAAGGCTTCGGGTAATTAGCAGTTGAATTAAGCAAAGAAAACCTTTTACTCTTCACAAAACAACTACATGTAAGAAATTCAATACAAACACCAAGCATGATAAAGAAAGAAGAATTTTGTTCCCTTTTTTAAAACAATGATTTAGGTTTCTTGTTTACCTTAACTCAAAAAAATTTAGGTTTCTTGTTTACCCACAACAGAGAAGTTGATTGCTTGGTAAGTTCAACTTCAAGAATTTGACTTCTCCTCTCACCACAGAGATCATCTTGAAGCTTCTTTGCTTCACCGATTAAACCAACTTTACCTGGATCTTTCTCGGCTCAACAATTGTACTGCTTTTAGTATTGATTGACCCAAAATTATAGAGGATCAAATCTCCCCTTTTCCCTACTATGGCTTAAAATCTCAATTCCCCTACTTCATGACACCTGACCTTGTTGGGACACGATTTAGGCAACCTAGCAGTTACTTCAAACAACACCACACCAATCACAAAAATATATTAGTTTTTTAATAACAAAGTAATAAAAGTACAGAAAAGAAATATATACATGTACAAGGAGGACATGTGTTTTTCCCTTTATAGCTTAACATTTCTTTCTTTTCAACAACTGTCTTTTTTTGCATATTATTTAGGCTACTTGAACACCTGTCCTTGTTAACAACTTACATAAATAGTTAAAAAATTATACTTAAAAAATTAATAGTGCTTTTATATTTCAAAATTAAAGATGCTAAGAACATATATATTGTACATGTCTTTTATCAACTCACATAGCACTCAAAGCTAAATTTTCCTCTACCGATAAAGGATTAAAATTGATATGAATTTAACTAATTTTACAAATATTATCTCTACCAAAATTAGAAAATTTAAATTATATAGTTCCTATTTTAAAATGAAACTACAATTAAACTTAAATTTCTTTATATTACTTTAATTTATATTTTTAATTTATTATTTAATTATATATATAGTCATTATTTTGGATATATATATATATATATACAAATGTTATTTGCAAAATTATTATTGTTTCTATCCACTTGAATTCAATGACAGATAATCTTGTTCATCCCTATTGCTACTAACGTCTCTATTACTAAACTATTACTAGTTACCCAAATTTTGGGATGGAACCCGTGATCTGTCACTATGCGTTTAAATTTAAGGATGAATTTCAGTGGTCGTCCCTATTGCTACTGACACTTTCCTCAACCATTGCTATAACCTTCATTTAGGAACAATCTTTCTATATGTCACTACTAGTAGGAGTCACTATATGTCACTTCTTTTATAATGAAGGTTAGTGGGAGTGCTATCATATTCTTTGTGTTATATATGGATGACATATTACTAATAAGAAAATATGTCTCGAGTTTGCAATCTGTCAAATTTTGGTTGTCCTAGAATTTTCTCCAATGAAAGACCTTGGAGAAGCAATTTATATATTGGGAATTAAGATCTATAGAGATAGATCAAGGAGTTGCTAAGTCTTTCATAGTCTGCATACATAGATAAAGTGCTAAATAGATTTAACATGGAGCAGTCCAAGAGAGGGTTTCTTCCCATAACTTATGAGATAAAACTTTTGAAATCTATATGTCCCAAGACGCAAGATGAGAGGACTCACATGAGTTTGATCCCGTATGTGATTGAGCCAAATTTATACTATAAATTGGCCCTAATTTCTTAAGTGATTATGCACTTGTTGACTCCTAATTC
>JANTNU010000234.1:13555818-13570687 GCA_024752395.1 Erythroxylum havanense
TATATTATTATTAATTATTATTATGTTTTTTTAATTATTCTTATTAATTTAATTGTTTTAAATTATGATAATTATAAATTTTCTTCTTACTATTATTCTTATTATTATTTAATTTTTATTAATTAATTATATTAAATACTATTATTAAATTCCTTATTATTATTAATTTTGTTGTTAATAATAATAAGGATAAAAATATATGTTTATACTCATCATTAAGATAAAAAGAATTAAACAAACAAACAAAAATTAAGGCACTTTTAGAATAAAAACAAATAATTAATTATGTACATAAATGATAAATAAATAAATAAATAATTTACTAAATGCATTATATAAACAAATAATGTATCAGTAGAAGTGGAATAGTAGAGGTTGAAACAAAAATCTAGAAGTGCAAAAGTTACAGCCGTGACAAAATTTTGTCACTCCTGTGACTTTCGTGTTAAAACACAAATTAAAAAATTTTCTAAAAATTAATAATAACATTAATGATAATTTAAAATAAAATTGATATTTTATTTATTGTTTCTTTATTTTTATTTAAATTTTAAATTTATTTCATAAATTAAAATCAAATTAAAAAAACTTTATCATTATAATATCTGAAGTAACTATAGAGAAACACGCGGCACGTAAGCAGCTTGGCTTTGAAACAGAATTGCACAATGTGGAAAGATAGGACCTCGCGTTGTTTAAATTTTTAACAAAAACAACGTCGTTTTAATGTTAAACAGAGTAAGACAGGGTAACCTTGGACAGAGAATCTGGACTTGTATATGTCACCTATGGACTTGTTACGAGGAACATCAGGAGGCTAATTATAACAACCCTTTTACTCGTCACAAGTCAACTATAGTCACCAAAGTTTAAACTCCCAATCCTAAAGTTCTATAATAGCTAGTAGATTTCATCGATAATGTTGTGCGTTACACTGAGACTGTAGATTTGCCCACTACGTAAGAATGTTTTAAAGTTGTAAAAAAATGTAGTAGTTATTTAAAGATAAATTTTGAAAATAATAAGATAGAATGATAAATATAAGATTTATTATTTGTTAAAAGATAAAATTTTATCTATTAAAAATAAGTTATTATCTATTAAGATTTAAACTTTTAAATTTTTATTTATTTAGTTAATCTTTACCAATATATTGGTTATAACTTTATTTCCTATATATTTAAGCCTTCAAGGTCAATGTAAAGAACACTCATCAATAATGGGGATAACAATGGGTTGACCCATAAGTTAAATTTTATTATTTTTAATGAGTCGACCTATAGGCTAAAATCAGGCTCAGATCAACCTAAAACTTAATTATTCTAAACAAGAGTTGAACCTTAGGTAAGCTTGGACAGTTTAAGCCCAGACTTAATTAAAAATTTGTTATTTTATATTTTTAATTTTTAAAAAATTAGCGAGACTAGTCATGAACTTTCTTATTGTCATTCGTAATCAATAAATTGCCTTTTGTATTATCTCTTTTTATTCTATTTTGTTAGTTAATTTCGGGTTCTAAAATCCTATCGTATAGTGTCTCATATGCATTGAATTGCAAGACTCCCTTTGATGTTGATAGATGTAATAGCTCATATATGCTTCGAATTGGGGGATTCTACGACACTATTCAACATAGTTCAAATGCAAAAAGAGAGACTATGACGTTATACTCATGTTTCAATATGAAGGCAACTTCCATCTTCGACATGAGTCCCAATTTATGAGAAAAGGTTGTATATGAATCGACCCGTGTGGGGGATTAATAGACAAAGCACATGACTTTAAAAGAGATATAATAGAGTGTAGTGTATAACACGAGCCTTCATTACACACCCTAGATCAAATGTGAAAGAGAAAAAAACGATGAAATACGAAAAATATTTGACTTCGATTCCATGACTTTAAATGAGCTCTTTGAAACCGAAACAAACTTGTATCTATCGAGACCTTCATGAGAGATGATTTCCAAGACATCGTTCACGTCTTTCTACAACTTTCTTAACACGTGAATCTTTGAATAGGTCAGAGTGTCAATATGTTCACGATTTGCTTAAACAATTGTATAATACTTAACCTTCTATACATAGCATCTATATTCCCATCACAAACCCAATATAGATCTGGTCCATATTGATTGGAGTTCATTTTGTTCACTGGATTTCAGCCTATTAATTCAAATTCTTTATTAGGCTACTTTATTATCTTTATCTAGATCAAATTTGATTCGCTTAATCAAAAATTTATTGAAACGGTTAAAGTTGAAATTAATTGTTGTCCATCCATAAGGAAAATTTCCAACATTTTCCCCATTGGACGATAATTAATTACAGCAATTATATTGATGACAAAACCAGAAAAAAAAAAAGTTAAGCAAATCTCTATATAGGTCAACCAAATTTTAAAAACTATTTGATTCAAAGATAATGAAAACATATCATTCTCTCTCGTAAGGCTGTCGATACAAGAAAATATCAAATACACGTATCATGTGTGACATAGATCCAATAGAATCATGCATATCTAATGCCCCACTAAGATGAATGAAAAAATAGAATATGGCAAACTAGGATGATATATGGATGATCTGAAATGTATCATCTTTCCATTTGTAGGTCTTAATTTCTCTAAACTTTATACTAAATAACATTACAGAAATTTGTTTTTCTCATTGAATGTTAATCCGCATTAGAAAAAACTTGTTTTTGCTTATTGAATGATAAACTACATTAGAGAAAACATTTTATTAAATTAAACACTTATATTCCCCTATATCAAAATCCATGGATTTACATATATTAAATTGTATGTGTCCTAATGACATAGGCTCAAGGTTAATTTGTATATATGTCCAATGATCTTTAAAAAGCTTAAGATAGATACAAATCTTAAGACTTTCACCTGTATTATGACACTATATGATAATAAGTATGGACTGATAACAAAATGATGATCATTTTTATCAATAAACATACTAGCCTAATATATGAGAAACATACAAATGTACATGGAGCAAACATAGTGGTCCCTAACTAACAATCTCTAAGGACTTCAACACACCCATATTATATACCTATCTTTCAAAAATAAGTGGGCAAAGTCCTTTAGTCAAAGGATCAGCAAACATATCCTCAATCCTCAAATGTTCCACTTTAATGTCACCTTTTTGTATTAACTCCCTTATGGTTAAATACTTGACCTTCAAATGCTTAAACCTTGTGATATTCTTATTGTTGTTACTAATCAACACATCGAAAAGATTATCACTGTTGGGACCCGATCCGGAGATCGAATCCCAACCGGAAAGCGGAAAAAAAAGCAAAAACGAAAGGTAGAAATGACTGCTACAAATCGAATCGAAAGGCAAAAAACAATTGAAAACGAAGTAGCGAAACTGAATCGAGACAAAGTAAATTGGTTCGGAATCGAATGCTAAAGATATATCGGAAACGAATCAAATTCTTAATGGAATCGAAAACAAATTGAACCAAAACAACTTTAACAAGTGAAATTGAATACATATCGAATCGGAATGAAAGCAAAAACGATCGAATCGAAGAAAATCAAATATTGAGACAAACGAAAGCGGAAAAATGAAGCAAAATGAATACGAATTGAAGGCGGAACGATAATTTACAAAACGGATCCGACATCCGAAGACAAAAATATCTTAAAAATAACTATCGCGTTGGAAACCTATACTAAACCTATCCGAAATCCGGTATAAATTTTTCTTTCTTTCTTATTCACTGTATTCATCTTTCATACAAAGCAAAACAATTTTCCCCTTTTTGGAAAATTCATCCTCAATCAAACTCAAATTACTTGATTCTCTTAATCATTCTTAATCAATCATATTTCAATATCATCTCTAACAAAACTTATCCTTATTCATCCTTTTGCCATAAAAACCATAACATGTCTTATACAAAAACAAACCATACACAAATAGTGCTCCCAAAAATTGGGCAGCATAACAACTGTATTTTCATAAACCCAAACCTGCAAAGGGTTTTAAAACTCACTTCTATGAACACCAGCTTAATCAAACCACACAATTCCTCGGACATCCCGTCTGGAATCCAAAACATAAGCATAAACAAACACAATCATTCATATCCTAATGCAATTCAATCCAAACGCAATCCCAGTCAGATTCATACACAATCACAATTCATATCCCATCATCATACACATTCATCCATATCCATACAATATTTCAATACAGATGTCCAGAATTCATATGCATCATACTTAACTATATACACAATTTCATAAATCACATACATCCTAAATTGACTGCTTGTCATACATTAATAGGCAAATCAAGCCTTATACAAACCGATACAAAAATCCCAAATACATAAAACACAAAACAAACGAAATCGAACACAAGTCTTGACCTTCTTTCATCCGATCTCCTGCTCGAATACCTGAAGATGGGGATGAAAGGGGGGGTGAGCTTATAGCTCGTGGATAATATGTTTATAATTCGAAAAATAAGCAAAAATCATTTTCAAGCAGTTTTCCATTTATAAATATTTCACATTCAGAAATTTGTCAAAAACTCATTTTCAAACTTTTCAAATCATTCAAATCAATCATAAGCAATTTCCAAACATTTCGTTGTTCTCAAATTTCTCAAAGTTTTTCACATTTCATAAACAAAATCAAAACATGAAATGCATCACAAGGAAACACAAATCAAAACACAAAACATATCGAACGGTTTGGGTCGGTCCAAAACAGAACGTACTGCACATTCCCGCATAACGGTCCTGTGCAGCCGTGAACGGAACGTACTAAGCTTTCTCGCTTAGCGGTCCAGTGTAGCTGTGACTTATAGGAGTCTGAAATCAGATCTCCAATGCCATTAGCGGACAGGCAGGTGAAGCCTTTTAAAAATGAGATCAGTGCACTGACTCTACTTATGGGACCTAACTAAACCCATATAACACATATTCATGCTTGAAAATCATATTTCCCGAAGGCATTTTTCGGAAACTTAGTTTTTCATATTTTCATATCATGTCGTACTCGACACATTCACATAACAATTCAAATGCAAACTCACTGCATCAATCAATCTCATAAACAATCAAATACATGTTCAATATCTCAAACATGCACAAACAAGGAAATACAGAATCATAGCAATTTTTCAAAATCATTCAGAAACAATAAATTTCATAATTATTTTCCTTTCTTGATTGTTCAAACTATCTTTCTAAACTTTTTGAGCAAATCATTTTAAAAACAAAGAATTAAACTTTTGTAACAATTTTTCAAGTCATTTTCAAAGAATGAAAGTAACAATTTCCATAATTTCTAAAAAAAATTAATTTATCAAAACATTTAAAACTTATAACAATATCTCAAAAACACTCAAAACCATTTAATGTAACAATTGAATCATTATAGTAAATTGTCCGAAACAATTTCATCAATAATTTAACTCATTTGAAAACAATAATTTTGAAACATTGTAATCTTCTTCTTGACTTTTCAAAACTATAAAAAATAAATTTTTAAAGCAATTTACTTCTTGAAAGCAACCTTTTTCATAATTTACAAACAATCAATTTATCAAATCATCTAAAGCGAAATTTGACAATTTATCCAATCTTTCGAAAACAATCAATTTAACGATTGGATCAATTTAATAAATCATAGCAACAATTATCAAATTATTCAAATAATTCAAAAACAATAAATTTCATAATTCTTGCAATTTCTTAAAATCATTTCGAAATCAAGAAATTTAATCCTTTGGAAATCATAATTTTTAAACATTAATACAAATAATAATTTGTAAATAATTTGCATCTTGATTTTTCAAAATCACATAATATGATTATAATTCAAAGCATAAACACATTACCCACCTCGAATCGATACTAGAAGCTTGTGTCATTCTTCAATTTGTCCATTGCTTCTTTTCTTCTTCCAATTTAAAATTACCTAAATCAATTCACCAAAATTCGACATCATAAATAACATAATTACTCCAATTGAGCTTAGGAAACACTAATTCCTCATATATTCCGACTATTTAAATCATAAACTTCCAAAATTCCCAAATCACAAAAATTGGGCATAAATTCTAATTCACAATTATCCGAAATTGAACCAATTAAACTAAGCATTCACCAAAATTGACTTCAAAATTCACAAACCCATATCATTAAGAAGATATCTAAACCAAAACCTCATAAATATTCCAAAGTTCAAAAGTTTTCTCTTAATCCATTTTTTCTCCAATTTCGGATTTATTGAGTTTTAAATGAGGCTTTCACTTTCTTCATTCTTTTTCCCTTAGAATCCACGCAAAAAATCGTGGTAGAAGCCCCAAAATTTTGAACCCTAGCTTTCTCTCTCTTCTTCTTTCTTCTTTTCCATAGTCGAAAGCTACTCTCTTCTCCTCTTCTATTTCTCTTCTTTTTATTCCTAAGTGTCGTGGGTTGTTTCTAAAAAACGACAGCCAATTGTTTCTTACACGGCCATGTCATTAAATGAATGGCAATTGACCTACTTGCCCCTCTATGAAAGTTGTAAGTGTAGTGCACCAAATTAAATGATTTTGGTGAAGTTATGAAATTAAGACAATGAGAAATATTGTATGGATATGGATATGGATGAAGGTGTATGATGATGGGATATGAATTGTGATTGTGTATGAATCTGACTGGGATTGTGTTTGGATTGAATTGCATTAGGATATGAATGATTGTGTTTGTTTATGCTTGTGTTTTGGATTCCGGACGGGATGTCCGAGGAGTTGTGTAGTTTGATTGAGCTAGTATTCATAGAAGTGAGTTTTAAAACCCTTTGCAGGTTTAGGTTTATGAAAATACAGTCGTTATGCTGTCCAATTTTTGGGAGCACTATTTTTGTATGGTTTGTTTTTGTATAAGACGTGTTATGGTTTTTATGGCAAAAGGATGAATAAGGATAAGTTTTGTTAGAGATGAGATTGAAATATGATTTATTAAGAATGATTAAGAGAATCAAGTAATTTGAGTTTGATTGAGGATGAATTTTCCAAAAAGGGGAAAATTATTTTGCTTTGTATGAAAGATGAATAAAGTGAATAAGAAAGAAAGGAAAAAATTTATACCGGATTTCGGATAGGCTTAGTCTAGGTTTCCAAAGCGATAGTTATTTCTAAGATATTTTGTTTCAGATGTCGGATCTGTTTTGTAAATTATCGTTCCACCTTCGATTCATATTAATTTCGCTTCGTTTTTTCTGCTTTCGTTTGTCTCAGTATTTGATTTGTTTCGATTCGATCGTGTTTGCTTTCGTTCCGATTCGATATGTATTTGATTTCACTTGTTAAAGTTGTTTTGGTTCAATTTGCTTTCGATTCCATTAAGAATTCGATTCGTTTTCGATATACCTTTAGCATTCGATTTAGAACCAATTTACTTTGTCTCGATTAGGTTTCGCTACTTTCATTTTCGATTGTTTTTTGCCTTTTGATTCGATTTGTAGTAGTCGTTTCTGCCTTTTGTTTTCGCTTTTGCTTTTTGCTTTCTAGTTGGGATCTGGTCTCTGGATCGAGTCCCAACATTTATGATATCAGAGCCCAGTATTAGGATCATACTTGGGCGAATATGCTGAATATGTTTGTTAAGAGTTAGTGAATGGATATTATGGTCGATTTTAGGAATGTGAATGAAATGAGATTAAAATGTTCTTGATGAATTGAGATGATTTGATTTGAAGATGCTTTTGTAAAATGAAAGAGTAAATAGTTGAAAGATGAGCTTGATGATAGGAATATATGGATAAAAGGTTGATTTTGAATGATTGTGGTCCATATTAAGAAATGGGACCATTGACTTGTGACAATGTGTTAAGAGATATTTGATTTGTGGATATAGTGTTTGGATATGTATAATGTGTTTTGGATTGAGTTGGTTATGATATGAGTGGTATCTGATTCAAGAGTGGAGAAATTATGAAGAGATTGAGAAATATGAATGATGAGGAAATTAGATAAGAAAAGTGAAAGGTGATGATCTTTTGAAAAGGGAATTAGTTAAGATATTGTGTTACTTGATGATGTCTTAATAGGAATTTCAAGAACGAAATTCTTTTAAGAGGGGGAGAAATGTTGGACCCCAATCTTTAAGTGAATTTTAGAAATATAAAAAGTATGAAATAAGTAAGTTTGTATATGAAGTTGGTAATAGATGTGTTTATGTTTCAAGAAAATTGATGAGAAAAGGAATTGATAGATTATGATGACTTTGAGATTTAAATAGATTTGTATGGTTTATAAAAGTTAAAGTGAATGAGGTTATTGAAAATTAAGCTTAAAATCAAGAAATAAAGAGAAAAAGTGTGAAAATTTGAAGAATTTAAAAAGTTGACTATAGGTGATAGAAAGTTTGACTTAAGAGTTGACTTTTTGATTTAGGCCAAATTTGAGCAAATGATCTACATGAAACTTGTAGCTACTGTTGAGAGGTTTTTGTCGTTATAAATTTTGCTATTTTTGGATATCGGGAGTAAAATTTTTGATCAGTCAAAGTTAGCGTTAGTTTATTTTGTTTGAAATGACTGATCAGGTCCCAACAAATGAAATGACAAGTAATTGAGTTATAAAATTTTTGATCAGTCAAAGTTAGTGTAAAATTAGATAAATACCCTGGATTGTCATTGAGCATGCATTGTACAAAGTCCATATACATATTTGTGCATAAATTAATGCTTATAATTGTGCAAAGTTGGTAATGTGTGTGTGTAATATGTATATTGCATAATTTGGATGTGCAAGATAAACGTCCGCATTTAGACGTTTCTAAAAATTGGGAGCAAATGTTAATTTGGAGCATACTGTGAGTCAACCTACATGGTCTTAATTTAAGTGTTAGTTCTACTTTGAATTATTATTAATATGATTGATGCAAATGTGTTGATTCCAGACAATATATGTTTGAGGAGTTTGAAAAAGTGAGAACATTGAAGTGTTCCTTGAATGTGATTTTGATTGAAATAAGTGTACACAACTTGATTGTTAAATGTCGGACCACAGTCAGATGATAAATGCGTTCTGAATGTGAATATGCATGTGAATGAAAAAGTGATTCTCGATTTAAATGTTCAATGTCGGACTAAGGTTCGATGACATGTGAAAGTGACTGATTGTTAATATGTGATTGATGTATTTCATTCCATCAATGCATGAAACATAAAGGCAGTTGAGACTAGATTCGCCGGTGAAAGAGCTTAAAGCTCAATATGTGATAAGAGCCTTAGGCTCAGTTGTAAATGTACCCAATATTCATTAAAGGATATGGGATATTATCTGAAACAGCTCGGTATCCACAAGGGATATGGGCCAGCCCAATATCCACTAAGGGATATGGGCTAGTGAAAAAGGCACTTGGTTATAACAAAGTAGCAAATTGAAAGTGAGCCTCATGTGCACTGCATATGGAGGATATGAATGATTATAATGGTTTGAATGATTTCCGAATGTGGTATGTGTTGAATGTAAAATGTGAAATGACCGATCAAGTGTATGTGATTCAATATGATTATTAATGAAATGATGTGAATTATATGAATGTGTGAATTGTATATATTATGTGATTGAGTGAGTCATCGAGGATGGTCACTCAGTGAGTTTGTAAAACTCGCCCAAAATTTGCAATATTTTTTAGGCTCAGAAGAGTTACCCCTTTAGGCTAACGGGAGCATAGACACTGTATTTGAGTAAGAGATAAAGTTTGGCAGCAGTTTGCATCTGCATTTGTATTTTCTCATTTTTTATCAAATTGAGTTTCCCGCAATTACTGTAACTTGTACATTTGAATATTATGTTTGTAACAATTTTCCAAAGTGGAAAGGTTGGTAAATGAGAATGATTTTGAGTGTAATAATAATAAATGTGATTTTGATGTTATGAAAGAAAAGAACGGGCTTGGATTTGATTATTGATTTCCTCATACATGTATGTTAAATTTTAAAAAAATTTGTACCAAGTTTCGAGTGTTTGTCTATTCTAGCATGTCACTCTTGCAGGATATATACTCGAACATCACTAAGGATGTCGGGTACATGTCTTGTGAGAGAAGGGGTGCTATAATTTAGTGTCAGAGCCCAGAATTAGTATCTTACATGGTCATTTTTGAAATAAATGTCAAGATACATGCATTTTTGTTATGTCATAGCATACAATAGCAATTAATCCCTAGTCTGAGTCATATGTGTATGAGTCACATACATGAGCATGTATTAAGAGTTTGAGTTAATAGAATTAGTGAGAAAAGTTATGCTTTTCAGAATGTGAGAAAACGAAAGTTTGTGGACAATTAGAAATGAGAAATAGTATATGGGCAAATATAACAGATAATGATTCAACTTTTTTGTATTAGTGAATGTATTATTGAATACGACATCAATATTGTAATGTGGTGATATATCCCCGAATGTGATATAGATGTAAATGTATGGTCATAGATTGTTTGAGGAAAACATGGATATAAGTAGAAATGAGAAGATTGAAGTGTACAAGCTGAATGAAATGAAAACAAAAATTGTTATGATCTTAAGAAGATGAAGTTGGAGATGAAATGGTTGTTTGATTAATGTGACAAGAGTTACGATCCAACATAAGAATATATTAGTGGAAATTGAGATCAGAATTTTATGATGATTATACATCCATAATTCTGAATTGATTAAGGATATACATCTGGGAGATGAATTAAATGACAATAGGAAGATGAGATAGAAATGAGATAAAGAGAAAGATGATGCATCAAATGAGAAGAGTTAATGCACACAATATGGTAATTAAATCATTATAACTTGACATAACACTAGAAGAAGTAAATCCTAGAGAAGTGGAGGAAAGTTGATGTTAGTATATGTCAATGCAAGGAAACCTCGATCGTGGCAAGGATAAAGAGAGAAATATTGTTTAGGATTAACTGAGATAAAAGTATTACTATTGTAAGATAATTGGTGATCTGTCATAAATAAATCTCTGGATAGATTGGGATGACCTTGATGACACACACTTAAGCATATGTGATAATAATGATGTCTACTACTTCATCGGGTTTTGGTAACCGTAACATTTTGACCTTCTAAAAACAATAGAAATTGATCTTCTTGAGGTACTAAAAACGTCTGATAAGTAGTGAAGGAAACTGTGGATTGATAATTACATGAACAAGATAGATGATAGAAACAAAAAATCCTCGTTCGAAGAATAATTTCACCAAATTAGATTAAGCCTAATAGAGACTCAAGCATAAGATGTAGAATATGTTACTGAGAGTGTATCCATTTTGTTGATGATAAGTATCCAACTAAGTGATTGGATTTTTGAATCTAAGGTGACATTAAGTATAAGAGATATAAATCAGATATGATGAATGTGTTATCAACACAAGGAGTTAAGATTGTAAATAGTTGAAATGTGTGGAGAAACTAGTATGAATGATAGACATTAAAATAAAACAATATGAAATCAGAGGAAATCGAATGAATGGAGAAAATCACTCGAGAAAAGAAGTCAATTGGGAAATAGAAAATAACATGAGAAAATACTACCTCATTGAGGAATTAGATACTTAAAGAATTATGAGAACAAATCATAGGCACAAGGAGTTTTGGGTTATATCTATTGGAGTTAACAATGCCCCCGACAATATTATAGTATTGAAGATTAAAATGATCCAAACATAATTGGATCAATTAGTGACTATGATCATAGAGGACATTTGCAATGTATTCAAAAAGTGAAGAGAATATTTTTGAACATTTGAGTCTAATCTTATATATAATGGAGGTAGAAACAATTATATGCCAATTTTAATGAGAGTGAATCTTAGCTTGATGAAATAAAATGTGGGTTGTATAATATCTGAACATGGCATATTGGGAGACCCAAAGAAAGTATAGGTAATGATAAAGTGAGAAACTAAAAAGAACATATGAGAGATTCAAAATTCTTTAGAACTACCTATATATTGGATACTACCAAAGACTGTCAAGAGGTTTTATCGATCTTATCCCTTGACAAAAATGTTTGAGGAAAATTGTGTAAACTTTATGAGTGATGAATGTAAAAAGAATTTTGAGGAGCTATAATCCCAATGTTAATTATGCCAATTGGGTTTGGAGATTTCGCAATTTATAATGAACTTTCACATCAGAGATTAAGATGCAATATGTTATAAAGTGATTTTGTATCCATAGGGACAATTAAAGCCTCATGAGCTAAATTTTGATATATGATTTAGAACTTGTTGATAGTGATTGTTCTGAAAGTTTAGAGATATTAATATGTACAGCAACATTTTTGGATATATATAAACATTTAGGTTAATAAAGTTTAAGGTAATTATGAAGTTTAAAAGAACTAAATATAAGGCTAAGACAATGAATGGAGTTACTTAAAGATTTTGATTGTGCAAATGAGTGTTTCCTGGTAAAGCCAATATTGTAATCGGATGCATTTAACAGGAAATCCAATAGCAGTATATTATGATTTAGATAGTAAGGTTGCCAAACCTAGTGAAATCAAGGGCATAGAATGTCGAGTGGAATTTGGGGAAAAATGAAACAGTATTAGCTACGTTGGAATTTAAAATTAGTTTGAATGAAAGATTAGTGAAGTCCCAAATTAAGGATTCAGAATTTATGAATCTTAATGAGAAATTGAAAATGAATATGAATTTTGAATTTAAATAGGAGAAATGATACTTTGAGATTAAAGTAAGAACTATGTGTACTCAACAAAGATGACTGAGCAAAGAGATTACTAAAGGAAGCACAAGTAACAACCTAAGTTAGACATCCTTGTAGGAATACGTTGAAATTGTACTTAACTACTAAGGATGTAAAAACAAGTGACCGAATGTTTGGATTGCTAACAGTTTTAAATGTTAAGGATATGCTTAGAACTTATATTTTGGGAGTTCGTAGGGACACGAGATCAATGTATAGTCCTAATCGACTTTAAGCATAACAATCACTATAATAGTGATATCATCAGAATACTGTATGAGGCATTATATGAAAAAAAGAATTGTTCACCTTTACATTGAAAGCCATTATTGATTCGAGATACTGTTAATGAGTAAAATGAATCTGTAATAAAAATCAAGTGGCTTATGAAAGATAAATGAATTTGATGGACCAACATCAAGGTTATGGAATATAGTGAGATAGAAATAAGAGTGGAGTATATTAAGATTGAAGAGATGTGAATTATGAAAGGAAAGATGAATTGTTTTCGAGAGTAACACCTTAGTAAGGTGTGCTCAAATTAGGAAAAAGGATAAACTAAACTCAAATTGTATTAGTCCACAAGAAGTTATTGAGAGCATAGAACCAATAACTTATGAGTTGTATTATCAATAAAGATGTCTCAAAATTATAATGTGTGTTATGTGAGTATGCTAAAAAATAATGATATGATCTGACAAAGATGTATTGTTGGCTTACGAAGTGAAAATTTTTGAGTAACCTGAATTATATTGAGGAAACAGTTAAGATAGAGTGATATCTAAAGAAATAATTAGAGGATTGATTGATTACATTGACTATGGTCAACTGGAAAAAATTATTATTATTCGAGTAATGAAGTTAAATGGGAAACAGATGAGTATTTGAGGAAACAATACCCCTGCCTTCTTGATTAATCAGATAAGAATTTTGAGGACGAAATTTATTAAGGATTGGATAAATGCAACATCCCATTCTCATATTAAGAGTTAGAACCCAAAAATACGGTACATGTGAGATCATTGAGAGATTAGGGAAATTGCATTTTTCATGCTCATGCATGTTGTTAGCATACACGCACGTGAATTTGAATTTTTCACACATTAAAATTAATGTATATGCATTCATTGACATATTCTGAGTATAATTGATTCATAAATGTGTTTACAATGTGAATTGTGGATTATATGTACTGTGGACTGATTTGGAGAGTATAAATTGCTAAATTCGAATATTTGGTGATAATGTTTGTTAATTTATAATTTTAGTGAATTTTAGGACAAATTTTTTAGAAATGTTAGGTATATTACTAGATTAGGAAAAATGCCACTTGGCAAGTTAATTGATGAATGGAAATAGAAATGAAGGTTTGATGATATTAAAGAAATTTCATTGTTGACTTTAGAATCTTTGAGAAAATGATATTGAAAATTGGGAGACAATTGTAGTAAAAATATTGGATTTGGTTGGACTAGTTAAATGAGAACTAGTTAAAGCCTTAAGAGATGGGTGAGTGACAAGTGTCACATGTAAAGTTAATATAAAAAAAGGTTTACTACTATTCTTTTAACTTTGAAAGACAAAGACACTATTTGTCTTGTCTTAAAAATATCTTCTTCGTGGTTATCTTCTTCAAACTTGTTCCTTTACATAGAGTTTTCCATCAAACCATCACTAAAGAAAAATCTTGTTTTCATCTACCTTTTGCTACTCCCAACTTCATTTTTCTTCCTTTTGCCTCCAGAAAAACCAAAACTTGCCTAACTTCCACAATGATGTGCATAAGTTGCATGAAGATTAGGGCTTCTTCTGATTTTGACAAAGTTGGAGATTTAACAAGTAAGTATTGAGTAAATCCTTTTTAGTTGTTTATATATGTATTAACGCTTGTGAATTAGTTGATATTTCATATTCATGAGAAAAATATACACTTTTCATGTTCTTCGTGAATATAAGATGGAAATGTGGATTTGTTGATTTTTCGATTTTGATGATAACATTTTTTAAGAGGTTGTAGAAATGATTTTTGGAGTTAAAAGATCTCAGGAAATAGGTATAACCAGGTGCAGAAACGTTTTGAAGAAAACAGACATGAGGGCTCTGTTTTCACTATATATAT
>JANTNU010000234.1:13591860-13605178 GCA_024752395.1 Erythroxylum havanense
GAAACTACTCCTCCCTCCGATCCAGCTATTGGTACTTCTCCCCCTACCGAGGGGCCAAAATGATTTATGTAATAGGATCTTCAAAGCTCATCTGGTCGGGCTTGTGACCAGAACAAATATATGAGTAAATAAAATCTCTTATTTTTTTCCTCCGTTGTCTTCTTTATTATTGATCAGTAGTGAGGTTCAAGAGAATCATGGCTGAACGATGAGAAGGAACCTGGCCAAATGAGGGGAAGGTCGAGTGATCTGAGATTGTTTTCTTGGCATCGCCTGGTTCCAAGATCCGGTCTTGGTAACCTGGCCGAGAGACCAAGCGATCCAAGATTGTTTTCTTGGCATCGCCTGGTTCTAAGATTCAGTCTTGATAACCTGGCCGAGCGATGTTGAGGCCGAGCTATCCAAGATTGTTTTCTTGGCGTCGCCTGATTCCAAGATCCGGTCTTGGTAACCTGACTGAGCAATGTTGAGGCCGAGCGATCCAAGATTATTTTTTTGGCATCGCCTGGTTCCGAGATTCGGTCTTAGTAACCTGGCCGAACGATGTTGAGGCCGAGCAATCCAAGATTGTTTTCTTGGCATCGCCTGGTTTCAAGATTCGGTCCTGGTAACCTGACCGAGTGATCCAAGATTGTTTTCTTGGCATCGCCTGGTTCCAAGATTCGGTCCTGGTAACCTGGTCGACTAATGTTGAGGCCGAGCTATCCAAGATTGTTTTCTTGGCGTCGCCTGTTTCCAAGATCCGATCTTGGTAACCTGACTGAGCAATGTTGAGGACGAGCGATCCAAGATTCAATCTTGGTAACCTAACTGAGCGATGTCGAGGCCGAGCGATTCAAGATTGTTTTATTGGCATCGCCTAGTTCCAAGATTTGGTCTTAATAACCTGGTCGAACGATGTTGATGACAAGAAGTCGGTGGAATATTCTCCCTTTAGCCCAACTTAACGAGACTTTTTCTGCTAAGAAGTTTGAAACTCTTTATTGATGATGATAGGGGCGTGGGCCGTTAAAAAACCTGATTGGCAAGGCCAGGAAAAAGGTACCCACTAGTTACATACAAAGAAATAAATGAATTGAAGTAAAACTTATCTATTGGTAAAACGTCTTCAGTTTTGAAAATTCTAGGGCCTCGGTAGAATCTTGCTGTTCGTGTCGCACATAACATAAGAGCCGTGTCTGGCTTGTTTGACCACTTGATAGGGTCCTTCCCATGTCTGACCGATCTTTCCAGGATGTTTCCCTGCCGCCTTGGCCTTTTTTAGAACATAACCATCGATCTTTATGTCACTCGACCTTACTCTTTTGTTGAAAAACTTTGTTGCTTTTTGCCTGATGGCTTCAAAACGAGCGGCTGCCCTATCTCTGTCTTCATTGAGAAGTATAAGTTCTACCCTGCGAGCTTCATCATTTCGTTTTTCTTGATACCTCGAAACTCTCTAGTTGGGCAGTACCACTTCTACTGGAACCAAAGCCTCTGCCCCAAAGGTCATTCTAAACGGCGTTTCTACCGTGGCTCCATTTGGGGTTGTTCTGTATGGCCACAATACTTTGTCTAACTCATCCACCCAAGTCTTACGTCCATCTAAGCACTTCTTGAGTGCGCTCATTATCTTCTTGTTGGTGTTTTCTGCAAGACCGTTGCTTTGAGAGTAAGCCACTGAAGTCAAGTGGAGCCTTATTTTCAATCGGTGATAGAAATATTTGAACTTGTCATTATCAAACTGCTGACCGTTGTCTGTAACTAAGACCATAGGCATCCCAGAATGGCTCAGTAAATTCTTGCATACGAAGTTTTCAATTTTCTGTTCAGTGATGGTGGCGACCGCTTCTGCTTCTACCCGTTTGGTGAAGTATTTGACTACTACTATGAAAACTTCTTCTGCCCAGGACCGAGAGGAAAAGGACCTAATATGTCCATTCTTCATTGAGCAAAGGGGATGGGATGGATCACAATTTTCAACTGCTCGGTCAGTTGATGGGACAAGTTATTGTTCCTTTGGCAAGCCTCACATCGATTCACCTTTTCCTAGTAATCTTTCTTCATTGTTGGCCAATAATACCCTTGTCTAATCAATTTGTGAGCCAACATTCTACCTCCTAAGTGATTCCCGGACATTCCTTCATGAACCTCGGCCATTGCCCGTTCTGCCTCTTCTTTGTTCAAGCAACGTAATAGTGGCTAGTCATAAGAACACTTGTACAGAATGCCATTAGCAATCACATGTTCAACAGCCTTTACTCTTAGTTTCTTGACTTCCAGGGCTTCTAGCGGCTGTGTTCCCTTAAGAAGGTAATGTCTGATCGACTCCATCTAACTTGATCGTTCAACATCTGTTTCGAGGACTTCACTAGCTTTCTAAATACTAAGATGGTTTATCCGCTCGACCAAAATGTTATTCCTTGCATTTTGATCGGAAGCTATCTTGGAAAGCGCATCTGCCTGAGCATTCTGCGTCCTATCTACCCTGCTGACCGAGTATTCTTCAAAATTACTCAACTCTTGCTTTAACAATTCCAGATACCTGATCATATTGTCCCCTTTTGCCTCATACTGCCCAGTAACTTGACCGACCACTATTTGGCTATCATTGTACACCTTCAAATATTTCACCTCTATCTCTCTTGCCAACTAAAGATCGACTATTAAGGCTTCGTATTCTACCTCATTATTGGATACTCTAAATTCTAATCGGAGGGCGTATTCTACCTTTTGCTCCTAGTGGGGGCTGATCAAGACCACTCCTGCTTTGCATCCCTTAGCGTTGGACGACTCATCAACAAATAAATTCCAAGCAGGGCATTGCTTGTTTTGTGGAGTAGGTTGACTCATTTCTGCAACAAAATTCGCCAATACTTGGGCTTTGATCGTTGTCTGTGGTTTGTAATGTATATCAAACTCTCCCAGCTCTACCGCCTATTTTACTAACTGCCCAGAGGTTTCAGGCTTTTGAAGGCATTGCATAAGAGGTTGATCGGTCTATACCTCAATTGTGTGACTTTGGAAGTAGGGCCTGAGTTTCCGTGCTGCGGTTATCAATGATAGGGCCAGCTTCTCAATAGGTGCACACCGCGCTTCTGGTTCGTTCAAAACCTTACTGACGTAATAGATCGGGAATTATTCATTTCCATCCGATCGAACGAGAACTGCACTGATCGCCCCGTCTGTAGCTGCCAGATAAATGATCAACTTCTCCCCTTCAGTGGGGCTCTGCAAAATAGGCGGACTCGTTAGATATTGCTTCAGATGCTGAAATGCTCTCTCGCACTCATCCGTCTATTGGAAATGAGTCACGTCCGCCTTCCTTCAGATTTTGAAAAATGGGAGGCACTTGTCCCGCATCCTAGAGACGAGTCTGCTCAGAGAAACTATCTACCCTGTCAATATTTGAACATCTTTTAAGCATCGTGGTGAGGGCATCTGAACAATAGCTTCAATCTTTTCTGGGTTTACTTCAATCCCCCTTTGAGTAATCATGAATCCCAGGAATTTTCCAGATGCCACACCAAAGACGCATTTTTCATGGTTCAGCCTCATTTGGAATTTATTGAGGGTCAGTAGAAGACTTCTTTAAGATCTTCCACATGTTGGGCGATCGTCTTGCTTTTGACTACCATATCATCCACATAAGCCTCAACTGCCCGATCGATCTGTTTCTTAAAAACTTCCATAACGAGCCGCTGATAAGTAGCCCCTGCATTTTTCAAACCGAACAGCATTACCTGGTAGCAATACGTGCCCTGGTCGGTTATAAAAACCATCTTTTCTTCGTCTTCAAGACTCATTTATATCTGATGATAACCGGAGAAAGCATCTAAGAAACTAAGAAGCTCATGCCCTGATGTAGAGTCTACCAGTTGGTCAATTTTTGGTAGGGGAAGCTGTCCTTTGGGCATGCTTTGTTCAAGTTAGTAAAATCAATGCACATTCTCCATTTTCCGTTTTTCTTCTTCACTAGTACCACATTCGCCAACCATTCAGGGTATTTGACTTCCTGAATGAACCAAACATCGAGCAATTTTCCTATCTCTTTCTCAATCACCCCTGCCTTTCTTTGCTCTGCCATCGCTTCTTCTATCTGACTGGCTTGCAGTTTTTCTGAATACCGGGAGAATGAGAAACTACTGCTCGAGAAATTCCAGGCATGTCGCTTGGTACCTAGGAAAAGACCGATCTGTTCTCTATTAAACAATATGTGATTTCTTTGGCTAGCCCTTTTTTGAGTTCAGTGCCCAGATTTGTGAATTTGGATCGATTTTCTTCATCCAATATAATCTGTTGTGTTTCTTCGGCAGGGTTCATCCTCTCAGTTTCTTCGTCGGCTCTTACATCAAGGGAACTTGTCAAAACTACCACCCCATCAAGGGTCCTCATTTCTGCCATGTAGCATTCCCTAGCGATTCTTTGTTGACCCCTGACAATACCGACTCCATGAGGTGTTGAAAATTTCATTGCTTGATAGTAGGTTGAAACAATTGCTCTGAGGGCGTTTTGGGTGGCTCTTCCAATTATTGCGTTATATGCTCCGACAAATTTCACAACCAAGAATTCAACATTCCTCTCTATTTGTTGTGGCCTTTGTCCGAATTTTACATTCAAGAAAACTCGAGCGAATGGGTAGGCCGATGCTCCTATTACCCCTTTGATGAGTCCCTCTATTGGCAATAGTCGCTCCTCCGGTATCTCCATCTGCTTAAATGCATCATAATACAGTAAGTCGATCGAGCTACCTGTGTCAATCATCACCCGTTTAACCTCGCTACCATCCATATTCTAGGTGACCAATAATGAATCATCATGAGGACAGCTGACACCTTCTAGATCAGATTCGTCAAACGAGATCACCCCATCGTTTTGCCTCTTTTTCTTTGCTGATAAGTCTTCAGCGACCTGCCTGGAATATCTCTTTCTTTTTTCTGATGGTGGACCCTCCTGTTGTACTGCCACCAGAAATCATGTTTATGACCCTAATCGGTCGGTCATCTTGTTGACTAGCATTTCTGTCGCCTCTTACCCTGGACTGTTTTCTTGTATCGTGTCGGTCGTCTGAATTCCTGTTCTGCCCCGCTCCATCGTTCTTATCGTTTTGCTTCCAAAGCTTTCGCCAATTATTAGACCGACCACTCCTACCCTCATTATCCCGTTCAGCATTTGTACCATGCTTTAAGACTCTACCTAGCCTTTCCCTTTGAATAAGGAGTTCGATTTCTCGCTTTAAGTCCCAACAGTCCTTCGTGTCATGACCTACATCTCTGTGAAAACGACAATATAAATCAGGATCCCTTTTTTGAGGGGAGTTTTCAACTTATTAGGTTTTTGGAGGGATTCCCCTTTTGCTCTCATGGCTACCATTGCTTCCGCATACCGTCTATTGAGTAGGGTGAAGGATTCTCGTCGTTGGTCCTTTCAGTCGGTCGGCTTCCTCCAGCTAGACTGATCCTTCTGTCGTTTGTGTGAATCATCTGTTCGGCCACTTGGCCAGCAGTCATCTGCCCTATGTTTTGTATTTTTCAACACTTCCTCGAGCTAGATATACTTATCCGCCCGATTTCTTATCTCTTGAATAGATTTGGGTTGATCAAGGGCCAATGACTTTTTGAACTCTTCATCCCTCATATTGCTCATAAGGGCAGCCAACATGGACGAGCAAGTGAGGTCAGGGACTTCAACAGCTTCATTGTTAAACCGAGTGATAAACTCCTATAAACTTTCTTTCCTTCCTTGTGTCAACTGCATCACTTCCAAGGCAGTCTTCTGTGTCCATTTACTTGTAGCAAACTGGTTGAGGAATAGCGGCTTGAAATCCTCAAAGCAAGTGATGCAATGTGGGGGTAAACTGTTGAACCATCGTTAGGCTCCTTCTTGAAAGGCTGTAAAGAAAGCCTTACATTAAATGGCATCAGGGATGCAATGCAGGTTCATCATCGACTGAAAGTATTGAAGATAGTCGAGGGGATTGGTCCTTTCAGTATATTTCTCAGGCATTAGTATCTTAGTGCCGACCACTGGTAGGCTATCCAGGATCTCCTGAGTTAAAGGAGAGCTGTAATGTGTTGATGGTTGATTCGAACGGGAATTCATGGCCATGTTGATTTGATCGTCCACGATTTTTTCGAGACTTTTAGCAGAATGGCGATCGGCTATCATACCTATCTGTTGAGCGGGGGTCGCTGCTGTTCTGTCTGAATTTGTAAGATTTGGTGAATCAACAGATCGACCGCTTCCTCTATTTGTCTTTGGGTAAGGGAGGTTTGTTATGGAGGAGGGTTTGTGTCTGTGGGGTGTTGGATGTGAGGGTGTGAGTTGCCCTCCCGGGCTACGCTCTGCTCTTCTTGATCTCGATTGTGGGGTGATGGTTAGTCGTTCGGATGCGAAGATTGTGTTTGATTATTCGGGTTTAATGGGGGCAACTTGTCTGTGCTAGGGTTTTGGGTGATGGGTGGAGGATGGATCTGGGGATCATGATGCATCGGTGGGAAGGCGGTGGCAGTTAATTGCAAGCCCATTCGTTGTAGTGCGAGTGTCGTGACAGCGGCTACATCCGGATTTGTTGCCGTCGCTTGACTTATCTATGTGCTTCTAGACGTGGTGCCCTGATGCCCAGCCCCACGATGGGCGCCAACTGGTTCAATCTGATTTTGACGAGGCTGGGCACCGTTGTTTGGATTCATGAACTCGATTAGCTTCAACTGGGAGATACCTGCAAAAACAATAAAGGCACACCGCGGTTTGATCGCCGGCTTGCCCCTTTAATTCTTAAGTCAGTTCTTTGTCATAGGTTTTCTCTAAGAATAGAGGATATTAGGGTCTTAAGAGTCGTACCTGCGTTATGAGGAGATAATGAACTTATATAGTAAATACCTGCCGTGTCTAACTCAACATCTTGGGAATGGGTCGATCGACCCATAAGCTATCCTAGGGTTGGACCTGGGCCTAGCACGACTGACCCGACCAATGTGTATGCCCAATTTCCTGAAATTTTAAGATAATATTAAATCCTTTTCTATAAATATTATTATTTTTTAAAAACTTAACTTAAAGAATGAAGACGCTGAAAATACTAGTTATGGATACTGACTATTATTGAGCTCTACTGTATGTTTTCTGAACAAATTTTATTGGGTAGTTTTGTTGCCATTTCATTTATTATCCGAATAAAAAAAGGGCACGGAAGTTATCTTATAATAACATATAAATTAAATTCTAAAATTTTTAAATAATTTAAGTTTACGGATAATTACAATAAAAATCTTAAACTTTGCTCAATTTTGCAATTATAGTACAAATTTTAAAAACTGGCGATAAAATGCTCAAACTTTCAATTTTTTTAATTCTAACCAAACGTTGGTGTCTTCGTTAAGTTTGCCAACGTAACTTGTTATATGATATAAATTTTTTCGTGTAATATCACATGGTAAAACTCTCTCCTCAAATAGAAGTGAATACAAATTTAAGTTAATATTGGTGAAAAAAACTCTCAAAATTTTGTTAAGTGTCTCGGCTTATTGCATGCTTAAAAATAGAGGGGCTCAAGATATATTTATAATGCTCAAATTTGACAGCCTTTGCCTTGCATCTTAAACCAATTTGTTTACAAAGTCGATCGAAATAATTGTGTTGTCGATCAAAAACATTGCATATGATTTAAGCATTTAGTTGCTTAGCTTGAAAAGTTTAGCTTTAGATAGCTAAATCAATCCTTAACAATAAGCCAATATTTATAGCCACAAATTTATTGATTTAAGTTAAGGAGGAAGAATTTGGGCAACTAATACAACATTTATTATTCTTATAAAACCTTTGATACCACATACATTTAGATCTCACTTACTTTAATTGAACATAGATCTTAATTAAGATAATTAATCTTAATTTTAGATTACTTTTAAATTAACTCTAATTAATATTATTACTAATTAATCCTAATTTATTCTAATTATCATCATCATCATCACACCCAGTTTGAAGTCCTGCACTGGAGCGGGATCTAGGGAGGTCTGATAGTACGTAGCCTTACCCTTACATAGTTGAGAGACTGTTTCCGGCAAACCCACATACAGATGTGAAAATAAAAAAGTGATGCATGTTAAAGAGTAAATAAGTAAAACTAACACGTTAAAAAATTAAGTAAATTTTTTTCAATAAATACATAAATAAATAAAAAATAAAAATAAAATATAAAAAATAAAATATAAATCAACCTTTAAAAATAAAATATATTTTAAAACTAAAATATAATGAAATATATCATCTCTTTATTCTAATTAGTCTAATATTTATTTCAAATGTAACCATTCTCTCTTATTCTGTCTCTCTCTCTTGCTCTCTCGCTTTCCTCTGCCACTACCACCATTATTGTAGTAATGTCCTCTTCCACGAGCTTTTGTTCTCCGCTGCTTTGTCAGAACCACTCTTTGACTCGACCAACATGATTTGGGATCAAATACCTTTGTCGACAAAACCTTCTTTTCCATTGACCCCGAGTCCTCCTTCTCCTCTCACCTCAAGTTTTGATTCTTCTGTTTATCATTCAATTCTTACACTTAATATTTTTCTATAAATATATCAATTTCTAGTATTTCATCATTCGTTTGATTATATTACATTAACATGCAATTTTTTAATAAAAATATCAAATTTTGATTCTACGTGCTTTGTTTGATTTATTTACAAATGATCTATAAGCCAATGTATATGTCTAGTTTTATTCTACATTTTTTATTTGATTTGCTTATACAAACAATTGGTCTTGTTTTTTAATTCTAGTTGTGCATTTTTCGTTGTATTGGATTATGCTTAGATGAAATCTCATTTATTTCCTTGTTCTAGCTAGTCACAATATCCAGGAGTAGAGGAAGCCAAAGAATTTGTTAACCAAGTCAGTATTCAAGATATAAATCTATAATTTTAGAATAGGGATAATTAAATTTGTTTAGATATTACAACTGATTACATTGAGTTAGGGTACAATAGAATTAATTAATGATAATTAAAATTTATAAAAATTAAGATTTGTTATAGTTAATTAAAAATTAGAATTATTGATTTAGTAAGAATTTATGTATATTTTAATTAATTGAAATTCATAAATCACGTATTTTTACATTTACTTTATAGGTTTCACAAAAATAATAAAAACAAAAAATATTAATGTGATATTTAATTAATAAAAATATAATTTTCTTAATAGTTTTATTAATTTAAAATTAAAATTCAAATAATTTTAAAATATAATTTTTGAAAACACCCTTAAATATGTAACTTATATTTTAATATTAAAATTAGGATATATACTTTCGTTCCACTCTCATTAGTATTAATTTAAACGACTACTGATAGTTTCGGTCAGTATCACGTATAATAAATAACGACACAATACATCAGAGAGAGTTTACTTCAATCAAGAAGAATTCAATCAAGAACCGACGATAGAGAAAGTGATAACAACTGCAACTTCAACAAAGCAGAAAGAAATCAAAGAAAGATATCCTGCAATCTTAAATATGGATACTTCTAAAAGCTCTGAATCAAAACCTAACTTCGATGGCCATCTGGCCAATAAGGTACGCAAATGCATTAGAGAGAAGGAGCCTTCTCCATTGAAACACAAACCTAGTTATAATGCAACACTGACTGGTGCTCTAATGGAAGAAGAGGCGACGACACTTGAATGGCCAGATGAGGAACTAGTAGCTTTTGAAGAACTGGATATAGCCGTGGTAAATGGGTATTTTGGAAGTTCATTAGAACTTTCTAATACATTCAAAAAGAAATTGGATAAGCTATGAGAGTAAGGGGTGGTTGTGAAACTCCTTGGTAAATGCATTAGGTACAAGATGCTCTCTTCTAGATTGAAGGCGATGTGGAAACCTTCTGGGCCTATGAAAGTGGTTGATTTGGAGAATGATTATTTTTTAGAAAAATTTATTGAAGAGGATGATTTTCTTTATGCCCTAACTAAGGTCCCTTGGGTGATTCTAGGTCATGTTCTAACTGTTTAGTGTTGGCATTCTCGTTTTCGTCCATCACAGGGAAAGATTTCAAGGGATGTGGTTTGGGTTCGTTTCCTGGATTTGCTTATCTCTCGCTATCACCCAATGATTCTCACGACACTTGGAAATCTTGTCGGCCATATCATCAAGATTGATGACACTACTAAACATTCTGAAGGAGGAAAGTATGTGAGAGTAGTGGTGGATGTTGATCTCAGTGCACCTTTTTGATCTCAACTTAAGTTGGATGGTGAAGAGATAAAAGTAGCATATGAAAGTCTTCCACATATTAGTTTTTCATGTGGAATTGTGGGTTATGATGCTCTCATCTGCCCAGCAAAGGCTAATACACAGAGAGAGCAGCAACATAATGCACCAAACAATGATGCAGGGACAACAATACCTAAAGGGGAGATTTCAGCGGCCAACCAAAATTCAGCAAAGGTAGTCATTAAGGAGGTTGGTAGTCATTAAGGAGGTTTATAGGCCATAGATCCAGGTTCAAAGGCATGTCAGTTGGCCACGAATAAGGAACCAAGATCAAAGGGATTCTTGCAATTACGGTACTTTGAATTAGGCGCGGTGATCTCGTTTCTCAATATTATTAGCCAATGAAAATTTGGGGGATGTCAATAATCATCCACTAGCTGCTAATACTATTGGTCAGACTTCTCAATTCAATGAAAGATTGGAATTGGGCCAACAATTGGGCATTAATAGGAAGAACTCTATCATTTCTTAATGGTTCCAAAGCCACATCTAGTATTACCAATAAGGGGAAGGCTGCTGCTATTAATGAGTTGGATGCATCTGGACGAGCAGTCCAACAAGCTAATATAGGGGATATCTCTTTTTCAGTTGCTAGGGTGCAACCATGCAATGTACAAAAGATAAACATGTTGCCATGAGTATTCCCTCACATAAAGAGGTGGTCTATAGGGTAGACTCGTTTATGCTTAGGGATGAGGAGGATATGGATTATGGGGATTCGGTGGATGGCGAGGAGGAAGTTACTGATACACCTATATCGTGCACCCATAATAAATTCATGTTACCACCTACCAAACCTCCAGATACTAATGAGAAGAAGAATTGGATTGAGAAAGACCATGGAAATCAGGACTTAATTGAATAGGTGGTGCCTCAAACCCTAGGATGTAGCACAGTTGGTGCAAGACATGACTCTAAGGATATCACCAAGGCTTAAGAGAGTGGTTCCTTTCCATCTTGTTTTTTGGTTGTTTAATCTTTATTTTTATTTGGAGTTGCCAAAGGACTGGGGATGTTGACTTTCAGCCTATTGTAAAGAATTTCATTAAGATGCATAATCCTCTTATAGTTGTTCTTGTTGAGACAAGAGTTAGTGGATGTAGGGCCAAGGAAGTTATTAATAATCTGGGTTTTGATTATTCATTTCGGGTCGAAGCAGAGGGTTTTGCAGGAGAGATTTGGTTATTGTGGAAATTGGTTGGCGGTATCAGTGTTGATAGCTCATTGTCAATTTGTGCATACCAAGATCGATTATGCTGGATTTTTTTTATTTCACAGTAGTATATGTGAGTCCATAGTACCATCTTCAGAGGTTCCTTTGGGATAATTTGTAAAAAATTGCACATCATACTTCTGAGGCTTGGTTGTTAGGTGGCAATTTTAATGCTAAGTTGGAGGTTTCTGATAAAAGAGGAGGTTCTTAGTCTATGCCAATGGTTAGCAAGGATTTCAGGAAGCGTGTTTAGTTGTGTTGTTTGCATAATTTAGGTTAAGTGGGCCTGTAATTTACTTGGCGTAGGGGTACTATTCAGGTGAGGCTAGACAGAGCACTGTGTTCCTCATCTTGGTTAGAACCCTTCTCGGATACATCAGTCAATCACTTGTAGTTTTGGGATTGGATCATAGGCCATTGTTAGTGAAGTTTGGACATAATTCTATTGGGTTTAGTAGAAACAGGAGATTTAGATTTCAATCTACGTGGTTGGCTAATGAAAAATTTCCTTTGTTTGTAGAGGAGAATTAGAAATTGGATTTGAAGGATTTTTGTGGCTTTCTAACAGTTTTCTTCGAGAAGTTGAGTCTTTGGAACATAACTATCTTTGGAAATATTTTTCATCGTAAAAGGAAGCTTTTGGCTAGACTGGATGGCGTTTAACGGGTGTTGGCGACGAGAGACTCTGAATCCCTCATTGAGTTGCGGGAGATGCTTAGTGAGGATCTTATTCAAGTCCTTTGTGAGGAGGAATTATTTTAGCACCAACAATCCCATTGTACTTGGGTGTTACAGGGGGATCATAATACCAAGTACTATCATAGACTCACTATGGCAAAGAGGAAGAAGCTACAAGTTGATATGCTGAAGGATAATGCTAGAAATATGATATCCGATCCGGTTTTGTTACGTGCCTTGGCGAAAGATTATTTCAAACGTTTGTTTTTAGATGAGGTTGGTAATGCATGTAGGCTTCACATTTTAGTAGTATTTCCTAGGTTGTCCAATAATGTTTTGCTTAGTTTAGGGGAGACTATTCTTCATGATGAAGTCAAACGAGCCATGCTTGAAATGAACCCAAATAAAACGACTGGAATTGATGGCTTTAGTGCTCAGTTCTTTCAAAAACAATGGGACCAGGTGGATCTATCTGTGGTGGAGTTTGTCTAGAAAGTATTTAAGCATGAGACATAGGAGTCACATCTAAATCAAATGAATCTCGTTTTGATCCCAAAAGTTCCATCACCTATGCATATCACTCAATTCAGGCCAATAAGTCTATGCTTTGTGATACATAAGACCTTTTCAAAGATTGTAGTGAATTATATGACACTTTTCTTGGATAATTTGGTGGCTCCTAACCAATGATGTTTCATCCCAAGTAGGTTAATTATTGATAAGTTTATCATTGCCTAGGAATCCATTCATTCGATGAAGAGAAAGAAAGGGCGGACTAGTTTCATTGCAATTAAAGTAGATTTGGATAAAACATATGATAGACTTCGTTGCGATTTTATTCAGGATAACTTACAAGACATTGGGTTCCCTGAAGATTTGATCAGATTAATCATAAAATGTGTCTCCTTAGTGTCAGTGCAAGTTTGATGGAATGGAGACCTATCGAAACATTTTATTCCATCCCGAGCTATTAGGCAAGGTGATCCGTTGTCTCCTTATCTTTTCGTTCTTTGTATGGAGAGATTGGGTCATCTTATTAATTATTCTATTCAATAAGGTGATTGGAAACCAATGTATTTGAGTAGAGGAGTGTAACATCCCGTCACCGATGGGATGGATACAGTTCGTCTCATCCGTCTTGTGTATACGTATTTTGTACATGTAT
>JANTNU010000234.1:13605278-13615773 GCA_024752395.1 Erythroxylum havanense
ATAATCGACTATTTTTTTATGGTTCCT
This sequence comes from Erythroxylum havanense, assembly GCA_024752395.1. Lineage (NCBI taxonomy): Eukaryota > Viridiplantae > Streptophyta > Magnoliopsida > Malpighiales > Erythroxylaceae > Erythroxylum > Erythroxylum havanense. Next base: position 13,605,306 of record JANTNU010000234.1, read on the forward strand.
TCATATAACTCAAATTACTCGCAATCTCAACTTTTTGAGATGGTAACATATGCCTCCATATAACGAAAATGCACTTTTATAAACCAAATATTGATATTCAATACTTATTCATCCAAATTATCAATACAATTGCATATTAGTACTATTCATCACTATAATCAATACAAATGCTTATCAATACCAATCATCATGTTGTCATGTTGTATTTCTTATTTATGCCTATTAAGTTTCCTTTTTGTGTTAAGCCAATAGATCTACTTTCTCAGTAATCTTATAAGGGCCAATATATATAAGATTCTTCTTGCCCTATTATCGAACCTCAATACTCCTCTCTATAGGGTGACATTTTCAAAAATATTTTGTCTCCCACCAATTTTGGTTATAGAGCAGTCATCTTATAAGAAAATTAATTTTTATATTGCAAATCTAATTTAATTGTTTTTAATTTGCTGTCATCCCCTCAAAGAGGACTTACGACCATAACTCTGGAACAATTTCCAAAGGCCAACATTATTAGTAGTTATGACATTTTCCTCATATTGAGTATAGGCAATGAGACTCAAGTCAGTAGTTAGGGTAAGCAAAGTTTGCACAAAGAACAGGAAAAAAATTACATTTTATGTTAGTATCTCATTCACAAACGAACTAAGACTTAACTGAAGTGAAAAATAGAACTATTTTCTAAAGCCTAAAAACAAGAGTGGAGAATAAAAAGCTTGGTACTTCCTTAAGCGAAAGGAACCCTTGTACCCACTTTCTATCTTTCGCTTGTCCGCAAGGTTGATTTGCTATGTTTTCCCTCAAGTATTTAGTTTAAGATCCAGTAGGACTAAACTACCTTAGAATATATTATTAGCGTGTAGTTTCGTACCAAGAAGAGTATCTATCACCCATAAGATAGACAATAGCATAAGAAGGTGATGGTCAATGATCAGTAACACTATAAACTTTATCCAAGCAACTTATACATACTATATTATTATAGAAATCTTAAGTGCATCGAATGAAAGGAGACAAGTGGTTGCCTCAAGGTAGAATTATATGGTGCAAGTTTAGGATAGCCTTTCCTTGTAGGTACTCCTTATCCTATAGCTAACTATGTAACATAAAATGAGTTTTCTAATAAACATTGAGCTTTCTTAATAGCAGTAATAATAGAGACAAAGCCCACAAGTTATTCAAAAAGCAGTAAAAGATCCAAACTGGAGAGAAGCCATGAGAAAAGAAATCACAACTCCAGAAACTAATGACACCTAGTCATTAGAGACACTGACACTAGGGAAGAAAGCTGTAAAGATTAAGTACAACGTAGATGGGACCATCGAACAACATAACTCGACTAGTTATACTAAGAAAGATCCAATTTAAAGGAGTGGAATACAATGAAACTTTTACTCAAGTGGTCAAAATGGTGATTGTTTGAACTTTGAACATTTTTTTTTTAGGGGAAAGTCGGATCTAATTACATAATAAGTCTGGGGACACATGTCCCTGGCTGATCCTCAATAAGACACAAAGTTACAGTGCAGCAGTGATTGGTGCTCCAATGGGAGAAGAAGCAACGGAACTTGAATGGCCAAATGAGGATCTAGTGGATTTGGAAGAGGGAGATATCGCCGTTGTAAATGGGGATTTTGGAAGTGGAATAGAACTTTCTAACACTTTCAAAATGAAATTGGATAAGCAATGGGAGAAAGGGGTGGTTGTGAAACTCCTCGGTAAACGAATTGGATACAAGATGCTCTTCTCTAGATTGTAGGCGATGTGGAAATTTTCTGGGCCGATGAAAGTTGTTGATTTAGAAAATGATTATTTTCTAGCAAATTTTATGGAAGAGGACGATTTTCTTCATGCCCCCTGGGTGATTCTCGATCATGTCCTCTCTGTGCAGCGTTGGCATTCGAGCTTTCATCCATTGCAGGGGAAGATCTCAAGAGCGGTGGTTTGGGTCTGTTTTCTAGATTTTCCCATCTCGCACTATCACCCAATAATTCTCACGGCCCTTGGAAGAACTCTATTGGTCAGGGTTCATTTCTCAAAGAGCCCAAAGTCACATCCAGTCATAGAAAAAAAAGAAAAGGCTGATGCTCTTAATGGGTTGCATGAATCTGGCAGTGGCGCCCGAGAAGAATTCTCTTTCAGCTACTCTGGTGCAACCCCTGCAAAGTCAAAATGGCAACCATGTTGCTGTGAGTATTCCCTCATATAAGGAGGTAGTCTGTTGGGCAGACTCCTTTATGCTTAGGGATAAGGAGGATATGGATTGTAGAGCTCCGGTGGATGGCATGAAGGAAGTTGCTGATACAACAACATCTCATTCCCCTGCTGAGTTCATGTTACCGCCTACTAAACCTCCTGATAATAACAAGAAGAAGCATTGGATGGAGGAAGACCATGGCGAACAAGACTCAATTGTAGAGGTGGTGCCTCAAACCCCGAGATGTAGCACAGATGGTTCCCCACATGGGGCTAAGGATATCACTCAAGTTTAAGAGAGTGGTTCCTTTCAATCTTTTTTTTGGTGTTTAATGCTTATCTTTATTTGGAATTGCCAGGGGCCGGGGTTGTTGACTTTCAGCCTATTTTGAAGAATTTCATTACGATGCATAATCCTTTGATGGTTGTTCTTGTTGAACCAAAAGTAAGTGGATGCAGAGCCAAGAAAGTTATTCATAATCTAGGCTTCGACTTTTCATTTCGAGTTGAAGCAAAGGGTTTCGCAAGGGGGATTTGGTTACTATAGAAGTCGGAGTTGGTGCTATCTGTGTTGATAGCTCATCGTCAATTTATCCATACAAAGATTGGTTATGTTGGAGTTGTTTTCTACTTCACAGCAATATATGCGAGTCCACAGTGCCACCTTCAGAGGTTCCTTTGGGAGAATTTGGAAAAAATTGCACTTCATATTTATGAGGTTTGGTTTTGAGGGGGCGATTTTAGCGCTAAGTTGGAAGTCTATGATAAAAGAGGAGGTTTGCAGTCTATGCCTATAGTTAGCAAGGAATTCAGGAAGTGTGTTCAATAGTGCTGTTTGAATGATTTAGGTAATGTGGGTCCGCAGTTTACTTGGCGTAGGGGTACTATCCAAGCGATACTAGATAGAGCACTATGTTCCTCATCATGGTTCAATTTGTTCTCTGATACCACAGTCACCCACTTGCAGTTTTTGGGATCGGATCATAGGCCACTATTAGTGAAGGTTAGACATCACTCTCCTGGGACTGGCAGAAGGAGAAGCTTTCAACTTCAATCTACGTGATTGGCTAACGAGCACTTGCTTTTGTTTGTAGAGGAGAATTGGAAACCATATTTGAAGGACTTTTGTAGATCTCTATCAATTTGCTCTGAGAAATTAAGTCTTTGGAACCGAACTGAATTTGGCAATATTTTTCACCATAAAAGGAGACTTTTGGCTAGATTGGATGGCGTTCAGCGGGAGTTAGCGACAAGAGACACTGAATCCCTCGTTGAGTTGGAAGAGATACTTAGAGGGGATCTTATTTGAGTCGTTTGTAAGGAGAAGTTATGTTGGCACCAACAATCTTGTGGTACTTGGATGTCACAAGGAGATCATAATACCAACTCACTATGACAAAGAGGAAGAAGCTAAGAGTTGATAGGCTGAAGGACAATGCTGGAAATATCGTATTGGACCCGGTCTTATAACATGCCTTGGCGAAAGATTATTTCAAACTACTATTTTTCGAGGAGTTTGGTAATGAGTGTGAGTTTACCCGTTTCAGACAGCTTTCAAAGGCTACCCAATGATGTCTTGCACAGTCTAAGGGGGACTATTATTCACGAGGAAGTCAAACGAGCAATATTTGACATGCACCCAAATAAATCGCCTGGGTTCGATGGTTTTAATGCTCACTTCTATAAAAAACAATGGGATCAGGTGGGCGAATCTGTGGTAATGTTTGTCTAGAAAGTATTTCAGCATGAGACATAAGAGTCACAACTAAATCACAAGATTATGGTCTTACTCCCAAAATTTTTGTTGCCTATGCATATCACTCAATTCCAACCAATAAGTCTATGCTCGGTGATATACAAGGCCATTACAAAGATTGTAGTAAACCGTCTGAAACCCTTCTTAGATCAGTTGGTGGCTCCTAACCAATGCAGTTTCTTCCTGGGTAGATTAATTATGGATAATATTATCATTGCCCAAGAAGCCATTCATTCGATGAAGAGAAAGAAAGGGAGGACTGGCTTTATTGCAATTAAAGTAGATTTGGAGAAAGAATATCATAGACTTCGTTCGGATTTTATTCAAGGTACCTTACAGGAAATTGGATTCCCAGAAGACTTGATCAGATTAATCATGAAATGTGTATCATCGATGTCAATGCAAGTTTGTTGGAATGGAGATCTATCGGAGCAGTTTGTTCCATCCAGGGGTATTAGACAAGGTGATCCGTTGTCTCCTTATTTTTTTTGTTCTGTGTTTGGAAAGATTGGGTCATCTTATTAATTTTTCGATCTAGCAAGGGGATTGGAAACTGATGTATTTGAGTAGAGGAGGACCTAGTCTTTCTCACTTATTTTTTGCAGAAGATCTTATATTGTTTACCGAATCTTCAGAAACGTAAATTTACTGAATCTTCAGAAACGCAAGTGCAAATAGTCTCCCAAATGTTAGTGAAGTTTTGTCATGCTTCGGGGAAAAAGTTAGTAATGCAAAAACGAGAATTTTCTTTTCCAAGAATGTCTTTATAACTAGAGCCCACATATTAAGCCAAATGCCAGGGTTCTAGCATACAACTAATCTTGGGAAATATCTCGATGTACCTATAATTCATGAAAGATCTACAAGGAATACTTATCAGTACATCATTGATAATGTTCATCGCAAACTTGAGGGATGGAGAGCTAGATGCTTGTCGCTTGCTAGGAGGGTCAATCTTACTCAATCAGTCTTTGTAGTGCTGCCCATATACACCATGCAAACGGTTAGACTCCCTAGACAGTTATGCGATGATCTTGAGAAGCAAATGCGAGATTTTATTTGGGGGTTTAAAGAAGGCCAGAGGAAGATTAATCTTGTAAGCTCTGAATCAAGTGACTTTAACTCCAGTTCCTAATGAGATGATTTACACAAAGGTCAAGGACTTGTTTGAACAGGGGTATCTGGAATTAGGATAGCTTTCAAAATTTCCTTCCTTCCTCTGTTTGTATGGATATAACTAGGATTATAGCACCAAGAGAGGAGATTGGAGAAGACCAATTAACATGGGGAGTTTCCCCAAATGGTAAGTTCTCTACTGCATCTGCCTATGAACTTATTGAGGAGGCTCAGGATGGTGCGTGCTGCAGAATTTGAGAATTGGAGTGGCGTTGGCCAGGTCCTCAGAGGATCAGGACGTGTTTATGGTTACTAGCTAAGAAGAAGCTATTGACAAATCAGCAGCGGATTCAAAGACATCTTACCGAAGATACATAGTGCAACTTCTGTGGCCTCCTTGAATACAGTCATTTTGGACTCAGTTTCATCCCAACGGTGTTAATGCATAATTTTTTAATGGTGACGTTATAGAATGCCTTACCAAGAATCTCGTATTTCTACTAAGTTGTGGGGATTTGCTTAGTCTATTATTTTTGGGATCGCATGTTGGTTTCTTTGGTACTAGAGGAACAAATCCATGTTCGATGCTACTTTCTCTTGGCCTAGTGAGAGTATCGGTTCTTCTATGGTTTTAGATTACGTTGTTGGGGTAGTAAAGGCTGCGTATATGATATCTTGAGAAACTAATGAGATCAATGGTGCCAATAGGCACTATGGAAGTTGAACCAAGCCTCAAGAAGGGTGAGTGAAGTTAAACACAGATGGAGTAGTTAATTTTTCTACTCGGTGTGCCACAGCAGATGGTTTATTGCGAGATGGATCATGGGAATGGTTAGGAGGTTTTGTTCACAATATTGGTTCTTGCTTGCCTTTAATTACTGAACTTTAAGGTGTTCATATAGGCCCAGCTCTTGCTTGGGATTGGGGCTATAGACGAATAGAACTCAAAGTGGATTCTCTGAAGGTAATCAACATTTTATCTGGGTCAAGTAATTTGAGCAATTGTAGTAGTTCATTGGGGCTGGCCATTCGAGAGCTCTTGGCAAGACTGTAGGAGGTCAGATCTCGTCACATTTTCAAAGAGGGTAATTGGTGTGCGGATTGGTTAGCCCATGTTGCAAGGTTTTTTGACATCAGAGTTTTTATCTTCAATCTCCACCTTTGGGTTGCACTTCTTATATCCTCGATGATATGGTTGGGATTTTATCCCCGTGTTTAGGCATGTAATATCTGTTTTCTCCCTTATATAAAAAATTAGATGTATGTCTGCATGTTCTCGTATATTTGGATGATTTGGTTCGTGCAAAAAATGAATCAGAGGCCATAAACAATTCAAAAAGAATTTTTTTTGAAAGCTTTCAGCCATAAAACAATTCAAAGAGTATTTTGGTGAATGCTTTCATATGAAAGACTTAAGTTCCCTGAAATTTGTCCTTGGGATGAAGGTGGAATGTAGACCACGAGGGATACTTTTGTGTCAAATGAAGTATGTAATAGATATAATTCTTGAAAAGAAGCCTACTTAGGTCTAACCTGCTGCATTTCCCATAAAACAAATCATCATCTTACATCGACCGAAGGACCATTTCTTGAAGACCCTAAGAAATATAAGCCTTTGATTGGAAGGCTTATTTACCTAACTGTAATATAAGTTATGCAATTCTAATTTTGGCTCGATTTATGCGGACACCTAGACAAGAGCGTTGACAAGCAACTCTCAGGGTGGTACGATATCTAAATGGGTCCTCTAGGTTCTAGTGGTAACTCAAATTGGGGTAGTTATCCTTTGACGTAACAATCTTTGACTTGGTATTTTGTACTCTTAGGGCAATTACCCATATCATGGAAGACGAAGAAACATCACACAATATCATGCTCCTTGGCTGAAGCAGAGTATCGATCACTAGTTGCTACCACCAGTGAGTTAAAATGGTTGCAAGGATTATTAGCCCCTTACAAAGAATACATGCACATATTTTGTGTACAGAGGTGAATTGTCGTTCTGTTCAGAATGAGCTTAGATGAGGTAACATTGTCACATTCTATGTTCACACCTCTCAACAGGTTGCAGCAGACATTGTAAGAAAATTAAACATAATAAAACATAATTACAAAGATCATAGTAGACATGATCATTTATATATGCATATAATAAACAAAGAATCACGTACTTGGATTTCCATTATAGTTCCACAGGTTAAAAAACTTTTACTGCCTTCTCTTTTTCATTCAAAAGTTTTCTCTTCTTCTGTTAGAAGTTTTCATTTCTTCAGATATCTCATATATGTTGTATTGTTGTTTTTTAAATGCTACATCTTTAACTACCTTTGGTAGTTATGTAAGGCAAAATGACTTTAATAGCCCTCATGGGTGTATTTAATTCATTATCTCCCACTCACACATGAGGGGTTTTAATCTAATTAAAACAAAAAAAAACAAACTCTCTGTAATTCTCATACTTGTTCAATAACTGGTGTGACTAGCATACGACGAGAACATAGTGCCATATATCTGTTATGAGTATATGACATCTCGATTTAACAAATTTATCCTGGGACTTATGAGTCCTTAAGTAGACATTGTATGCTATACCCTAAGTCATATCTCGCATTTTCATTTTTTCCTGCGATCTCATTTAGTTTCTTGAATCATGAATGTATTCAAGTTCTCTACTAAAGAGACAATGGCTATCTATGAATACTTTTCATGCGAGTCAATGATTTAAATTAAATGACCTTCCTTTGTTCTCAATTCTCTTTTGAATTAAATTTAATTTGCTTTCCTAGAATTATTCCATAGGATCGCATCTTTCGTGATCTTTTGGCAATAGCCTAAAGTAGCAAACCTTAAATTCAATTCTTAAGAATGAAACAAGAGTCATAAGGATATATGATGAGATTCTTCTTAACCTCATGGGTCTCACACAATGTAAGATGAGATCTTGCAACTTACATTAATTCCTTTTTTTATAGTCAGTTGTGCACACATGGTAAGAGTCATGTGTTACAGTATTTACCCATTTCATTTAACTTGAACATCTTTCATTCAAAAAATATAGTACAGATGATATTTCAAACATACTTAATGTTTAACTTGAGTTCACTTATCTACTAAAAAAATTTGTTCAGAACTCACATCTGACAATGTAAGATAGATATAGTGATTAACAAATCACGTTGAACTAATTTCTTTGCAGCATTTATGATTTAAGTTTCTCGCTCTCAATTATCACCTAGATAATAAACTTTAAACATGTCTCATCTCTAGCGAGCATAAAACACGAGAGGTGATTACCCATGTGAGGAGGCCAATCTATAATCTGTCTCATATAATTATGATTCATCCAAAAAATATATTTATACACAAACACATATATTCATGAATCAAATGATATACAATGTATAATCTTCATCATGCAGTATATTCAAACATATGACATTCGGTTGAGTGAACATACATAGAGAAATGTTTATCAGTACATTTCAACATCTACGTAGTCCTAGTGACTTTACATGCCCAACGTATATATCTCTAGAAGTTGGCTTTGTCATTGGGTCTGCTATTATATCTCGCGTAGATATATATCTCATGTACACTTCTCCTCGAGCAACTATATCGTTCAAATAATTATACTTAGTATCTATGTGCTTTATCTTACAATAAAATTTGGGGTCTTCAGTATAAGCGATTACAGCTTGATTATCACAGTTAATGGTCACTGGATTAATTTCGCTTTTAGGGACTCCCAAATGCACTAAGAATCGATGAGGCCACACAGCCTCTTGTACTGCAGTTGAGAATACTATAAATTCAGCTTCCATTGTGGATATTATAATACAAGATTGTTTCTTACTTTTCCATGATATTGCTCTATGGTTTAGTACGAATACATATCCTGAGGTAGATTTTCTTTCGTCTAAATCTCCTCCCCAGTCTGCATCTGTATACTCTTGTATACATAGATCATTGCCTTGATAACATAATGCATAGTCAACGGTTTCCTTCAGATACCTCAATATTCTCTTTACTGCTTTCCAGCTTGGATTTGATTGATATCTGCTCACCATCCCAACAGCGTAACAAATATCTGGTCTTGTATACATCATTGCATACATAAGACTTCCAACTGCACTAGAGTAGGGAACATTCTTCATTTATTCCCTTTCTTGTGGCATTGACGGGCAATTTCTCTTAATAAGGCCTTCATTTTTAGCAATAGAATTACCAATTGGTTTGCAATCTTGCATACGGAATCGTTTAAGAATTCTTTGAATGTACATCTCTTGTGAAAGCGATAACAATCTTTTCGAATGATCTCTTAAAATCTGGACTCCAAGAATGTATGTTGCTTCACCCATGTCTTTCATTTCAAATTCAGATGATAACCAATCTTTGATTTGTGTAAGAAATACGCAGTCATTACAAGCAATCAATATACATCCACGTATAGAGATAAAATCACAAATTTATCTTTAGATCTCTTAACATACACACAATGGCCTTCATCGATCATTTGAAAATCATACGAAATGATTACGTTATGAAAACGAATATACCATTGTCTTGAAGATTGCTTCAAGCCATAAATTGATTTTAATAATCGATATACTTTATTTTCTTGACCTGCCTTAACGAAACATTCAGGTTGTTCCATATAGATTTCTTCATCTAATTCTCCATTGAGAAAAGCAATTTTTACATCCATTTGATGTGATTCAAGATCCATACTGGCTACTATAGCTAGAATAAGACGGATTGAAGCAAACTTCACAACAGGTGAAAAAACTTCCTCTTAATCAATTCCCTCCTGTTGTGTGTATCCTTTTGCTATAAGGCGTGCCTTATATCTTTCAATATTGTCATCAGCTTTTTGCTTAATTTTGAGAACCCACTTGTTCCCAATTTCTTTACGCCCTTCAGGAAGATCAACCAAGTCCCATACTTGAATTGAGCTTAAAAAACCATTTCTTCTGTAATTGCTTTTATCCATTCTTCTTTAGTAGGGCCAGTAAGAGCCTCATTTATATTCCTTGGCTCTTCTTCCGCTTGCGGAGCAATCATATTAATTTCTCCTTCAATCTCAAAATGACGTCGGTGAATTATTCCTCAATTACTTCGTCTTAACCAAGGTTCATCATAAACAAATTCATTATTAATCTAATTGCTCCCACTCGTATTGGTCATTATAGAGAACTTTTCTATGGATTTGCTCCCACTTGGTTGAAGTTTCCTATCTTGATTCTTCATAACAGAATCATTCTGATCAAGCGACTAATATAATAATAGGTCTTTATCTATTTCGCCTTGCTTAGAAAAATCATTTTCTAAGAATGTTACATCTCGTGATTCAAATTCAGTTACACCTCCATTACTTTGTTCACTAATGAACACGTATCCTTT
>JANTNU010000234.1:13656151-13669230 GCA_024752395.1 Erythroxylum havanense
TTGTTCTATGTATACATCCTATGCAACATCACCAAATTATAATGATCATATCTCTTAACTCCGATATCTAAAAATTTCATACTTTATATCGTTGGAAAGCTAGACAAGCTACAACTTTAAAGAAGACAACTTTGTCTAATTCAACCTAGATTAATACAGTTTCTCTCCCGAAGTCAAAGCACAATTTCTTCCCCTATCAAAAGATTAAAAATGCAATGTAAAGACTTGGAAAGTCATAAGAAAAACACAATCATTTTTCATTAACATCATAAGATAAGAGTTTTAAAAAGAAATAATGTGAATTTCAAGCCACAATACATCGTAATCCAAAAACCCAAAATATAAAAGGTACTTGCCCTAGCAAGTTTGAAATGCAACTAAAGCCTTGTGTTTACAAAATCTAACTTAAAATACAAAAACATTGCAAAAGTGGAGTGATGCCTCAACTCTTGGTTACTCGATCTCTTGCTCATGGGTGAGCTTAAAGTTCACGGGTAACAGTTTTATAATCGGTAACAAACAAAAACCACTTAAAACATTCATAATCATAAAAAATTCTCATAAAAATCCATAAGACAAATATTTCTCAATTTCTCCACTTTTCAAACCAATTCATAACTCACACAAATCATGTATCCATCAAACTTCCCAATACATCATAATCACATAAACACATCAAAATGGTTTGCGTTGGTCCATAAAGAGAATGTACTAACACAATTCCATAAAATGGTCTTGTGTAGCCGTGAACGGAACATACTATCATAATCCCACATAATGGTTTTGCGTAACCGTGAACTCAGGGGAGTCCATGAAGGAGCTCCATGCCACTAACGGGCAGACATGAGAAGCCTTTAATCAAAGTGCACTTGACATATAAAATGGACCAAACTAAACCCACATAATTATGCATTTCACAATTTGCAAACATGTTGTCCAAAATGGCACTTTTTCAAAAACATGATTTATATAAGCATGTAATATTCCAAATGCAATTCTATCATCATTTCATAATTCGTCAAACAAGTCCATATACCAAACATATAGCAAATTCTTTCAAATCATTCAAAAGTAATAAATGCTATATTTATGAAGCAATTGAAATCATCTAATGCTCTTCAATTTGAAAAGATATTCAGGGCTCATTACTCAATTAAAAAAAAATGAAACCCACCTTAATTTTCTTACTTGGAAACTTGCTCAGGATGCCTCTCCTCTTGGTCCTCTTGCCTCCTGTCAACATTGGAAAAAATTCCCATTCAATAGGAATTCAAATTGGAAAATCCAAAGAAGCGTATACACAAAATTAATCCTAGAATACTTAAACCTATGCATTTCCTAAGCTCTTTGAACCAAAATCCTTCCAAAAATTGAAAAGATTAAACACAAACTTACCTTGAATCTTCACCAAACAATGAGTTTCTTTGTAACTTCTCGTTACTTGCGGGAAGGTTAAAATAGTAAACATGAGTGACCAATGAGAGCTTAGAAAAGCATTTTCATGCTCATGCATAATATTTCATGTACATATACATGAATAGTAAATTTTTCTGCACATGAAAATAAGTGTACATGCATTTATGGATAATTTCGGGTATAATTGTTTATAAATATGATTGTTATTGAGAATTTTGGTATGTATGTGTTGAAAAATTGATTTGGAAAGTGAAATGGATGATTTAGAAATTTTGGAGAATTTTAGCAAAAATGCCAAATGGCAAGACAAATGATAAATGGTAGTAGAATTTACTGTCAAATGGAAATGAAAATTTTGATAAATGGCTTAAGGAATTATTGACAAGTGTCATTGAAAAATGGGAGGCAATTGGAGTAGAAATTGGAGACAAATAGACTAGTTTAATAAAAGATCTAGGTGAGGCTATAAAAAGAGGACATGTGGCAAGTGACAAGTGTCACTTGCCACACATTATGTCTTAACCCACGAAAGTGTTAAGAATAAGACCATCTCATTTCTTAAATTGTCTTTTACTTACTCACTTACTCTCATCTCTTGTAATTTCTCTACTCATCTTCTTCATCTACAAAATTCTCATCTCACCTCACCAACGTTGGAGCTTGTTCTTACCTCCATTTACCACCATCACTTTGCTATCATCATCTTCTTCTTCACTTTGTTATTTAAGAACCCAACCCTACCACCTTTATAAGATGAAGATCATGGGATGCTTGGGAGCTAGGGTTGAGTGAGATTTTAAAGAGTTTGGAGCTATACCAAGTAAGTTATGCTTTAAATGTCATGGGTATGGTTAATTTAACCTAGATTGATGAGTAAATTGAAAATTTATGACTTGGTTATGCAAAGTTTATGTATGTTTCGTGGGTGATGAAAAGATTTGTGCACATGTCTTATTTTGGGATATGTAGGATGGGTAATAATTCATGAAATGGAAGAGATGACCTAGGTATAAGATGAGTTAGATGTAAATGTTGAAAGTTTGAAAATCTAGAAAATGTTAGCAAAAAAACATTTCCACAGATATGGTTCTGTGTTTTAGCCATAACTTGTTCTGTAGTTATCTAAATGAGTTGATTCTTAATTTGGATTAAATTAGAGACATAGGTCTACATTTTGTATGAAGATATTGAATTCAAATTCTGTCATTAAGAGTTTCTAATTTTGACTTAAAGTTGAGTATTGGGTGTAGGAAAAAGTGCAGAAAAATTAGATATATGATGGATTCTTATTCTGTTTTCTTGATGAATTGATGTGAATCTAATTGGGTGTTTTGTGATGACGTAAAATGTTTCTAAAGCTAAAGTTTTGATCAAACCTTATGAAAAAAATAAAATAAATATGTCAAGATAAATTACAATGAATTTAAGCAAAATAAGGGTAATGGAACTCAATATGAATCATCCAAAAGCTTATCCTCAAAATCTGAACAACCAAATACAAGGAAATAACACTAAGGAATGCAATATGATACACCATTATGCATTTTCATGCACAGTTAGCTCAAATATAGCACGAAAAAGATTAAGTTAGGCCATAATTCACTCAATTCTATCATTAATAGTCTCAAAAACTTTCCCTACAATGGATGTTCATCTAGGGTATACCACAAAACACAACTATTGTCTTTTAAAAATCCATAAATAACTTAAATACTAAAGTTAGGGGAATGTAGATACTTAGATTTCACATATGTAAGGATGAGGAGGATGCAAGAAATGGACAAAAAGCTACAAAAACCATATTTGTAGTAAAAATGGGTTTTGCCCACATTAATGCTCTTAATCTCCAATTTGATGGTGTTGGTGAGTAAGATCAAGTAGAAAATTGCTTGGGGAAGGCTAAAATCACTATAAATTGCAGTAGGTTGGTTGGATTTGAAAGAAATTTGGAAAAAGAGGCAAGAAGTAAGGATATAGATGTTTTTCATGCAACTTTATATCATAGGCGAACATAAGTTTTACATGGTATCGTGTTTTGGTCGTGTTCACTAGACAAAGCTTATCAGGTCTATGCTAAATGGAACATATGCTCTACGTAGGTGTGATATAGGAACATGCATGTTTGATGAATAGAGGCAATATAAGAAAAACATAATTTCTTGTTTTTATAACAATGGGTAGACATAGTTAGTATATCGTGTCATGTTTGTTTAATAAATTAGAGACAAAGAAATAGAAGCTACAATAAATGAATATATTGAAGACATAGGATTGTGTTATTGACATGCTAGAGAATTTTCAAATTTATTTTTTTTTGTAGAAGGACATAGTCTCTATATGGGTACGTGTTGATATAAATGGTAAGAGTGTGATACTTTGTTAGTACCATATTCAAAAGAGGTGCTCTTGGCTTGTATGTGAAACCTAAACACGGGCTTAACATGTTCCCTTATTATCCATGTGTTAATTAAAGAAGTTATAGCATTGCACCTACTCAAAAGAAGTTATGGAATTTCACCTATTTAAACATAAGGATGTGTTCTTAGGTGTGTCTATCATATATGGGATTGAAGGTGAACACAAGTGCTTCACAATGTCATGTTAGTACCCACTTAAGAATAGGTACATACTACTTCTTCTTATAGCATTGACATGAGGTGGACACAATAGGGTGTTCCCATACATGGCTATATGAGGCTATTTCAAAGTTGTGTGCAAATCCATTACTCTCGAATTCTAATCTAAACTTTGATGCAAGTCAATATAGTGGGTAGAAGGTATGGACAAAACACGTCAAGTTGTTTTACTATATAAGGCCTACACAAGATTGTTTTTAAATCTACTACTCTTAACTTTTCCATTGTAAATTGATATACGTCAACATGAGAATATATACGAGACATGTTCATACCATGTTAACAAACTTGTAAATAACATTGAACTAATTCCAAGACTTATCTATGAGAAGTTAGTTAAGATTTAACATCATAAATTTCAAATCATAAATTTAAGTAGTTAAGATTTATATCATAAATTTCAAATTATGAATCTAAGCAAAACTTAAAACTACTAGTAAGAACAACGTAAATTCAAAAAATAAGTGAAACCAAAACTTCAAAAGCAAATATATATTAGGTTAAATCCTAATAAGCACTCATTTAAAGTTATGAGCTCAACCCCTTAAATCACTCAAAAATCAAGGCAGGGTTAAAAAGGACATATACAATTCCTTTTTCAATATGGTTTGTAGCATTGTAGGGCTTCAGTTATTGGCTATTCACCTTGAAGGTTCTAGCTTTTTCAATCCACACTTTGACTTCTCCATTGTAAAAAACCTTATGTACTTGGAATGTCCTAAACCTTTACTTCAATGTTCCAAGAAAAAATTTCAAATTAAAGTTAAATAAAGCACCTAATCTCCGTTATAAAACTCATTATAAAGGATGCTTTTTTATCATATTAATGCTTGGTTCTCTCCTTGTAGATCTTCGTATTCTTGTAAGCATCTAAACCCCAAGTCATCAAGCTCTTAATGTTGAAGTAATTTCTTCTTAATAGAGGCCTTCAAATTAAAGTTAAGGGCTTTGATTTCCAATAAGCCTTATGCTCCAACTTAATTCGAATGTGATAATACTTCCCTTACATTAAGGTTAATAAAGACTTACCAATGGGAGTCTTATAAGTGGTGTAATAGGCTTATAATACATCTTCTATCATTAACACCTAATCTTTCCTCAATCTAGAAAATGTCTTTTAAAGTATTCTCTTAATTTCCCAATTCAAAACTTTAACTTAGAAATAATTTTGAATATGATATCCTAACAAAACCTTATAAGTTACCCTATATTTCCTTAAAATATATTCAAATTGGCATTTAATGAAATTAAAACTACCGTAACTAATTACAACTAGGAGATGTAATATTTGGGAAGATCAATTTCTTAAAGAATCTCGCTACCACCTGAGCATTATTAATAAGGGGATGTTAATGCTTCCACACTTTGACACATAATTTGCCACTACAAGGATGTACTTATTACCAAAAGATGTTGGAAAAGGGACCATGAAGTATATTCCAACATCAAATATCTTTACCTCTAAGATATTAGTAAGAGGCATCTCATTTCTTCTCAAATATTGTTAGTTCTTGACTTCAGTCACAAATGGTCACATACATAATTTGATGTTCCATACACGGAGAAAATTTCCATTAACACATCCATAATTTTCTTAGTAAAATTGGAGAAGATAACCATCACACATTATTGAAAAGTGGTGAGGCATTACAAAGACCAAAAGGTATTTTCTTGTAGGAAAAAGTACTATAAGGACATGTAAATGTGGTTAATTCTTGGTCATTAGTATGAATGGAAATTTGAAAGAAACCAAAATAACCATCCATGTCATATAAATAAGAATGCTTTTCCAACTTCTCAAGCATTTGATCAATGAAGAGAATGGGAAAATAATCGTTTTGGTTTACCTTATTCAATTTTCTATAGTCAAGGTGCATTCTCTAATGGATGACTATTTTAGTGGTGATTAATTCATTGTTCTCATTTCTATTAGTAATCAACCCCTTTCCTAGGAACTTCTTAAATTAGGGGCTAATTCATTCATTATTAGAGAAAGGATAGATTATCTCAATATCATGTAGTTTTAAGCATATATTTCTTAATAACTTCTTTGATATAGTAACCTTCTTCCATTAATATTCTATATATAGAAATGGATGGGAAGACGCCTTTGATATCATCAAAGGTATATCCTATCACATTTTCATGCAATCTAAATTTTAACAATCTTCTAATTTTAATTTCTCTTAGACTTGTTTTTACAATCATAGGATAAGTAAATTGGGTTTAAGAAATTCATATATGAGAGTGGAAGGAAGAAGTTTAATTTTACTTGTGGAGCTTTCATTTTATTCTTTAAATGGTTCACTTGAATTATGATTAATGAGCTCCTCCCTCACCGACTAATCAGTCAAGTCAATCCTACAATAAGAATCTCTATAAAGGGATATTTAATAACATTGTACAAATTAAACTCTACGCTCTCATCACCAATACTCAAAGAAAGCTTATAATTTCACATCAATAATAGTTATAGGTGTAGTTAAGAAAGGCCTTCTAAGATTGATGGCAGTTTGAGTATCCTCCTCCATCTCTAAAATAAGAAAATCTATAAGAATTAAAAACTTACCAACTTTGATAGGTACATCCTCCAATACACCTATAAGAAATTTGATGAAATGATCCACCAATTATAAGGAGAAGGCAGTGGGTTTTAGGTTACCCATCTTGAGCTTTTTACAAATAAATAAGAGGTTGAATCACTTTCCTTGCTAGGTGATTCAGCCCCTTTTTTCTCGTTTTCAAATTATTTTAACTTAGGAACCTCTAAAATCATACTTATTAATGTCATGGCCTTACAATGATCTCTAGAGTTCTCAAGTTGGCTATAAAATTGACCACGTGGTTTAACAGAAGAATTGGATCATCAGGAAATTTAAAATTTTAATTTCTTATTATGGATTGCTAAAACATCAACATTAGAGGTTAGCCACCCAATTTCCTTATTGAAACCCTCATTTGACTTTGCTTGGGTCATTACATAATTCTCAAGTAAAGACTTTAAATTAAACTTTTGAGGAGAGGGGTTAAAGAACTTTGGTTGAAATTAAGGGTTACTTAGCATTGCTCTGAGGAATATGGTTAAAGTTATTCCTACATTAGAAATTGAGGTTATTTCTTTAACTAGCACATATGTATTAGAAAATGGATCATTTTCATTTTTCTAATTGATGTTAATGACAAAATTAGTCTGTTCAACATATGAATCTTAGAAAAATAAGTTCTCCAATTAACAGTTAGTGGCTAAACATCTTAGAGATCCACACATGTAATACGAAACATTAGATTCCCCTATAAATTTAGCATTCATATAATCAAATTCTTAAGCTAAAGCATAAACTTTAATAGTAAGAATATTTAAAGCATGAATATCATACTTACTTGGAGGCTTCTTTGGAGCTACCCTTTCACTTGACAATTAATAGTGATTTTAAGCCATATCCTCAATTAGGTGCTATGCTTCATCCATATTCTTGTTCATGAGAGCACCACTAGTAGCAACATCCACTTAAATCTTGGTGTTATTGGTTATCCTATTATAAAAACATCTTAACAATGAGCCACTTTTTAAGTTTGTGTTAAAGACATGACTTTAATAGTTCTTTATACCCCTCCTAAGCTTTATAAAGTGATTCAACTTCCTTTTAGAAAAAGGTTATGATTTGGTTTCTAATTTGGGCAATTTTTCCTGGAAGGAAGTACTTAACAAGAAAAGTTTAGGATAGTTGATCCCAAGTGGTAATAGATCTCATTAGGAAAGTTTTTTATAATGCTCTCAGTATGTCCCATAACGAAAAAGGGAATAACCTTAACTTGATGGTATCTGGTGAGATATCATTAAGTTTCAATGCATTACAATACCCTAGGAACATTAAAAGATGTAAATTAGGATCTTGTGTAGGAAGGCTTCGAACTAATTCCATTGTACCATAAAGAGAATAGAAAGTTTCAGTTTAAATTTGCTAGCTTTAATATTAGGCCTTGCAATGCCTAAACTAATCCCTTGAGCACTCAATGTGGAAAAAAACATTCGAATACCTTATGTTTTCCACAATGACAATGCTTCTTTGACCTTTATCTATTCCTAGAGTCTTCATATCTATAAGGTTTGCTTGATCTTAAGGTCTGATTTAATAAGGTTCCTAAAATTTTTAGTTAGTTGTATATAAGAGATCAATTACAGAAGAGACAAAATAGAGAAAAATTATCTAATAATAATAAATAAATAACGTATAAAATAACCATTTTGTATATTAAATCAATAGTAACAAATCCTAATCCTTAAATGGTGCCAAAAACTTGTTTTTATCAACTACAAGTATACAATGTAGTGTACCTATCATTGGTAAGTAACGATCAATCCTATAAGAACTATATTTTAATTATTAATTGCTCATAAAATCAATTACCTAGACTATTAACTATGATAAAATGGAAAGGAAATAAAAGAAAATTTTTAAATCACCAAATTGAAACAGTGATTAGGAATAAAATAATCGATAAACTTAAGTAAGATATTCCCTAAGACTTAACTATGTTTTAACTTCATTTTGATTTAATGAATGATTCTAATTCCTTGTACTAGTAATAATTCCTAATTTATAATTATTTTATTGGTTAAGCAATATAATTCCTATTCCTAAATTGAATTGACCAAAATATCTTTCTAATTAAATAACCTAATAATGCACTAATTAAATTCGTGAATTCTCATGATAGTTTTTACCTTAAATTATGAAGATTATATAGTTCTCTCTCGAGTAACCTGATTGTCATCATTCATATTGAGATCCAAAAGTACTTATCTCTCCCCGTCTCAATATATGCGTCTAATTATTGAATCTTCAACTTTTGTTCCCTCAATTTAACATAATATAAGAACAAGATCAAATCCCAAGAAAACTAAGAATTCTATAAAAGCAAAAGTTCTAGACATCAAATCCTAAGGTCCATCTACCCTAAATCTATATCCCAATTAGTTCATGAAAAAAGGGAAAACTAAACAATAATAAAGAAGAACAAAAGATAAAGAAAACATTTTCATAATTCTTGAATCTTTCTTTTTCTAAAAAATGAAAGATTCATTAAGGCTCAAAATTAAGGAAAATGACTTTCTCTCTAGCTATAGTGCACTCCCAAATTGACTTTTCCTGTTACTATTCATGCTTCTTCTTTTCCAACCATGCTTGATCTTGATCTTCATCTCTTGATTTCCTATCATTGCTACCCTGGTCCTTATTCGTTTCATACCTATTCTCCTCATTTATCTCCTTTGTTTTGACTTTCATCCTTTTGACAAACTCCCACTGCTATTCTCCTATACCTATCTTATCTCTCACTGCTTTCCCTTGTTTGCTACATTTTTTGTATCCTAACTACTTTGTAGATTATATCGAAACATTCTTCTTAGAAATACCTTCTTCATATCACCTTGTAAACCTATTTCTATATTTTTGTCCAATGAATAATAACTTCTTAGCACTAAATTCCAAATTTCCTCATAATACAAAAACTTCTTTCCCCCTGAACTCTTCTAAAATTTTCCCTGATTCTGGTTAGAAGGCAGACTCTTTCCATCCTATTCTTAAATCTTGGGTTCAAGTAACTGGTGATCCTAAACCAAAATTGAAACTAACTATTTTCCTCCTAGTGAGATGGCTAACCAAAGAATTATTTCTCCACCATTGGATATTCTAAAAGCTAAAGCAAGCAAATAGAGTTATTTCATTGGAGTTCAATGACTCTACCCTAAATTCATATGCAAAAGTGATTGAAAGTGCTTTTAACTATTTTCTAAACTCATGAACAAAACTATTAAAGCTCATTCTTCTGTGAAATAGATTTTGTAAGGTTGCTTATGCTCTTAGGAGGTTCAATGTGTATTTTTTGTTGCAAACTTTGCCACTCATAAGGATTTTATTATCAAATGTTGTTATAGAATTCTTTAATAGAGGATCAATGTTGACAGAGATTAACAACAACTTTATTACTCTGGTCCCTAAAAGTGGGGAACTTAATCATTTCTTATATTTTCACCTATATCTTATTGCAACTCCATTTATAAAATGAATCTCTAAAATCCTAGCTTAAAGATTAAGAAAGGTGTTTCCTAATCACAATGGTGAATCACAGGGTGCATATATACTTAGAAGGGCTATTAGGGATAATATCATGATACTTTAGGAGTTGATCAGGACACATGCAAAGAAGAATGATAGGGTTAATTATTATTTAAAAATTGATCGTAGAAAAGTCTATGACAGTGTGGATTAGGGCTTCATCACTAATATCGTAGTAGCCATGGATTTCCCAAATAACTTTATCATGTGGATCACACAATGTATCTCATCTCTTTATTACAACATCTTTATAAATGGTCAGCGTACAAAGATGTTTAAAAGAAGTAAAGGTATCAGGCAAGGTGACCTGATATCACTTTACCTCTTTGGTTTAGTGATGGAGGTGTTTAGTAGACTACTCCAGAAAGTGGTGGAGAGTACCAAGGGCATTAAATTTCATTCCAAATGTAAAAGGGTTAAATTGTGTCATCTTTACTTTATTGATGATTTTATTTTACTCTCTAAAGCTAACCTTACTTCTGTCTTAGCTCTTATGAAAGCCCTTAAAATGTTTAACAAGATGTCTAATTTCTATTTAAATTGCTCCAAAAGTGGCGTAATCTTATCTTATAAAGTTGTTAATCTAGAGTCGATCTTGGTCCTTATTATAGGTTTTAATGTTCAGAAGCTTCCAATGATGCATCTCGGCGTTCCTATCTCAGATTCCATATTCAAATTTATGGATTACACTTGCCTAACTAATAAGATCAATCATAGAATTACTTTATAGAGTGTTAGGAATCTCTCCATTACTAGAAAGGCTCAACTTAGTATATCTATTTTAAACTCTATCAGTATCTACTCGATCGCTTACATTGATTTCCCAATGAAAGTTATTAAAGAAATTGATAGAATTTTAAACAGTTTCTTATAGACTGGCTGCAAAGGAAACCCTTGCAAATTAAATATGAGATGGAAGGATGTTTGTTTACCAAAAAGTTAGGGTGGACTTACTATAATTTCTCTTAAGAATTTCAATTTTCTATTACTTTCTAAAAGGAATTGGTGACTCCTTAATGACAAGGAGGCTTTGTGGTATAGATGGATCCACATATATTTCATTAAAAGTAAGAACCTTTGGAGCTTTATCTCAGATAATATGTCCTCTACCACTTTGAAAGTTGTTCTTAAGTTGAGAGGAAATTTGAGGCGTCACTTCATCAATCTTATTGATAATAGGGAATCTACTTCTTGTTGGTTTCAAATTTGGTTATCAATATGACCTCTGAAAGATTTGGTTCAAACTGATGCTTCAAAATCTATTATAAAACAATAAGAAATAGTAGCTTACTCTTACAAAAAATGATCTAATTAGAAGAGCCCTAATCTCATCATCTCTAAAGACTAAAATCCTATAGATTAGTTTTAACTTGGATAATGATATTATCATATGCAAACATACCACTAATGGCGTGTTCACTAATCTATCTTATATGAAAGTATTTGCTAGCAACCTACCAATTCTTCCCTTGAAAAAAATGGTCTAGTCCAATCACCATCAGCCATAAGCATTATCAATACTTTGGCTTGCAATACTAAACATGTTGGGACTCGTTTACCGGAACCCAACCTCTTGCAAATATCAGAAGACTTGAGCGTATCTTTACTACATCATACCCTTTAATACATTACATACAAATAATTTTTCATCATTTACATTTCAATACCCTCAAAATAAAAGGGTTTTACAAAGCTATAATGGCTTTTCAAGCCATTTTACAACATGATCCAAAATCTCAAACTATAAAAGTTACATGAACTACATATTCTTGAAATGTGACTAATCCTTACTTTTTACAAAGATAACTTAAACTCCAAGATATGTAGAATTTGAAGTAACATCCTTATACTCTTGATCACTCGAATCTCTTCCTCATCACCTGAAGGTAGGGACAGGAAGGGGGTGAGCTTGAAAGCTCGTGGGTAACAATTTATAATAAAAAGAGAAGCAAAACTTTTGAAATTATTTTTCTTATCATAATAAATTTTCAGTGAGTTTATAAAGTACATGCTTCCTAGGCTTTTAACCAAAATCCACTAGTCACATAACATGAATGCATCAAACTTGATCAAACATCTCATGAGCACATAAACACATCAGAATGGTTTGGGTGGATCCAAAACATGACGCACTACACATTCCCATATAATGGTCTTGTGTAGTCGTAAACTTAAGGGAGTCCTTGAAGGAGAGCTCCGTGTCACTAGCAGGCAGGCGGAAGAAGCCTTAAACTTGGGTCAACGTGCACGTGACAGTTCTTGAAGGATCACCACAAACCTACATAACACATATATTTCAAAACTTGTAAACTTGTGTTGCCCAAAATGGCACTTCTTGAAAACTTGAGTTTCATGAGCATACAATATTTCATATGCGCTTTCAAAACTTGATTTCATAAACTTGCTATCCTTTTTAGAAATCACTTAAAAAATCTCTTTATAAACCATTACACAGTTCATGTAGCAAACATATAGTAGATTTCACAAATTACTCAAAAGCAAAAAATGCAACACTTATGATGCAATTGAAATTAGTAAACTTCTTTTCTTTAAAGAAAAACAGTAGTGGCTTATTCACTCTATTATAAACATGTACCCACCTAATTTCCTTGCTTACAGGCTTGCTCAGAATGTCTCTTCTCTTTGTAAACAACTTGAGGTCTCTAAGACTCTTTCCTGTTCTATCTTTAATATGTGCTCCGTGAGCTGATCCAACTGAAATAGGTCTCTTCGATCCCTTTAGTTCTTCACCAAATGAAGAGACCCTTGGCTCAAATGGAAGCTCTTCTCTTCCTCTACCTTTTTCTTTTCTTGAACAACCTCAAAATCTTTCTTATAGGCTAAGGAAATTGAAACCCTAGCTTGGTTTCTCTTCTCTCTTTCCTTCTATTCTTCTCTTTGTATTTCT
>JANTNU010000234.1:13706183-13716456 GCA_024752395.1 Erythroxylum havanense
CAGATCGATCCACAACTCTCAAAATCCACCGTAAACCTAGAAATCCTTCAAATCCTCCGATCTACCAATATCAAAGCTTCCAACCAATGAGAGGAAATCAAGAACGCCGAAGAGGGGGAGAGGAGAAACTCGTATTCCTTAGTAACAATTTCCCCAAAATTGATAAACCCTAACTATTTATAGACCTGGGTCTTCATATCAGTCCAAATTTCAGTCTCCAAATTTTAATGGCTCAATATATTTATTTCCTATCAGTCAAATTCTAATTTTTCCATCGCCATTGGACAGTTCCTTCAGTAATATACGGTCAATCAGTCAGTCACCCAAAAATTTCCGGTCCGGGCATTTTCTCCCGAATTTCTTGAAAATTTCCTAGGGGTCTCTATAAATTACCAATCACCCGTAAATAGTATTAAATCAATCAATTGAACTCAATTACTCTAATTTCTCAATTAACTCTCAATCCAGTCAGTCCAATCAGTTTATACTCACAATCAAATCCCGGAAAATCATGAATGCACGTACTTATAAATAAATGCATATGCAGTGAACCTGTTCCTCTATAATCAGAGGCCAGTAGCATGCTCAGTTAATGAATGCATTGAAACCTATCAGTATGACTCATAATTACCAAAATACCCTAATGACAGTAACGGGATGTTACAAACATAATAATTTCAGCTAGTACAACGACAGTGTATGAAACGAGAGTCACAAAAGCTTAATATTGCCATCAGACGAAGAGTTAGGCAAATTTGCAAAGTTTAGAACAGGTTTTCTTCATTTCACACAATTCTTACCAAATTAGGGCTTGGGAAGATGATCGCCGATCGTAATAGGAGAAGGTTCTATAGCCGATGGAAAGAGAGGATATTTAAGAATACACTTCCTATTTCTAGAACTGACGTAGAGTGTAAGGATTAAAGTAGTCAGCTTTGACAGACACACTCCATGCATCAAAAACAAAGGACATCTCTTACTCAGGTACAGACTTGTAACTTGAGTTGATTTCCTTTTTCAAGAATTTTAGCCTTTGTATGTTTACAGATTCTTTATGATAAGGCTAGATTAGGGCAAACTCGGTTATACCTTATAGAACATAGGAGTTTCTCTCTGATTTTGCCAACTAAAGAGAAGAGAACCTCATCTCGTGAGTGATGTGTGTTCTAAAATCTTCTGATGTTTCTCTCTCAGCAAATCTCCTTAATGGATGAGGCAAAGGAGATGAAATAGATCTGCTTATTGTAGTTAGAGGTACGATTCACCTTTTGAAACTAATCTAGAGTTTCCCCAGAAGTGGTCCCAACATTAGATATAAGACATAATTCCTGTATTTTCTCCCATATGAATTGGGAGAAGGGGCAAAGGAAGAAAAGATGATTCCTAGATTCTTCTTCCAACTCACAAAGAACACAAATAAATTTAGAGGTAATATGGTGCAGTCTGTCCAATGTACTTAGCTTATTCAGCACAGTGAGCTGGAGAATAATGGAATAGCTAGGCATGAGAGCCTTGTGCCAAATGATAAGGAACCATGGCTATCTTGGGTGATTCTGATTCTCCCATTTATTGAATTTCACAAGTTGGAATGTATTAGGAGGGAGATTAAGGCATTGAAATGAGTCATCTCGATCCAAATTAGGGTGGTAATGAGGAGTCATATACTGTAATTCACTTGGAATATTCCATTGACCCCTTAGGATGATTTATTTAACTTTTAAGTTGATAAGAAGGTCATTTCAAATCTAAAGAGCTTGAGGAAATCTGAAAAGGGGTCATTTACCCATCCAATTATTAAACCATAAGAATGTCTTTTCACCATTTCCAACCTTACAAGTCACTGAAGGTTGTAAAAGGGGTTTTAACTAAAATAAATCACACGTTAATATAGAACTCACGTACAATATACGAAGTACACAAGAAGGGAGGGGGGTTGAATTGTGTAATCTTTTTGTGAATACACAAAACCTTTGATATTTCTTGAAAAAGAAAAATTTTCAAATGTTAAAGAGTACCACAAATGTTATACAAAAAAAGGAGAAATTAAAAGTGAAGAGTTAGAAGATAGACACTGTGATTTTTATACTGATTCATCCCAAACCTTGGGCTACGTTCAGTCTTCAGAATTTTTCTGAGTTTTCACTATACTTTGTCAAATTTACAAGTATTCTTTCTTCCCTTCCAGAGCCTCTTCAGGTCTCTTATACTGAGTATTATTTCTGTTATCTTAGTCTTTCTAGGCTCTTAACCTTTTCTTTCTCTCACTAGAAAGATATTGTGAGCTTTTTGTTACAGTAAAGTTCTCTCTCGTGTGTCGCACTTTGAATAAAATTTTTCGTAAGTAATAACTTGAAAGCTAAAAGATTGCTTAGTCTTTGACTACGACTAGTATTTATAGCCTAAATCTTCAACTGCTTCTTACTTCTTGATAACTGTTTCTTGCTTCTTGCTTCTTGTAGAAACTGTTATTCAGTTGAGTTCTGTAACTAACTCAAATTGCTTCTTTTGTTTTCTCACTTCTTCTGTATTTTGCACTTCTTCTGTATTTTGCGCTTCTTCTGTGTTTTCCAACTTCTTCTTTGTTTTGTGCTTCTTCTGTGTTTTCAACTTTTTCTGTGTTTTGCGCTTCTTTTGTGTTTTCAATTTCTTCTGTGTTTTGCGCTTCTTCTGTGTTTTCAACTTCTTCTATGTTTTGAACTTCTTCTATGTTTTGCGCTTCTTCTATGTTTTGAACTTCTTCTGTGTTTTGCACTTCTTCTGTATTTTCAACTTCTTCTGTGTTTTGCACTTCTTCTGTGTTTTGAACTTTTTCTGTGTTTTCAAACTGTTGGGCCCCAAATTTTCTTTTATTAATGTTATTAAGTATGAATTATGTTGATTGTGTGTTTATGCCCTATTTTGATTACATTGGAGAATTAGTGGATAATTGAGAACTATTTGAGTTAATTATGGAATAAATGTTTATAAAAGGATAAATTGGGTAAGGGCAATTTTGGAAGAACACTTAGGTTGGGAAGTTTAAGACCTTACATGAAGGGGCAAGATGGTCTTTGTTCATGCCATTTAACTTAAGTGATAAAAATTAGAAGAAGAAAGAAGAGTAAAGGAAAGAAGAGAAGAGGAGTGTCGTTGGTGAAGAGGGGAAGAAGAGAGAAATTAGGGTTTTGCGTTTCCAAGGGATTTCGACGGATTGAAGCAATCTGAGGTAAGTTTAGCTCTTTTCCTTCTTGTTTGGGTTGGATGAAACCCTAATATAGTTTAGCATGTGTAGGAAAATGGTGGTTGAGTGGTTTATGAAAAATGGTTAAATGTCTTAGGGTTGATGATCATGTTGTGTTTTTTTTATGATTTTGGGTTAGAATGAGCATATAAATGAAGTTTAAGACATGATTTAGGGTTTAGATGTTTGTAATTGAAGGATGGGAGGTTTAGGGTTGAAAACAAATGAGAAAAACAAGTTACGGGAGGTTTCTGGGCTCGTTCGCCGCAGGGCGCTCGCCCAAGTTTACTCGTCGCAGCGAGCTCCCTTCTCGTCGCGGCGAGCTCCCTTCTTGTCGCAGCGAGCGGCCAATTTCCTGCGGCGACATACTTTAGTATTTTGGGCATAACTTTTGATGTAGATGTCCAAATGAGGTGATTTTTTTTAGTTGTAAACTAGAGATATAGGGATACAAGTTTCATGAAGAAAGGAAGTTCTGAATCAGTCTCTAAGAATCTTCAATTTTGGATGGAAGTTGAGCATGAAATTCTTGTTTCAGTTTTGGTTGTAGTTTGAATGGTTAAAGTTTGACTTTTCGATTTCTACACCAAATTGATTGGACTTTTGGTTGTTTGGTTAAGGAAATCAAGTGAGACAAGAGGAGCAAGAGGAACAAGAGGAAAGGCATTACTAGGCAAGAACAAGCAAGGAATTTAAGGTGGGTTCATGTCTATAATAGAGAAATTAAGTCATTCATTGTTTTGTTCAAATCAAGAAAGATTATGTTTTCAAATTGCATTATCAATGATTGGCTTATTTACTATTGTGAAATAATTATATGATTTGCTTTCATGATTGATAAAAAGATTTTAAAAAGGATTTTATCTCTTTTCACGAATACCTGTACATGCAAGCAGGTTTTATGATTTTATACAAGAACAGCAAGATTATGAAAAGCAAGTTTACAAGCAAGTGCCAGTTTGGCAATCACGTTTACAAGAATATGAATCATGCATGTTATGTGGGTTTGCGGTTGTCCTCATGAACCGTCACGTGCACGTTGACTCATGTATAGACTTCTCCCGCCTGCCCGCTAGCGGCACAGGGGCTCCGCACAAGGACCCCCTCACGAACTACGACTATACAGGACCATTTTGATGGGAATGTGTAGTTCGTCATGAACTAGGACAAACCCAAACCATTATGCTGTGCTTATGTGATTATGATATGTTATCATGTTTCATGCATTCATGTTTGAATTAAACTCATGAATTGTTGTAAATCAAGCATTTCAAGATCATTTCACTCACATGCTCAATTAGTACGATTTCAAGTGTATCACGGCAATGTGTTATCTTTTGAATAGTTTTGCTTATTTCTGTATTATAAATATGTTCCCAAGAGCTTTATAGCTCACCCCCTCTATCTCCCCCATTCAGGTGACGAGCAAGAGACCGAGTGAGTCACGAGTTATGACAGCACTCTATTTTTATTATGCTTACGTATTTTCCATTTTTCCTTTAAGTCAAGGCTTTAGTTACATTTCAAGTTTTATTGGTTCAAGCGTATTTTTTGTATTTTGGCACTTGAAGTCAAAGATTGTAATTTGATTTGAAATGTTAGTAAAGCTTTGTAAAACTCATCTTTTGGATAATGAATTATGGATGTATTGGTTTTAATCAAATGAAATCAAGTTTTCGAGTTTGTTCACTAAGGGCCCATTGAGCTTCCGAGGGTCTTTTCTTTAATCCTTTAATATACAGGTTCCACTACACGCATCAGGCACCACGCTCTCACGCCCGATGTTGGGCTTCGGAAACGGGGTCCAACACCAACTTCTTCTGTGTTTTGTGTTTCTTCTGTGTTTTCAACTTCTTCTGTGTTTTGAAATTTTTCTATGTTTTCCAACTTGTTTTGTGTTTTCCAACTTCTTCTATGTTTTGAACTTCTTCTGTGTTTTGCCACTTCTTATGTGTTTGGTCACTTCTTATGTGTTTTGTCGTTGCACACTTAACACACTCATCAAAACAATTCATTTATTTTTAACATTATTATTATTTGATTATCAACAAAATTATTATTCGTGAAGTCTGTTTGACTTAACAATCTCCCCCTTTTTGATGATAAAAAATAATCATAATTTTAGAAAGATAAAAATGAATAAGCGAATATTATTCATATAACGAATAAGAAGACAACAAAAGATATACACATGCATATAAAAATACACATATGAAAATAGAACAAACTTGTAGTCCTATCTTTTTTTCTTCTTGCTGGTCTCCCCCATTTGCTATCTTTCTTCTGCTTCTGCTCTTCTCCCCCTATTTGTTATTAATCAAAAAGTTTACCGTAGATGCTTCATATTTTCAGAAAACATTCGTTGCATATCAGTTTGGATCAACTTGAGGTCTTCTTTTATAGAAACTCGTAGATGCGCTACTTTCTCATGTAGATCACCTACTGAGTCACTCAGATCATCCACCTTAGTATGAATTTCTTCAATTTCCTTAACTAAGGCTTCCTAACTCCACTGCGGTGTGTGACTAACTTCTTCTAGAATAATAGTAGAGACATGTTGAGATGTTCTCATTGGATAGAAGTTTGTAGCAATAAGTGTTTCTGAAGGTAAAAACATCTAATTCGATGATTTTAATAGTAGGAGGTTTGAAAGACTGTTTTCCTTCAAAGAGATCAAGGTCATCAGGTCTAGGTAGTTTTGGAATAGGTTTTCCAAGAATATGTAGGACATCTTTAATTGAATATATAAAGCTCAAAGGTCTAAAGGGCATGATTAGATGCACAAAAGTCTCTAAGTTGAAACTAATACCTTCAACTCAGATAGTTCTGTATTGTCCTTTTGTCACTCTTCCAACTACCTAAAAAGTTTCATCTATGATGAAGCGTCCACAATGACTTCCTGATGCTTTTGAAATGTGATGGGAAACTTAGATTCCTCCTGATTGAGCTGCATTGCATGCCTCATCTAAGTATCTTACTACTACCTGTATCTGCTCTTCTATGAACTCACCTGTATTTGCTTTAGGGTACATTTTCTGTTTCCCTTTATCTACATTGCGTACAATGTTTGAAGCTCTTGGTTGGATGTCTGGTACAATCTTGATCGATGTTCTATTTATCACTGGGTAAATAGTATATCGATCCTTGGAAATCTTCAATGGGTATGGTTCTGACTTTTCATCCCTCAGAATCCCATATAATCTTCTTTCTTCATGATTGAGAAGATGTATTGATCGATTATTGATCAGGATTGGTTCAACTTGTACCTTGACCAACCTTTCCACAGGTTCTCTGATTATAATCAAGCTTCTGCTTCTAACAGGCATCACTTCTTCAATCACCTTCATTTTCAAATCCTTTTTTTCGGATAGGTTGAGAAGGATTATACTGTGTTGATCTATGTTCAACTAGCTTTTTCTTTTGTTGAACATCAGGTGAGGTGTTCTTTTTGTAAATGGTCTTTTGCTTCTTACTTTCTTCAACTGGTCTAGAAGGAGGTTGTTGTTGAGGTTTCTTCTTTTCAAACACCAACTTCCTCTTAATTTCTGTTTCTTTATTCAATTTTGCTGGCTGTTCTTGCAAAATTGAGACCAAAGATCTAGTAGCCTGTGATGTTTTCTCAGTCTTTTCAGAATCTTCACCAAGAGTTAAACCTTTTCCTTTCTTCTGTTCTTTTTGACGCAAGGTTAATAGTCTTGGTGACGTCCTTGTTTATTTGGATTGTTCAGAGTAAAGTGTCTCCCCTTTTCTTTTCAACGACACTTGTTTTTCAAACTGCTTCACCTGACTCTCTTCTCTGTGAGAAATCGTCTTAGCTTTCATTGATACTTCTGATGATTTACTCTTCTTTTCTTCTATAGGCATTCTTTCTAAGGATTGAGGTTTTGTTTGGGTTGTTGATGTCAATGTCGCCTCCAAACAGGTGTCGAAAAGCTACCCTTCTATAGTTCTCTCATGGTTGAGAGCTTTTCCCCTTCTATTCATGCTCTCCTGAAGCTCTTGAAAAGAAATTTGGGTCAACCCCCAAAATGTTCTCCTAGTCGAAGACCAACTTTGTTATCTTTCTATTATTCTTTTTTTCTTTAAACCTACACTGGAAAACCCTTGTTTCTGCCTGCATCTGTTACTTATGGCCAACGACTGCATTTTGCCTTTGAATATACGTCTGCGTTTCATGCACAATGTCTACATGAAATGCAGACGTTGTTTGCGTTAAACATAAACATTATTTATATTAAACGTGTGTTACCCTTGCTTCCCAGCAGCTACATCATTTCTCCGATAGTGTTTCACTCCTACACCTATTGCATTTTGTCCTTGACATGCTTCCTATCTACTGTGTTGATGGTTGCTACATTTTTCTTTATATGGTTGAATGAAAAGCCCAACGCCTGTTGCTATTTAACTCTATGTGATGCTATGTTTTCTTCATCTTGCATTGTCATTTTACTCCTTTTCCAATTGCTTGGTTGTCTTCTTTTGGGCTGAATTTGTTTTCTTCTTGCTCTAATTTTAGTCTAAACAAATGAATATTAATCTTTGAAAAATGTCCCAAATATCGTGCTTTTGACTAACTTTAAATTATTTGCTTCCGAATTGTGCCTAAAATCACTTATGAGTCAAATTGAGTATCTTAAGCAATTTCATGTCATTAATCACTAGATATTATGAAATAATTATACAATCAATTAAGCACATGTTAGGATGGTTTAATAAATGTTTTTCTTTATGAATCAACCCTGTTTAGAACAATTAAGATTGGCAAAACCATCGTTAGAATTTTGTTTTTACCTTAAGTGAACATATAGATACAGGAAGCAACTGTTGGACCCCGATCCTTGAGTGAAAATTAGAAATGTGAGTATGAACGTAACTGAATGCGTTGGTGTATAAAGTGAGTTACAAATGTTAATTGTGCCTTAATGAGATATGGGTTTATGTAAGGATAGTGAGTTGAGAAACCCTTAGTATGAATTATGGTCATATATGTGAGATATTATGCAAGAGTAAGAGAGGAAATTTGGTAAATGACATGATGCTATTGAATGTAGGAAATCATGTGCATTAAGGTTGAACGTAGAATAAAAATATATATGCTGATTCAAGAGAAATTAGGGAATGATTGAGATAGAATTGACCAATGTTGCCTTCTTTGAAGTTGTAGCTTGCTCTTTTATCTTTCCAACGAGATTAAGTATGCAAGATTTCAAGATCGGAGTTAAGAGTTATAGTTGATACAAGTTATGATGTTATATAAGATTGATGTTTGTGACAGCTATGATGAATGTTGAAATTTGAGGTTTTGATGAACCAATTTAGTTGAGATTTGAGAAATTCATGAATTTAATTTGTTTTTTGAAGTGTTATGAAGTGCTTAGACATTTAAATAAGTACATATATGAAGATTATAAGTGTATGTGTTGTGAGTTGGGATGAAAGAAGCATTGGAAAAAGGTTGAAGAGGTTTTGGAATTTCGCATGTCCGTTAAACGGACATGGGAGTCTGTTTAACGGATAGCCTCGGGTCAAAAGGACCCCTTACCTTGCTCATGTCCAATATGCGGACACAGATGTCCGCTTAACGGACATTCTCGGATGTTTTGACACATTTTGGCCCGTATGTGTCCGTTAAACAGCTACGGGTCACCTTGGGAAACTTCTGTTTTTCACCAGTTTTGAGGCCGAATTTGACTTTGGAGCCTATAATACGAGTTGTAGATGTTGATGTTATCTTTCAAATGGCACAAGAACGAAGTCATTTGGATACTTGTAGAGAAATTTATGACATTTGCGCCAAAAGAGTTTCAAATTGATTTCTGTTTTGAACATGTTGAGTTGTTTTGATCATAACTCACTCATCCGATCTCAGATTGAGGCGATTCTTGAAGCATTGAATTCCCAACACATGTATTTTTTCTCTCCATGAAAATTTGCATCAATTGGAGTTGAATTGAAAAGGTTTGATTGAATCATATGATAATCAGAATGTTTTGTTTCATTCTGATCTTGCTATTTTTCCTTCCTCATTCGACCTTATCAAATCATTTGCTTATATCTTTTCCGTCCGACATCCAAATGACTTGGTTCTTGAAGCGTTGGATTCCTAAGACAATGAAGTTCATGATTATGTGACAATTATGAATTTTAGAGATTTAATTGAGTAAGATTATTTGAATCAAAGTAAGACAGGAAAGTTTCTGAATATAGTTCAGTATTTTGCGAATTTCGGGATCTATAGAGATCCGATTGAACGATGTTTGAGGTATAATAACATAAAGACATAGAGGAACAACTTTCTAGAAGAAAGTTTTAGCAAATTCCTTCATTTTGATGGTGAAAACAATGTCCTAAAGTAGAATAAAATTCAGGGGCAGTTTTGGAAGTTCACTTAAGGATTTGAACTTAAGGCTTGCAAGTAAGGGACAAAAGGGTCATTTCTACTTCATTAAATGAGTTGGCAGTATAAAAGGCAAGTGGATGTCATTGGAAGAGAGGGAAACCACGAATTTTAGAGAAAGAAACAAAAAGAGGGAAAGAAAGAGGAGATTTCGTGGAGAAGAAGGAGAGAAGAGCTAGGGCTGGAATTTTCAAGGTCTTCAAGAGGGATTTTCAAGATGTTTAAGAAGGGAAAAACGTGGAGGATGAAGAGAGTTTCATCTTGAGCTAAGCAAAGTCGAAAATGGAGGAGAAAAAGGTAAGAGAACCTTAGGTGCTTTGAGATTTTCTTGAGTTTTGGGTTGATTTGGCATGAGATGGGTATGGGTTTGTGGTTTTTGAAGTTAGATTTGATGTTTATATCTTGGGTTATGTTTAATTTTGGATGAAAATTATTTAGAACATATGCCAAATTATATGAGTTGGAGATTTTGAAAGATTGTGATGTAGATAGGTTGGAAACCTTATGGGTTTGTGAAATATGATGGTTATGATGTTTGGAATTGGTTGATTATGGTTTAGGTAATTTTAAATTGGAAGAACAAAGGAAGCTATGGATAATTGATGATTGGATCAAGCTCCAAGCATGGATATGAGGTGGGTTTCATGTTTATAGTT
>JANTNU010000234.1:13716556-13727514 GCA_024752395.1 Erythroxylum havanense
TGAGAAACGAGCATTTTATGGATTTTCAACAAGAAATTTCTATGGCAGTAAACTTTTGAACGGTTTTGCTTATGATTAATTATAAACCTGTTACCTACGGGCTTTTAAGCTCACCCCCCTTCATTCCCATCCATAGGTGATAAGAAGAAGACCGGGTGGAAAAGAATGAGAGTTTCTGTTTATACATGATTCCATTGAATTATTGTCAAGATTTGAATTATTGTACATTGTGTGCTTTGGGTTATGAACATTGGTAATTGGTTATGACCTTGAATGCCACTAGTATAATGTAAGCGTTTAATTCGTGATGTATTCGGATTATGAGATTGTATAAGAACTTGAGTTATGTAAATTGAGTAGAGATTGATTATGATTTGGATTGTATATGAATTGTATTGCATTATGAGATCTGTGTATTGATTTGGGGATTGTGTGTTTGAGCTGGATTATGGAAGTGAGAGTAAGCTGTGAATCTATA
The DNA here is from genome assembly GCA_024752395.1 of Erythroxylum havanense. Lineage (NCBI taxonomy): Eukaryota > Viridiplantae > Streptophyta > Magnoliopsida > Malpighiales > Erythroxylaceae > Erythroxylum > Erythroxylum havanense. The sequence continues at coordinate 13,717,035 of JANTNU010000234.1, forward strand.
AGTGTATGAATGTGTATTGCAGGTTTTGGGTTAACGAAATATAGTTGTTATGCTGCCCGATTTTTGTAGGGTAGTATAGTGGTATATGTATTAAGTGTTATTGGCAAATAAAGAGAATGACAAGTTTTGAATTTATTGATAAGATGCAGTTTGGACATGAAGAATCAAGTAAGTGGGATTTTGTTTAGAATGAATTTCCAAAAAGGGAAATGATATTGTTTTGATTAGTATGAGCTTTGAATAAAGACGAATAAGAAAAAGAAAAATTTGCACTGAATCAGATAGATTAAGTTTAAGGTTTCCAACGCAACGCGATAAGCTATCTAAAGTGTTTGTTTACGAATGTCGGAATTTGTTTAAATTCGAATAAGAAATTTGTCTGCTTCGATCCAATTCGCTTTCGATTCGAAATTGATTTGCTTCGATTTGTCCGCTCCGCCTCTTTGTTATTCATCTTCGTTTCGTTTTCCGTTGGGGTCCGGTCTTCGGGATCGGGTCCCTACAGCAACGATGTATCAATTGTGGGAGGCCCTAGTAGTGTCAGGGAGTTTAATCAAGTGTATTTATAAGTTAGGCACAAAAACATCTAATAGGAGTATAGACCCCAAAAATGCAAAAATGCCCTAATTTGGTTGGATTGGGATAAGAATAATAAATTTAAATGCTTTGGTGATAAAAGGATGAGACGATGAATATCATCTAATCAAAGGTCAGTTAGACCACCTATAGTGTCTAGAGACCCCAAAGCATTAGGAGCTTAGTACTAAGGTGTAGTTAATGTGGAAGGAAACCAACTGCATTAGTTGGGGTAATTGCAGTAACCCAGAAGAATGTTGAAGACACATCTGGTATGATGATAGGTACGATTATAGTTTCGATAGTGATGACTATATTTTATATTGATCCTGGTAACGTGTCGTAATGCTAGTCAAAATAAACTAAACTACTACTATAGCAGTGGTAAGTCTAGCTCGGTCCTACAGAGAGTGTTCAATTAGGTTTTGTTGTGAAATTAATCAACATTTAGGTTTTGGAAGGGGTTTGGTTTTTAAAATAAGAAAATAAAATAAAGCTAAACTAACTAACAAAAGCAATTTGAAGAAAACATGTAAAAAATTGATAAAAGTGGGGAATTCGAAAGGGACTCGATTCTTTAGTTTAATCTCAACCTATATCCTAATTAAACATATTTCCATGATTTGTCATTTTCAAACCTCTCCTAGGAACTATTAATCGTGGATTAATAATTAACCTGAGTTTTTCCTTTTGTAGTGTTTAACTAAGATATGATCATTAATTAAACTTAAACACCGAATAACCTAAGATACGATCTATAGATGCAATTGGATAATAGCATTATGAATTAGAAAAACCAATTAATCAAGGCATTAACCACATACGATGCGTCATTTAACTTACGTTATATTATCCCTAACGATTACGAACCATTAGTCGCTATAAATGAATTTCGACATAACAATTACGAATTATATTGAATATTCTAGCAATGGGTTTCTAATAAAATGATCCAATGAATGCATTAAAATCAAGATTTCATAATACCCAATGATTTCATACACAAATAATTGGATTATAACGATAAAACAATCATCCATACACAAAACACAAATCTATACATATAGGATAATGCAATCAATTTCTAAAGAGAGAAAGACAATAGCAAATATAAGGAGAAATACACTTAATGAGGTCATCGATCTCCAAACTAATGTCAAGAACTCTCCACGAGTCTCTCAAGGTTGAGAGCTTACTCCCAACAATAATGCTTCAGCCCCCAAAGAATGTCCCAACTAAAGACCCCTCGCTCATCTTCTCTCGCTTTCCCTTTTATTTTGATTTAAAACTTACATATAAAACCCTCATTTCTTCTTTCCCTATTATGTTTGCATTTTTCTCCTTCCTAGTTGTGCTGCGTTTTTGTGACATACCGTTACCCATGTTAGGGCTATAATTGTGAATTATGGAAAATTATGAGAAATTAGGAAAATGCACATCTTGCATAATTAATAGTGACATATTTATTTTGCACATTCATATCATTGTACATGCATTCATTGACATTTTTGGGTAAATTGGTTTATAAATGGAAATTGCGGATTTATTTGAAATGAATTAAATGTAATTTGGCAATTTGTCCATTTGGATATTTTAGAAAAATTTGGTAAATTATTTTTGAGCTGAAAAAAATTATGTGGAGAGTGTGATTATTATTTCAGAATTTTGGTGAATTTTAGAAATTTTTGAAAAAAAAAGTATATTTTGGATATTTTGAACTTTTTAGTGAATTATTTTAGCTGAAAATTTATTTGAAGAATAATCTAATTATTCTGGATTTTTGGTGATTGTTTGAAAATTTCTGAAATTTTGGGGTATTTTTTTATTAAAAAAAGATAAATCATGGACCAATTATATTGTGACGAGTGACAACCCAGTATTTTGCCACTTGGCTTGCATGCAAAGGACACATACAGACACGTGCGTCTTACTGAAGAGAAAATTTTTGCACCACTCTTTCGATTGTTTATCACCAAAAGTAGTTCACCACCACAACTTTCCTTCACCAAAACCAACCTCGTATATTGATTTGTGACTGAGTATTTTGGTTTGCTTCATCCACCGAAGGCTATATCTACATTTATTGTTGGAGTTTTTTGTTGAAATCAGGTAAGTGATTTTGATGATGTTTTAGTGGTATTTTGATACTGCATGCATTGGATTGAGATGAGGTTATTGTTGGATTTTAAAAAACATGAAAAACCCTTTATGCAAAATAGTTGAAACATGCTCTGTTTTTTTTCTAGTATATGCGTAGATGTTTGGGTATTGTTAGAGATGGGTTTAAATGAGGTTAAAGTTTAAGAAAACATAGAGCATAAAGAGGTGTGGTGTTTTAAGGAGGAAAATGATAGCAAACGTGGGTTGTTGTGATGGAAAATCGAAGAAAAGGAGATGCAGAAGTTATAAAACACACTAGAGGGAGAATGTGAAGGTGAGATTTTGGCTTTTTGATGGTTTAGTTTAAACTTTGGATTTTTGCTTTGTTGTGAGTTGATGAGTCGAAGAAAGAGTAGGAAAGTTGGTATATGTAATGTATGAGGTAGATATGAATGTTTATGAAGTGTAAAAGTGGAAAAAAAGGAGCTTTCGGTGGAGAAGATGAAGTTGGCATGATAGAGAGAGAAAAGTTGATGGGTTATATGTGTGGGTTAAAAACTTGAGTTTTTCATTAAACAGCTCTCAATCTTTTGCCTATAACTCTTTCATCTGAACTCCAAATAACTTGAAACTTGGATCAATGGATTCCTAAGACATTTTTTTGTCTCCATAAAAATTTAGAGTTATCTGAATTGATTTTGAATTGATTTATAGGATGAAAGTGTGGAGGTCTATTGGAATATTATGAACTGGAAATTTTCATGATCATGTTTCGATTTTCTAATTATAACGTGAGCTTTAGATTTCAGAATTAGTTTGTTTTTGATTCATAATAAACTAGATACATATTTCTACAATTTTTGTGAAGAGGTTGAATTTTAATTCTGTCTCTTTTATTTTCAAAATTGGCATGGAATTGAGTTTTAGCTTAGGCTGTAGCACTACCAGGGACAAAAATCATGTTTTGTAATTATTGAGTAAACTGGATTGATTTGGGCCAAATGAGGCTGAGTTGTCTTCACCAAAATTGTAGCTTATTCTCTTAACTTTACATTGGTATAAAGTGTGAAATTGTTAGATTCCTGAGCTGCAAGATATTAGGTGAACAATTAGAGGATATGATCATGTGCTAGCCAAAAGTTCAAATGTGCACAGTCTTAGATATTGTGTGCATAACTCATTGAATACTGAATCAAATTATATGATCTTGGAGTCGTTAGAAGCTTAAGACACCATAGAACAACTTTCCAGAAGAAAGTATTGCCTAATTTTGTCATTTACCCTACTAGAATAATTATACAAAATAGACCCGAAATTATATGGGTAGAAAATCTAAAGTGGTAAATTAGGTTATCAACTTGATTTCACATTGTTTTATTTTGGTCCAAATTTTAAGTACCAAATGTTATTAATGAGGACTTTGATATCTGATCGGTTTGATGATGAAAATTATAAAAGATACCTGGAATTGTCATTGAACATGCACTGTGCATACTTTCTATATATTGATGTGCATAAAAGAACACTTGTATATTTGTACAAAAATATGATATTTGTGAATGTATTGTGTATGTTTTAGAGAAGCCAAGTGGACGCTAGACAGACATTACTGGACCATCTAGACAATAGAATATTGGAGCATTCTGTGAGTCAATCTAGATGATTTCCTAGGATTGATTTGATTTGAATTTAATGTAATTTATTACATCTCCAATATTATTGAACTGTTTGTGAGTTGATTCTGGATTCCGGACCTGAGGTCCGAGGAGTCTGATAGTTGGGCATATATTGGGAGTGTTTTGACTTGATATAAATTGTTGATATTTGATTCTTCATGAAAGTTGAATGTCGGACTTAGGTCCGCTGACTGTGAATTTGTATGAGATTGTGATATATGTGATTTTCTGAAATTGTTGCATTTCATATAATGCATGCTCAGATAAAGGCATTATGACTTGAGTTGCCAGTATGAAGCGCTTCCACGTAGAGCTTTGCTCTATGATTTTCTGATTTTGTGCATAGAGCTATGCTTCGTGATTCTGTTTGACTGAGCCCTATGGGTCGGTATTTGTATAAATTTGTGATAGGCACTCGGTCACAACAATAAGAAAGAATGTGAGTCTCATGCATATAATATTTAAATATTTGCAAAGATGAAACAAATGATAAATTGTTATAATCTATTTGTTGTACTTGGCTATGTGGATTGTGAGATTATATGATACATCATGTTGTGCAAATTTTTGGCGTATATACATGATCTGAATGAATATATGTGAGATATGTGGTATGTGTTTGTAATCCGGTGAAATCATCAATGATGGTTCACTCATTGAGCTCGCAAAACTCATAAAAATTGCAATGTGGTTTTTCAAGTACGAGAGAGGAGACTTAGTTCTTAGGCAGGACTAAAGGAACCTTTGGATTTTGTTATGGATCAGAGGTCTGTTAGCTGACTCCAGGAGTATCGCGTTTTGTATTTTGTTGTATTTTCGTTAGAACCTATATGAGGTCATGTAAATATTTGTCTAAAGGAAATAGTGTAAACTTGTTTGGAGTCGTGTAATGAATGGTTTTAAAATTTAGTGACTTTCGATTATGTTAGTTTATGCCATGTATAATTTGGTTTTCCTTTTGCTCTAACATGCTATTATCATAGGATATGTACTTAAATATGCTTGAATGTTTGGGTATGTATCATGTGGTAGTGGGATGTTGCAGTTTTGGTATTCAACACCTACCTCTTAGTTGTGCATTTTCATTTCTTGCCTATGTTTGGATGAAATGCAGAAAAACACAGACTTTGTTTGCATTTTATCTTTTTTCCCACTGTGCTTTTTTTTTCTTGCCCACAATAGCGTTTCATCTCTCCTAGTAGCTAGCATTTTGCTCTCACGTTGTCCTCCTATTCTACATTATTGTTCCTTCTCAGCTGCTAATGTTTTGGTCATCTTCTACTACCATTTTGTTGCTCTTTGTCCACCTGTTGTAGCAGTTTTGGTCTCCTTTGCTTCATGCATAGATCTTCAGTTTTAATATGAATTATGATGCCATTAAATTCATGCACACCTTGCATGATACATGCATAATAGTCGTGAGCTATGTTACTTCATCATCTTGATTTTCTTATCTGTCCTTGCTCCAATATTTCTCATTTTTGCTCAAGGAAGACAAAGGATTGTGATTCTCCAAAAAATGCCCAAATATCATGCTTTTGATTCACTTTAACTTCTTTTCTTCTAAATTGTACCTAAAATTATATATGAATTAAAGTGAGTATCTTAATCATTTTCATAACAATAATCACTAAATGTTATCAAATAAATTCAAAATCAGTTAAACACATATCAGATCCCAAAACTATGTACTCGTATGTGTTAAAAGATTGTGTTAGCTAGATTAGTATGAAGTTGGAGCTTTTAGAGTGTCATTTGATAATGACTACTTTAATTAAAGCTATGCCAGTAGCGTCGAACATTCATAGAGGTAGATACATAGTAGTTTCAAATTAGAAGCTCTCTAATGAGTTAATCTTATTTGATATCCATGACTATGAAGTCACACTAGGATGGAAATTGACTAATAGTCATTCTATCGATGTGGATTACTTCTAAAGGAAGTTATAGACTGGTACACTAGGGAAGATAGATATAGTATCCAGCTAAAAATGTAAAATGCTACCATTTCTTAGCATATTAGTCATGGTAGCTAGAAAAGTAAGAAGAATTTAGTATACACGTTATTTAGTTTTTATGACTCGATAATTAAAAAATTTTATTTGGTTATTTAGCATTTTAGTACTAGAAAATGAATTTATGAATATATTTGAAGTATGAAATTGCTTATTACGGTTGAATTCATTGAGGATTAATTATTCATACAAGTAATTGGTGACTAAGTTTTGATATATTTAAATGTTATGACCTTATAGAGTGGTTGATTAGAATAAATATCAATCTTAGTATAAATTTTGTTTTTAAGGTCAAGTCTATTTTGATTATACAGTGATTTATAGATTTGTACCAAGTAATGTTATGGATGACATTATGATGGAATCTTTAATCAATACTGATGATTGAATAATATTTTTGGAGCAATGATTAGTTTGATGTAAGCTTCCAATTATGCATATATTAATATATTGATTCTAAATATTGAACATTCATTATTTTAATTTCTTTTGATGTAAGTCAATTATTTCATTTCTAGGCAATCAAGATTGTGAAAATGGTGGTAAAATTTTCAAGGAAATGTTAGTGATAAGTTTCAATCCATAATGGAGAATTGTCATTAGAATTTAGAGCTATTATTTTATAGATAATTATATTTGATGATCAGGAGAATGATAAAAATTAGCATGTGACATTTGAACAAGTTTAACATGGAGATTTTAGATTATTAAAATTCTCAGATTGAGTTTTGAGGTACCTAAAACCACTAAGTGTTTTTATAGTATTAGAAATGTACAAGTAAAGATATTATTCATGAGCATCATAGTTGCACAGTGGTAGTATAAGGTATACTCCTTGTTTGAAAAGATTGAGGTTGATAAGCTCAAAATTGCGTTATGAGATAGTAAAATTTGAACTTTGAGGAAATTGAATGGTTTTTATATGAATAAGATATTATGTTAATGTCTTACGATATGATTTTAAATGATTTATTTGCATCCAAAGAATGTGATAGGAAATTGCAAAGCTTCAACAAATAGTACACTAGTGGTTATGGATTTAAAATTCAAAAGTTAAGGAGTCTATATATGGGGCATAAGAAATACAAAAAAAAATTATTGAGTTTTGTTTATAATTAGATACAAAGAGAAAGGAAATGTTTATTATTAAGAAGTATACGAGAATAATTGTTTTGTGGAGAATCCCAATCAAGGTTTCATTAATAGTAATCTATGTAAATGTGAATCTTGATAGTGTTAAATGGATGGTTTGATGTATGGTTAAGTTAGCAAATTTGTGAATAAACTTATTATTAGTGAGAAAGCAAAAGCAATGATTTAGAAAAAGGAACATCATGTGAAGATAAGTTGCAAATTCCAAGAACATTTTATTAAGAGGTAACGTTACATTAATGCTAGGTTAGGAATTGTGTGTACTAATCACGGTTGAACTTAAAAAAGAAATTCTAGATTAAATCACTCTTCAATGTATGCTATGCGTTTGAGGAACACAAAGAGGCATCATAACTTGAAAGTGAATTTGTGATCGACAAAGTATGAAGTGGGTGATAGCAAAGTATATGTTCAAATGCTTTTGAAATTAATAAGTCAAAGTTGAGAGCCAAAGAACCAATAAAAATTGCTCAACCACTCCCTATTCAAGAATGGAAATGGAAGCATATTATGAAGGATTTCATGGTATTAATTTCACAAAATCTAAACAGATATGATAGTATATGGGAGCTAAACGATCGAATTAAAAAAATGTCCATTTCCTAACCATCCAAGTTAAGTATTCTCTTGATAGATTAATCAAGCTCTAAGTGATTGGAAGTATATAGTTACATAGAATTATGGTATATAAGGATAAGATACATAAAAGAAAATTATTTGGGCTGAACTAGTTCAAATAACCACAAAAAAGATCAAAAGTATATGGGTCACAGTGATATTACCTAAAGTCGACAGGAGAGCTAGGTGTGAAAATTAAGGAAGAATTTGGAGTTTAAAGTTGAAAAATCAAAGAATTTTTGCGAATATCATCATATAAAGGAATAGTTTGTATTAGACAATGTGATAAGATAAGCCTATAATGTGTTGGTCCCTATGAAGTGATTACCAGAGTGGAAGCACGAAGAAAGGATACGAAGTTAATATCCATAATTTTGAGATGACTAAGTTTGTTTAAAATTTTGAGGATGAAATTTTTATAAGGAGGGGAGAAATTTTAATATCCTAGTTCGACTATTGTATTGTATCATGTGTTGTACATGCATTTTATAGAGTATGCTCTACTTATGATATACTAGAGTAATTTAAGCATTTAAATGTATTATTGAGATTATAACAGAGATCATGAATAAACTAGATATGGTTCTAGACTCGATCGAAAATTTCTTGAAATTTTTTTGAAAACTCCAAAAAACAACAAAATGAGTCCAAACAAGCTTTAAAAGCCTCGAAATGTGCTTTGGAGATTTAGGTGACACTTTTGAGTGAAATCCCAATGACTATAGTGACATTCAGTGATTTCCAGATTCAGTCTGAAAATTCTTCTAGATAACTAAAAAATCACCGAATAATTTCAAAATATGATGAAAAGCTCCAAAATTAGGATTGGAGTTCTTAGGAAGTAAAACAGGACAAAATGAAGGTTGTTTGAAAAGAATTTGGGTAATCCAAAATTATTAGAATAAAATGTCCTTTTTGGAAAATAATGGTTATTGATGATTTTAAACCTATCCGATATTTTTAAGCATCCAATCAATAATTATTGACCCTAATTAGATTATTTCATAATCAATTTGATGATAAAATGATTTGTGAAATATTTTCAAGATTTAATTCAGTTAGTGAATTGAATGCATTAAAGGACAATTTGGTCTTTTTGTACTCATTAAAGGAAAATTGGTTTTTTAAAAATGATGTTAGTGGAATAATGAGTCATTAAAGATGACCATTAAGAAAATGACATGTGTGTGATAACAAATAGGAAGGTGACATGTGTAATCCATTAAATGAGTACAAAAAAACAAAACTTAAGACATTGTGGTTCATTTTGTGAGAGTGTCGACAGAGTGGCATTAAAGTGCCCAAAAACTAAAAGAAAATAAGAGAGAAGCAAGAGTGTGTTTCGGCCATTAATGAGAGAAAGGATGGAAGGCAGGAAAAAAAAAGAGAAAGGAGAAGAGAGAGCTACGACTAAGCCATGGAGAAATGATCCAAAGAAACTTTCATGCTCTTCCACCTCCAATAAAGCTTCTAACAAGATTTCATAGTTATCCTAGTGAAGAGGAAAAAGAAAATGGGTAGGTAAGCTTATTAATTTTGTTGGCAAATTGGATATGTTGGGTTTTGATGGTGTAAATTGCACACTTTTGATGAGATATCAAGTTTTATTGCATTGGAATCAATTCAGAGAAGAAAAGCATGTGAATCTAATATATAGAACCTTGGCCAAACTTGGTCAAAGGTGAGATCTATTACCTAACGTGTCTTATGTTGTTATTGACATGGTTTATAGCGTATTTGATTGGAAAATGCGTTAAGGAGTTGAATGTATTCGTATTAGGTTTTCATATCGGAAAACAAAACCAATTGAAGGATTTCGAAGTGGTGAAAAGGAAACTAGAAAGTTGTGAGTGTATTTTAACTATTTGATATGACTTAATTCATTGTAAAAGAATTGATGATATGTGAGTGTTCTTTATTGATTTTCAGGCTGTTTGGAAACCTTTGAATTGAATTCATTAACGAATTAAATTCAATTACGTTAATGATATTGAATTAAATTCAATTTACGCTGTTTGGCACAAATCCAGTAATATTAGAATTGAATTCAATGACACTATTTGGAACAAATCCAATAGGATTAGAATTGAATTCAATTATTTCATATGACACATTTACCCCTGACTAAAAAATAATGTTATTAACTAATAAACATTCAAACTTACATATGATTTGTAACATCCCGTTACTGTCAGTAAGGGTATTATGGTAATATTGTGATAGACTGATAGGATTTCACTGCATCCATTGACTGAGCATGTTACTGGCCTCTAATCATAGAGGAACTGGTCTACTGCATATGCATATATTCATAGGTGCATACATTCACGATTTTTCGGTATT
>JANTNU010000234.1:13727614-13743470 GCA_024752395.1 Erythroxylum havanense
ATCATCAGTTATAGAGGCTATATAATGTATGTTCATGCCGAGTTATAATTCAATACTCCTAACCCGTCTCAAATTACTAAAATACCCTTCCCATCAGTGATGGGATGTTACACACCACCTTTCTACCATTGCCAATTTCAAACTCCACGATCTTCTGTTTGCAATCCAAGTTGGCATTATATTTCTCCAAGGTATCCATTTCCAAAATCACATCTAATTCTCTCATCCTTAATGGCATTAGATCCACCACTAATTTTTCCTCTCTAATATGTATCTCACAGTCTCTATATACTTGAATAATAATTGGTCGATTGGAGTATTCACCATCAAAGGAGTATCCAATTGGCTCAATTCTCTACCATTAACAGTTCTACTCAATGACACAAACGAATGAGTAGAACCCGGATCAATCAAAACAATAACATCTTCATCAAATAATTTAATCATACTGGTTATGACTTCTGGGGCTGTCTCTGTATCCTCCCTTATTATAGCAAACACTCTAGCTAGTGCTTATCCCCTCGGTTTCCCTGGAGGGTTTACTTTCTTGTCTGCATTTGAGCTTTCACTGCCCACTTCCGTTACTGTCCTGTGTCCCACTATCTCGACCCTCTTTGAAGCTTGCATCTGACTTCCCTCATGTCTTAGATTCTGAGGGCACTCTCTTGCCATGTGCCCTTTCTCCTCATAATTAAAGCATGCTCCAATCAGTCGGTAACATTCCCCTCTATGAAATCTTTCGCAGTGTTCACATTTGGGAATGGGTGGCTTATCCTCATCTCCCCTCCTGCTGCCTCTAGTCACTGAAGCTTGATGTGAGACAGTTTTTATCTATCTAAGCCTGCTTGCTCCACTGCTTTTCTTCTCAGACTATGCAGGGAAAGTCCTGGCACTCCTCTTTGACATAGGAGCACCGCATCCCCTCTTAGACTGTTCTCTCCCTTTCCACTTTCTATTCACTGCACTCTTGATGTTCTCCACATTTTCCACTCTCAATGCTGCTTCAACTAGCTGTTGGAAGTCGTAGAAATTTTGTGCCACCATTTTCTCTCTGATGGCCAAGTGCATTCCTGCTTTAAACCTTCGGCACCTAGCCGCTTCGCTCATCATTAATTCAGCTGCATATCGAGTCAATTGTGTGAATCAACACTCATATTCTCTCACCGTCATCTCCCTCTGGGTGAGGCTCAAAAACTCTCTCTGCTTCTGTTGGATGTACACTTCTGAAAAATACTTCTTCTTATAAACAATTAGGAAGTCCTTCCATGCCAGCACCAGTGGCTTCATCTGACTTCTCAGAGCACTCTCCCACCAATGCGGAGCATCTCCTTTTAACAAACTCGCAACATATTCAACCTTCTTGTTATCCTCACAATCCATTTGCTTCAATACCCATTTTGTCTTTCTCAACCATGTCTTAGGTTCTTCTAGATTTTTGGTCCCATAAAAATCCACAACTTCATACTTTCTCAGATTTTCGTACTACTTCCCCTTCTTAACTGGGGCCAGAACAGAGGATTGCGGCATCTATCCCTAACCTGGACAAACGCCTGAGTGAAGGCTTGGAATAATCTCAGATCCAAGGTAGGCGCTTGCTCCTACGGAACAGGCGACTTCTGAGTCTGTGATTGAGAGGGCCCAATACTGCGCCCTATAGAAGCCTCAGCATCTATACTCATCTGTGCCCTCCTCTCTTGGTGGAGGGTCAGGTTCAACTGATCCTTGCATAACTCCTCGTGTCCTTCTACGAGATGGCATTTCACTCCTTCAATAGAAATACTAACGATTAGCTGACATTTTATTTCTACATGTATGTCCTACATCTATGTATGATATGCATGTCATTTAATACAATCAAACAATTTGATAATGCAAACAATTAAGCACATAGCATCACAATTAGTCCTACTATGCATTCTAAGCCTAGGAAAAACCTAAAGCTCTCTAATACCACAAGAAGTTGAGTCCCGTTCTCGGAGTCCCAGAGCCCAACTATCCGGAGTCAAAAAGCGTTGGCGGGTTACCTTGTAGGGTTATTTCAATAAACCCTCACTTCCTTTCCATCAATCTTTTTAATTCAACACCAAAGGCTATCAATTTTGATGTAAAGGTAGAAAAACATGTTAGGAATCTATCTCTTCAAGAATCACCTTATTTGGAGATCGAGTAAAGAAGTTATGACCAAAAGAATCTAACATGTTTATGTCCTTACTCATTTTGTACATGCATTGGCACAATTGCCATAACTTTTGTTATAGAAGTCGGATTGATGTCGTTCTTAGATGTTTTGAAAGAGGACTTCTAGATCTACAGCTTTTGTGAAGATCTGAAGTGAAATTCTATCATTCTGATAAAGCACAGATTGTGTGAAATGTACGCGATTAGACCATGTGACTTTCTAGTCTGACAGATTTTTTCAGCATCAGAAATTACACAGCTTGTGTGATTTTACACAAGCAGACCATATAACCTTCAGGTCTGATTGTGCTTCTGCGTTAAGAACACGCATACTGTGTGATTTCCCACGAGCATACCATGTAACCTTCTAGTGAAACAAAAATTTTACCCTTCAACATCCTAACTTGTAATGGTCATAACTCTCAACTCTGATATCCAAAAATCACATACTTTATACTGTTGGAAAGCTAAAAAGACAAGCTACAACTTTCATGAAGACAACTTTATCTAATTCTACCTAAATCAATGCAATTTTTCCTTTGAGTTCATAACACAATTTCTCCACCTATGAAAGCTTGCAAAATGCAATACCTCTTTATACCAATTCCACTACTAATTGCTTCTCATTAATTCTTGAATCTCAACTCCAATGATTCATCACATACAAGCTTTCTAACTCCAACATGCTATTATAACACTAGCAACAAGTGAAAATCTCAATAAAAGAATAAGCACATCCATCAAACGCAAATTTTAAAATAACTTAATCATACAAAAGGAACTTCTCAAATTCTCATTCTCGTTTCTAAACACAATAAATGTTTGTACAAGCTTTACTTACATATCAACATACACATCAAACTTGATACAAAATACAAATGATGCTCATGTTTGATAAGCCTTTAAAGCTAACCAAATATTACTAACTTAGTACAAAAGACTCCTAGTTATCTTGGAGTTTTCGAATGCCTTGCAAGGATCGCTAATCTTCTCTGTCCGCACTTGAGGAGGCAAAAATTATAAGTTGAGCAACACAGCTCAGTGGCTAATATATCTATAGCCATGACAACAAGCCACACAATCAAACATATATGAGTTCCATATAGGCATACTTGTTTCGTCTCAACATTCAAAATTCCAATACACATCTCACAATTCAATACATCATTATATATAACATATTGGATGTAATTCACATCAAAGCATAAAACTCAAAATCTCATCATAACTTAACAAATCAAAATGCATATGCACAAACAATTGGCTCGAGGGTCTCGTGAAAAAAAACAGAGAAACCAAAGTTTATTCCGTGAACGAAACGAGTCTACTTTTCGAATCTCGTGTGCCACAAATGGGCAACCGGGAGAAGGCTTTATGTCGATGTGCACGTGATTACAAACCGGTTCCACTCTTGCCCAAAAATGATCAATTTTCATACTCAATTCAATCATTCACAATTTCATATTCTCATACTCTTTCTTTATACAAAATGTCATGACTCAATTCAATTGTTTTATCACAATGTCATACATCATAATGCAATTTCTGAATCACAACCTTTCAAAGCAAGTCATTTTAGCACACAAGGCATTTTACCCATTACTCAATAACTATAAATAAATTACCCACCTCATAATTCTTGAAAATCTAAACTCAATTTGGCCCTTCCTCTTGCTCTTGGGTAGATTTTTCTTGATTTTCTAACACAACCAAAATTCTCATTCAATTCCAATTCAAATGGAAATCCCCTACTTTCCATAATCAAAACAAATCCCTAAAACTTCAAAATCACAACAAATGAAATTAACATAAATCAAGCTCAAACCTAACCTACCCATAGTCCATCTAGGTTAGAAAACCCAAAACCTAGCTTAGAAACCCTAAAAATCAAATGGGTTCCTTAAATCATATTCTTCCAATCCAACACCCATTCTCTACACAAACACTTTCTCTTTCTAACTCTTTCTCTAACAAAGCAAGAAGAAGAAATTAAACTTACCTTACCAAGATGATTTCTCTTCTTTTTCTTCTTCTTTCTTCTTCCTTCAGCATTCCAACGATTTTTCTTCTTCTTCTTTTTCTCTCTCACATTTTCCTCTCTTCCGCTCTATCTCACGTTGCTTTCTTCTCCTTCTTCTAATTTTAAGACACACTTCAACTTACTCTTCCAAAATTGTCCCTCACTTACTTGGCCTTTCCAAATTTGCCCTTTTTTTGTCTTTGATGGCTCTACTCCTTTAATCCATTTAACACCACATTAATTCCAACTAAGTTCCAACCTTTCCATCAAATGTTCAATCTCTAATCATGCCTACTAAATTAATAACTAAATTCTAAAAAATAAATAAATAAACAAACAAACAAACATAAATAAATAATTAAACAATTAATAAGAATTTAGAAAAATTAGGATCCAACAGATCCTTTGTCCTTATCTCTTTATTTTGTGTATAGAAGTGCTTTCTTAAATGTTGAAGTTCAATGTCTCTTATAATCTTAAGTTCAAGTTCCATTCTAAATGCGGAAGAATCTCTCTTACTCATCTTAGCTTTGCAAATGACCTAATTCTCTTCTCAAGAACTCATCCTAAATCTGTTAAGCTATTGATAGACACTCTTAAAAGGTTTTCTAGGATCTCGAGTCTCAAGATGAACCTAATAAAAGCCATTTTGTTCTTTCAACTATTGCAGATTCTATGCAGGACCTTATCTCCTCTGTTACAGGAATGAAAATGACAATTCCTCCTTTGAAATATCTTGGTCTTCCTATAACTACCAGAAGACTAACCTTCAATGAATGTCTACCACTCATTGAAAGAATTCAAAAGAATCAGTAAATGGACAAATAGATTTCTTTCCTTTGCAGGTAAAGTTTAATTTAATTAAATCCATTTTATGCTCCCTTCATTTGTATTGGAGTTCAAATTTTCCTTTTTCAAGGAAGTTGATCAAATCCATGGAGAAATTGTTGAGAGAATTTTTTTGGGGTAAGGAAAATGGAAATCCAAGTATTCCTAAAGTTAAATGGGCTAATTTATGTAAACCCAAGGAGAAAGAAGGGTTAAGTATCATCTTTATAAGCGTAGCCAATAATACTTTTTTATTAAAAGACTTTGGAAGGTGATTCAAGATTAAAATTCTCTGTGGAAGAGATGGCTTCACAGTTATTTTTTAGAAGGAAAAAATAGATGGTATTTTTCCCCTAGATCTCCCTTCTTTTCATTTTTTAATCATCTTTTGAAGAAAGGGGATGAGGTGGTAAATAAATTTAGTTGCAAAAAATGGGATGGGAAATCTTCTTTTCTATGGCATGATAATTAGACTGGTATCATTCCCCTATCCCAAAACCCTAAAGTTATCTTACAATTTGCAGGGTTGGATAATAAGGAGAAAGTTGTTGTACTCATCAACCACAATGAGTGGCTGCAGTTTCCATAAGCAATTCAACAACTGAAACCTTCCTATGCTCCAAATCCTCATTCTCAGGATAGTTACCTTTGGATTGAAGTTCCTATTGAGAGATTCTCCAAGCCTATTGGAAATGGATCTATTGTTCAAATCAAGACATGCCTTAGGTTAGAGTGATCTAGAATAACCTTATAAGACTCAACACGTATTTTCTCCATCTGTTCTTTCTTTTCCCTTTTTTCATTCAATTTGGAATTTAATAAAATAATATTTCTGTTGGACTAAACTATCAAATTCCCTAATGGAGATCATTGATATCCTAACTCAAGCTAACACCTTACTTTGGTAGTGGAAGGTGGTGGTTCTTGCCATAACCTTTAAGGAATTATGGAATGAAAGAAACCGGAGGAAATTTGAGCATAAAGAACATTCAACAAAAGTTCTAATGCAAAGGATCACAAGAAATGAAACAGAATAGCTAATAAGCTGGGAAATAGATTATGCTTAAATGGAAAAGAACAGGATCTCTTAACTGGACTGAGCTTAAGCCGCGATCTTTCTACCTGTAGCAATTCTATGAATCTTGCCTGAGAAGACTTGTAATAAAACAAGTAACAAATGATTATATGTAATTCTGAATAAGGGAAGGAACATCGAGTGAATGCTTTCTCACCGATGGCCCATCTAGTATAACAAGTAGCTTCTATCATCATTACATCTCCAACCCTAATTAGGAAAGCTTTTAACATCGATTTGCAAAGAGCCTTTACCCCTTTTACCATCCAAGTCTCTTGCAACGTTGTCAACCACCTTATGATGGTATTTTTGTCTAATGTTTCTTAGTTTTGTTTTTGTCTATCATGATATGTTTAAGGGGATCATCAATTGCGTCGTTGTTTTGTCCCAGGAGAGTATCCTTACTCTCCTAATGCTCAATTTTAATTTTTCAAAAAAATTCAAGCACTCATCCTATTTGATGGGTTTGGTACCTTCACTGTTAACAATTTGCCAAAGAAGTCTTTTTTTAAAAACTTCACATTTCTTGAGCCCATAAATCATAATCCAACAATTAAAAATTATATTAATAGGTAGTGTGTGAAGAAAACATAAAACCAAAAGAAAAATGTAGTATTAAAAATAAGGTACCCAAACCTAGAACTAAGAGGTAGAGGCAAATTTTGGAAGAAAAAAAAAGGAACAAACATCAAAATAAATTTATGAGGGACAAAGGCCTTAAGAATTGGTCTAGTTTATAAGAAAACAGGCCAAGGAGGGGACTAAACTAGCTGTTCAAACGTATATGAACTGGTTCAATTCAACTGGGTCAACCAGGAGATGAATGAATAACATGGTGCTCTGTGATTAGATGTAAGATGGTAATGTGGTATGAGCCAAAAGGTTGTTGGGAAACCGGGTTAAGATCCAATCCTAACCGCAGCAGAATAATCGTGAAACTTTTTTGTGACTTTTGATTTCTTAAAAATCAAAATCTATTTAATTCTATAAAACGATTAACACATATCGTAATAAAGTGAAATTTAATTTGTATCTTATTCCAAAGCTTAATCTTTGTCTTGTCGTATCCCTCAAACTGCTCTCGAATGATCCATCTCAAACACCATAGCTACATAAGTGTACGGACTCTAACAGTATTCACAAAACAGGTTGAGAGAACTCTATAACTCTTACAAAGAGGGTTAAATAAAAAGTACTAGCTCCATAGAGCTTAAGCCTATTTATAATAAGCTTTGGACGTTTTCGTAATTTAATTGAAATTAAATTCTAATTTCAATTAAACTTTAATTAGAATTAACAATAATTCTAATTAAATACCAATTATGCTCATATAAGATTCAATATCATATATTGATCCTTATTTATTAAATATCTCATATTTAATCATAAAGTTTCTCAAATTTTGCAATCAAGTCCAACTTAATTAAATTAACTTTGCTCTCTTCAACCCATTTTATATGCGAGAGTCATTAGGTTCCCAAATATGTTGATAATGATTATTAAAACTTTTTTAATTTATCTTTAATTCTCCAATTAAACAATTTATAATCATAGATCAAGATTGGTGTCTAGCAACGCATAATGACCACCAAATATTTATGAATGTCAAAGTAGTTTTAACTAACTTTTCTATGCATAAATTTTCTATATAATTCGATCCTTTCATCATACAATGTTTCAATTAGACATAGAGCATGAAATTAATATCTACCCTATTTTGACTCTAATCATATTAATTGTTTGCCAATAGCTATCGATTCAATTAATAACATTTGTAAACTATTTACAAAACATCATTTCACCTTAGCCAAGGATTTCTTGAATTAATACTAATCGAAAACAACGAAACATTCTCCCTAATTACTTTAGGGTAATGAATCCTATCTTGATCATTCAACTATCTCCATATAGTTCATGCTACATCTAATGACTACCGATTAAAACACTTATGATTAAATAGATCTTAAATAGTATCAAAACATAGCAATCCCCATACAAGATAATTTTGATAACCTCAAGTCAAAGGATCACTTATACCATCATCACAATGAGAATTCCATAGACATACAAGTAATGTTTCAAATAGATTTCTCATATCGGGTATGTTCAGTGAACTTGTTCTCTAGCAAGCACCCACATATTTGTTTAAATATCTCTATACTTTAGCTTATGAGATCAATTACTTCCTTCGTAAGGAAAAACAAAACTTGTGCTAGTCTTTTTACTTTTTATTAATGTTCAATCTTAACAGAACAATGACTAAAAACATTTAAGAATAATACATAAAAGTAATATGAATCTCGTAATTATAATCTCATTATAATTTCATTTGCAATGTACAATTATCACATGGACTTTATCATATACATCTAAACATATACAAGATAAAGAATGCCTTTAAATAATTTGTCACTAAACTACAACTAAAAAGATTGACTGTAGGGCATAAATCAACAAAGATATCATCTTATGTGACATAGGCAAGCAAACTAGACGATAACAACTTTAGGTGGCATATGTGGGTGTGTAAAGGCTCTAGTGAAGGTTCAATCACCAGTGTTAAATCATCTTGGTAAAAGGAATCTTGTAGCATGTTCAGAAAGGAGCTAAGCAACAGATCTTATACATGGTGAAGATTAATACAACCTAAGAAAAAAGGATTGGCCAAAACAAAATTAACCAGAGAATGACCAAAAAAAAATTTACCCAAAATTATAAACTACATTATGAAAGGTTAGCTTTGCTACCAAGTTGAAATGAATAAACAATGAATTGTTTCGTACTTGTATTGTATGTGATACAATGAAGGAGATATACATATTTATTTACAAAAATATTAGACTAATTTGGAAGCCACGTAAATAAGAAAGAACCTAACTAAGAAGATCTCAACTAAGGTCTAATTACATTGATTACGATATATATTATCAATATAGATCTTTGTTTTTGTAAGACGAACAAAAGCCTTCTAAAATTATTAGAAGCCGCTTACCAAATAGAGATATTTTGCCAAATCGGGTTATAAGTTAAAAATGGGTTATATAATCCATTTAATGGTTAAAATTTATAGTTAAGGATGGGTCATATGATCCATTTATAGTTTTGTCTCAACCTGCATATTTACGATTTTACCATTACTAATTTTTATAATTCTACCAATTTAAGTCTTACGTTTCTGCCACTTTTAAACAATTACACTGATGAATTGAATATACGTACTAGTCATAAATTTATAATTTTTACACTCATAATAAATTAAAAGTTTGGCTATCGGTAACATTTCATAAACCCACATACGATGCAAATTTTAGTTTCATCAATAATTTAGGCATTTGCAAACTAAATTGTACCTTTTTTCCTTTAAATTCAGGTTAAGTGGTAGGAGTAAAATTTTCAAAGAATTTTGAGTAACTTAGAATTTGAAATTTAAGAAAAGTACTTTCATTGCATTTATCAAGTTCTCACAGTATTGTTTCATAAATTCATAATAATAAGGCAAGATTTATCATTTATAGAAAAATTTTGTATCTATTATTTGTTAGTCACTAAAGTGACCAAACTCTAATGATGATATAAATAAATAAATAAATAAAAATAATTACACATGTTATTTAACAAAATCTTTATAAGTAAAGCAAGTGATGAGTTGTTGTTTATTATTTCATAGCCTTATGATTCAATTAAAGGTAAATTAAATTATTATACGAGATAGTGAATATAAAGCGATTAAATCGATATTTTTAGTCAAATATATATGTATATCTAAAGAATAAATATATGTTTGATTAGGAATATTTATGTTAGATTAGGAATATTTATTTACTTATAACTAATTGTCATAGGATTTTAAATTATAATAGTGTATTGTAGTATCCACAAGAAGGGAAGCTATAGTATGCTTTTAATTATTTAATTTGAATACATAAATGAATTAAATATAAGTTGAGCATTTATGTATAACTTTTACAACTGTTTCTCTTCATTTGTAATCTTTGTTTATTATTTTTTTAATAAGTCAATTTTTACTTAGGTGTTTGGAGCTTAACTTGGCACTATTATAGAATCAACACCCTACCCTTGCAAATGTGAGTAGAAAGGAGAGATGTCATGCCATAAGGCATTGGAGCATTTTAATATATTAGGCATGATGTTTATGTTGATGACTATCGTCAACAACATTAAGATAACTATTCCAAAATCTAAAAATGCAAGAGAATACATAAAATTTGTGGAAGAAAATTTTCATTTTACAAATGGGTCACTTGTTGGTACCCTTATACTTGAACTCACAACCATAGAGAATACTAGTCGTGGAGTATATTGAACTACAATATTGAGATAACTAACATTATAGCAAGTATAAAGACACTATGAATGATATTGAATGAATCTTTTATGGTATAATTCATTTCGAAATCAATACTTCCTAAGTATGGACCTTTTTAAATTAACTACAACTTTATAAAAGAAAAGTGGGATGCTAATAAATTGTTCAGTAAGGTTATTAAGAGGAAGTAAGACTAAAGAAACAAGGGAGTCAATATATCAACCTAGTGCATCAAGAAATTAGTAAAGGACTTAAAGTAAAATCTAACAAGTTTAAAAAGAAGAAGTCTTCTGTTAATGTTACATAGGTCAAACAAAAGGAAAAAGTGGTAGACAAATGTAAATTCTGCAAGTTAGACACTAGCAAAAAGATTGCATAAAATGTAAGACTTAGTTTGAAAATAAAGGTAAATATTATATTTTTATATTCAAATGAAAATTATGTGAAGTGCCTCTTAACTCTTGGTAGCTTGAAACTGGTGTTATACTACTTGTGGTTCCAATATGATGTAAAGATTTCCTACGATCCAAACAGAAAACATAAATAAGAATTTTCTCTTTATGGAAAACTATATGAATGCTTCAAACTAAAAGAATATGGATTTATCATTCAATCATGAATTTTGACCTTTAAATAAATATTTTGAAAACTCGTTATGTAACTTTAATTTTTATAACCTAATTTATGTTTCAAAACTTGATGTTATTGGGCTTAAAGGAGATTTTAGTCAAAAATGTTCTAATTTATTTAAGAACATGTTATTTATTTTTTTGTTTTTTATGGTTTCTATAAATTAAATTTGATAATAAATTTGTTGAACTTTTTCTTATTATTTATGGTAATATTAGAATTAAAGGTAGTGCATAAGATGATAAATCTTCTAATTTGTAATATAGATGTTTAAGTCATGTATCTAAAGAAAGGTTGGAAAGATTGGGAAAGAATGAGATTCTTTCTAATCTAGATTTTATTGATCTAGGTATAAGTGTTGATTACATTAATGGAGCCGCAAAAAGTACTTAGCTTCTTAAGATTGTGCATGTTGATGTTTGTTAGAACTTTTGGTGTTCCATCTTTTAGTGGAAAAAATTATTATATTACCATATTGATGACTTATCATGATATGGTTATATTTATTTGATCAATAAAATATCTCAAGCGTTGGATTTTAGTTAGGTATATATAACTAAGGTTAAAAGTCAATTAGAAAAAAGGTGAAAATCGCAAGACTTGATAAAGGGGTGAATACTATAAAAACATGATGAGTTATGGCAATGTTTAGGTCTATTTGAAAAGTTCTTTGAAAGATAGGACATATGTGCGCAATATAATATGATAAGTATACCTCAACAAAATAGCATGGTAGAAAGACATAATAGAACATTGATGGATATGGTTACGAGTACAATGAGTAAGTACTTATTGCCTAAATCTTTGTCAATATATACTCTTAAAACTACTATCTATTTATTGAACAGGTACCCTAGTAAAGTAGTTCTAAAAACTCCTTTTGAATTGTGTATTAGAAGAAGACCTAGTTTAAGTTGCCTAATAAAGTCAAGGATCTATAATTCATATGAAAGGAAATTAGATTCTCAAACAATTTGTGGTTATTTTATCTATTATCTAAAGAAATCTAAAGGAAAATCATAGTCCTAGAATTATGAAAACTATAAATACCATATTCATTGAGAATAATGAATTTAATAGGAGTAATAAACAATAAAATATGGACATAGAAGATGTAAAGGTAAATGTTACTTTATCTATAACTATTTCTTTATCCAAAAATTTTTTTATATAATTGACAAAATTTTATCCAACACTAAACCATATTTGAATGAAGGAATATACCTAAAAGAACTAACTTAAAATCACTTGTTATACCCTAACCATAAGAAATAATACATTTGAGAAGATCTTAAAGAGATTGAAGGTTCATTTTGAATGATTATGTAGTTGGTTTACAAGAGTCATATATTGATATGGAATCAATAGAGATTCAGTTTCATTTTCATAAGCCATATAACTTATAGAGAATATTAAATAGATTAATACCATAAAAATGTATTAAAATTCATTAAAGGAAACAAAATTTTGAATATCATTGAAATGTCAAAAGGTTTTAAACAAGTTAGTTATAAATGAGTTTTTAAAACTAAAAGCGACTCAAATGAAAATATTGAATGATATAACGTCAAACTTATTGTTAATAGTTATATTAAAAAAAAGGAGGTGTCAATTATAAAGCAATATCTTCACTTGTCTCAAATAAAGGTTCATTAAGGACTATAATGACATTAGCGGTTAAATATAATGTATAGTTACACTAAAAATATATGAAAAAAACAATTTTTCTTAATGAGGATCTTTAAAAAAGAGGCAATTGTGGACCAACCTGAAAGTTTCTAAACAAAGGTCAAATGGTGTATGATATGTGTTTAATTGTTGATATATTTAATTATTTACACTTAGCAATTAATGATACAAAAATGTTTAAGATACTCATTTTAATTTATATTTGATTTTAGGTACAATTTGGGAGCAAAGAAATTAAAGTGAGTTGGAAGCATTACATTTGAGTCATTTTTCGAAGATTTATTTTTATTTGTCTTCATGGAGAAGGAAAAAATAAAAAAAATAAAAGAAAAGAAAAAATGGAACAAGAAGGAAGCCAACAGTACAAAACGACAGCAGATAATGTATCAAACGACAATGTCAGCAGACTAGGATGCCAAGGCAAAATGATGCTACATTGTGCATTACGCAGAAAATGCTGCACACAACGTAGCATGTTGAACGTTTTGATAAAACGCTGCAGTGAGCGTTTAAAGTTGCGCAAAATGCAGCGTCCCAGGGTGAAGAAGGCTACGGGTGTGAAAGGTTCTAAAGGAGGCAACAACATTTATTTGTCAAATCACTGCTACAGAAACGCAGAAGAGGCAACAGCAGGGACGCAGGCGTTTTATTCAAAACGCAATGGAGAAGGGAACAGGTGTGCGTAGGAAGGCAGGAGTAGAGACGCAGCGTTTCACCTAAAAATGATGAAGCACGCACGTAAGGAGCATGAGGGTTTTTTAATGAAGGGATTGAAATCTTATTGGTCTGGTCAATTTTACAGTATCAAGAAGCACAGGAGGAGATTGAGAGACACGGACTGCGTAGTTACAGTGGAGAAAAAACACAAGAAAAGAGAGAGAGCAGTAGTTGCGTCTTGCATAAGGGTCTGCGTTTAACGTAGTTTTCTGCATTAAAATGCAGACGAGGAGAGTGAGCTGGCAGTAAAGGGATTTTTGGCTAGGGATTAAAATGGAAGTTGAAGCATTCTTCTGGAAAAGGCCCATGAAGAGTTAGATGTCCCGGCACCGGTTCGGAGGTGACATCGACGTCGACGACCCGAGTTAAGTATTTTTTATTATTTTGTTGTTTTTTCTCTCATTAAGAATTGATTGTGTTATCCGATGTTAACTGATTTGGATTTTGCGTATGGATAATCAGATTTTCGTTATTATTCAGTTATTTGTGTATGAACTCTTTGCGTATTTTAAATTGATGATTTTAATGCATTCATTGAATCGTTAATTTCAAACCCATTGCTAAAACTTCGATATAATCCATAATTGTTATATTGAAATTCATATGTAGCGACTAATGATTCGTAATCATTAGGGATAACATGACCTACGTTAAATGACGCATCGTATGTGGTTGTTGCCTTGATTAATCGGTTTTCCTAATTCATAATGCTACTGTCTAATTAAATCTAGAAATCGTATCCTAGGTTATTCGGTGGTTAGGTTTAATTAACAATGCTATCTTGATTAAACAAAACCTAAGGGAAAACTCGAGTTAATTATTAAACCGCGATTAATATTTACTAAGAGAGGTTAAAGAAAAAAATTAATAAAATATGTTTAGTCATGGTGTAGGCCGAAATTGAATCAAAGAACCAGGTCCCTACCAAATTTCCCACTTTTATCATTTTTTTGCATGTTTTCTTTAATTTGCTTTTATTAGTTAGTTTTATTTTATTTTCTACTTTAAAAATCCAAAACCTACAGTTAAGTTTAAACACCGGTTAATTTCATTTTTTAAACTTTACACATACTCTCTGTAGGATCGACCTAGACTCACCACTGCTATAGTAGTAGTCTAGTTATTTTATTTTGACTAGCGTAACGACGCGTGGTCAAATTTTAGTGCCGTTGTCGGGGAGTGCGATGTTTTAGTTTTTGATTGTGATTTAATTAATGTTTTGTATATAATTGTTCATGGTTAATTTCTTTTCTATTATTTCCTTATCTTTTCATTTTGTTGTTTCATTTAAAAAATGATATGGATGGAAGTAATTTCTTTTATAATTCATATTCTCAATCCTATAACAATGTTTGGACTGATCAACCTAACTTTTGTTATGGATGGAATAATCATCAGAATTACTTCCATGATAGTTAGCAGGATGCACAACAATTCTCATACAGACCAGAAGCTTCCTATCATGACTCCGGTACATCTCTAAAAAAGTTGAGTAATATGGTGCAAAAATTTCAGGAGAATACTCTACAATTCCAGAAGGATGGAGGGCAATTTCCAAAAGACACATATTCTAACGCCCAAGATCCGGAGAGCCAACACAATTCACTTGCATCTTTAGAAGAACTTGTGAATACTATGGCTGCTAACAATTTGCAATTTCAACAAGATATGCAGCAGGAGATGCAAGAATTCCGACAAGAGACAAAAGCCAGCCAACTTGGTTTAGGTGCATCTTTAGAATAAATGGTTAGCAAACTTGTTGCTAACACTTTGCAATTTCATCAGGATACAAAAACAAGGCAACAGAGGATGGAAAACCTAATGGGTCAGATGGTAATAAGCCTGATCACCTAGAATCGCAACGAGAAAAGGTGCAACCGTATCAACTTGAGGTGTTTCCAATTGAAGTCTGTGCGGAAAATTTGCAAAGTGATGAGGAGCTTGAGAATTTTGAGGTCAACCCTCAACGAATTGTTTGTGTTGAAGAAGTGGAGTAGGAACTCGAAGCCACAAAGGACATATCTTTTAGCTCGGAGGTAAGTACTGAGTCCATAATTATTTTTTAGACTAATTCTTTACCTTTACATTACAGATTGGAGGAATTAAATGGTGAAGAAAAAGGTGAAGAGACATTCAAAATAATTCCAGATTGTATGGACTCAGTCAAAATTGAGAAGCTGAGGATAGGGAAGATGCTGAAGGAGGATGATGATCAACTAAGGCCCTATCCGGAACTACCTCACATGGAGGAGCCACACGTGACACCCGAAGATCATAATTTTGTCACGTGAGGAGAAAAAAGAGTCGCGCCAGCAACCCTAAACAAAGGCGCTTCTTGGGAGGCAACCCAAGGGAAGTAAATTTCTTTTCCTTTACATTTTCGCATTACTTT
>JANTNU010000234.1:13754774-13768498 GCA_024752395.1 Erythroxylum havanense
TTACTTGGGAAGTCTGAACACCAACTTCATTGGGAAAATCCCCCTGAAAGCCGCCTAGAATTAGAAAACCATATATACTATGAACATTATATGCATCTCCACCTGTAGCACAGAATAATACGATGCAAAACCCCAGTCCCTTGCCTATAGCTAAATGTGTTTTAAAGGCTAGCCAGATTTCACGTTGGAAATGCACAGCAATAAAAGGTGAAAAATACTACTACAACATTTACTCCATTGAAGTTGACTTCATCATCTCTTCAAAATTAAACACCGCCCAGTAGAGTAAAAACATTAACGTTTAGAAATTTTAAATAGCGACACAGCATGTGTTCAACATGACAACATACTTCTTTCAATCCATGCCCTTGTCAAAATATAAGTTATATTCCAATGCACATTTACTTGCCCAACAACTTCAGTCACGCTCACTAATAGCAGTTAAATGTTCATCAATTTCCTCAGTAGAAAGGGCTTTGAAAACTCGATCAACTTCCCTCACAACTCCCACCTGGAAAAGCATCAAAATATCCATGTGAATGACTGTTGAAGACAGAAGTATTTCAGGAAAATTCTCTAGTGGTCTGATTGCATTATAAGACTATATATGTTGCAGCCATCATGCCAGGCCTAACAAATATGTTACAGGTGCAACTGGAAGTTAAAAAATGGCAATAGTCTATTTGGAGTCTGTGGAAATTTGGTATTCTGGCTATCTTCAACATCGGATCTCTTGTTCTCTCCTCATGTAACAACACGAGACATTTTACTTAAACTATTGAATATGCCAGTAAGACAAGTACCTCTATCTCAGTCGCCTTGAAATCCTCCTGAAGAACAGATTGCAGAGCAGATATGGCCGTCTGCAACAATGTAAGATTGATTGATATTAGGACCTTGGCAGAAAATTCAACTCCAAAAAACTATTAGAAGTTGCATAAAAGAATTATTTGTAAGAATCAGGACATAATCAGTTACCAGTATCCATCAAATAAACACTTACAATAATCAGACCAACTCCTCATCTTGTCATTAATGTTTTAGTAAGAAAGAAAATATACTTTTCTATATCAAACAGCACAAGAAGATTTTCCACACTAATCCATCTCCCAAGACCAAGAGCCAGGAGAACATCACAAAAGCAATTCTCAGTTGAAATTTTCCCTAGGTAGAAAAAGATTCACAGACAAGAAAGGAGGGGTCACACAGAGAGAGAAAAAATAGAATAACCAGAGGCACACAAAAATACGTATCCAAAAGTACAAATTATACATGATAATCTTATCCTGAGAGTCATTTGAATTCCCAACACAGCAAATATTAATTGGTTTGATTCGCAAACAACAGTGGATAGACCTCCCACCTCCTATAAATATGATTAAATATAAGAAACTGTACTTAGGAAAAAGTAAAAGCTAACTTCAGTGTCAAATTACCTGTACTGTTTCTTCGTAAGAAAAACTAGGGTCACTTTTCATTTTCTTTTCCAAGAAATTGATGGCCTCTTGTTCCTTTAATCCAGCACTTGTAGCCTGCATAAAAATTTTGGAAAAGCGAAGCTCCTCGTTAAAAAAAAAAAATCCCTAAAAGATTTGGAAGGGATGTTAGAACTAGCTATTGATGCATACTTCTAAACATAATACAGAAATTGCATCATAAATAATTTGAACATCAATGCAAAAATCATGAACTAGTTGATTTTTACTGCATACAGGTTTGAATAGGATGATAGTACAAAGTGGTTGATTAATTGACTTAGAAAAAGAATCATGATTGCTATCAAACATTTAGACTTCCAATTGCCACATTTAGCTTAGCAAGAACTTGAATTAGACATTTGGATCGAAGTGATTCACCACTTCTCCAGGAAAACCAAATTCTTCAACAACAGTCATTCATAATAACTAGAAGATATACTTTTACAAGCTCAGCTACCCAGGGCTTGTCAAAATGGCACTGGAAGTAATTTTTCAAGGACTTCCATTATCATACCAAAAACCATGTCTGAACTAGATGACCGAAAGTATGGTCTCCTTCAAGCTACTATAAACTTGCTATCCACATTAATTCCACCAAGATACTTCACAATATAATGAGAATAAATGTCACCCATCTAACATATTTTAGCTATAAAAGATTAGTTCGTATACAACCTTGTGGCCATAAAAGTGACCAGCAGGATCACATTTGTAGAGTTGAGGCCCCTTCTCCTCGTCAATGCCCAAAACCATTGCAACTTCACACGAAAACATAAGAATGAACTTATAAAAAGAGAATAAGAACATCGACAGAAAATGGATTAACCATGGGCATACAATAGGATACCCAGGCTTGTCCTTTCAGGCATAAGTGGCATTGCCCACAAAAATACTCAAACTAGCACAACATTTAAACAGATAGATACATTTAAAAGACAATGTAGAGACCAGAAAAGTACCTACACCAAGGGGTCTCATGTAAGCATGTTGAGTATAAACCTGGGACTTGTCAGCTATCCTGATAAATACATGGTTGAATGGATCAGAATCAGACACAATCTTAACAGAAAAGAACCATAGAAAAGATAAAATCCATAATTGTTACCATTTGGACAACACATCAACAGGCATTTCATAACCATATCTGAACCGGAACTCAGCTGCTTCATTCCTTGCTTGTTGGACCAAAGTCCTTGCATCAGCTGAAAATTAGACCCTTACAAGCTTAAGAGAGTTTCAATTGCAGTTCAGCATAACGAGAGGGGTAAACGAAACAAAACCTGTCATGCCAGTAGCAAGCAATCCAAGGTGCTTGGTAATAGAGAAAAGGTGGGTAACACTAGTCTGATCCAAAAGCTTGTCCTGTTTGTACATTACTTAAAAATTATTGATTACCCAAACAAACTCAAGAAGAAGAAAAAAAGCAACGGAAAATACACATACTGGGACTTTCTTCTGAGTGACAACACAGACAGAGTCCTTGCCACGAACTCCGATGGAAGTTATGGCGGCGGCCTTTACCGCCTTAAAGGCATACTCTATGTTAAACAGAAGCACATTATTAAAACCGCTCTCGTGAAGTAAAAAGGCAAAGTAAGTTAAAAGGACATACGTACCGACTTGGAAGAGACGACCTTCGGGCGAGAAGATGGTGATGTGACGATCGTAACCACCTCCACTTCCTCTACTCATAGTTCTTCTTAGAGATTTTGGTGTCCAATGAACCAATATTTGATACTACAATGTTGTCGTTAAATTGCGAAGCCGATTTGATCTGATGAGTGACTGACCTGCCGGAGAAGAAAAGAATTATTATTTTCCAAAATTACCCCTGGTTTGTGGGCTTTCTTCGTCCATATGAAAATAAGGCCCAACTCAGCTCGAATTTCTCAATTCATTGAGGGATTTGACAAGGATCTTTTTAGTTGCCTACCACTAATAAAGAAGGTGCATAAATATGTAGAAAGCAATAGAATAGAATGCTATGAGGTTGAGGCTTATTTAACTGCAATCTTCATTATTGACAAAACTTAATGCTGCAAAGCTATACCATTACAATTACATTATTGCACATGGCTGATGATCTCTCTTCATCTTATGCTTCATAAATTCCTTAATCACAAACTATGTGATTACACCCTGCTCATGTAACAAAGGGCATCGGTCACCAATATTAAGATAAATTTGTAATATTTTATATATTAAACTTATATTATTGTTTTATTAGAAAAAGGTCATATTAATACAAGAGTGAGTCTAGTGTTTACTATTTTATTAACGTTCGAGTCTAACTTAGTTTTACGGATAATGATAAGAAAGACCTTTTATAAAATTTTATGGTGCAACTTCTCAATATATAGAAAAAAATAACTCTTAGTGTTATAACAAGATAACAAATTAAGTCAATAGAACTTCCCCTTATGCAATTATAAATAGTTGTCCTACAATGTTTTAAGCATTGAAAAAATTAAAAACCAATTGATTGAAGGGGGTGACAGCAATTTCAAGTTCTTTTTCAAGAAAATACAATCAAGAAGAAATCATAACAATATCATTAATCTCAATAATCTTGAAGGCGTCTTGATTTCAAGTCAATCCAATATGAAAATCCTAACATTTGATCATTTCTCTGTGCTACTGGTTGCTCATTGTTGAAGGTCCCATTTTTTTCATGAAAATATTGAAGTACTCACAAAGGAAATCAATACTAAAGAGGTCAAATCAACAATTTTCTCCTTCACTCCTTTGAAGGCCCTTAGCCTTGATGGCTATAATGCAAAAAATTTTCACTCAACATGGAATTACACCGAAAATATGGTGGGAAATGCAGTAAGGGAATTTTTTAGTTTAGGCAAATTAGTTACTAAAGTAAACAAAACTTACCTATGTCTAGTTTTAAAGGTACCTGATCCTAGCTCTATGAATGACTATAGACTCATTACTTATTGCAATGTCATCTTTAAGAACAATGTAAAAATATTAGATAGCAAATTGAAGGCTAGCTTACCTATATAAGAGATAATGTGCCTCCAAAGATACCATTAGAAGTTGTACTCTAAAATAAATGTTAAAAAGGCATTTGATTGCAGCTTCATCATCTCAGCCCTTTAGGCCACTGGTCTTCCCCGTAAATTTGTTTTATAGATCAAAAGCTGCTTAACAACTATTTCTTATTCCATTTTAGTGAATGGTGAGCCCATAAAGACATTCAAAGTTATAAGAGGTATAAGTCAGGGTGACCCACTTTCATCTTATCATGTAAGTCTTCCATAGACTCACTAAGATCAATGTTACTATAGAACCTCGCTTCATATATCACTATAGATGTGACAAGCTAAGAATTTTTTAACTATCCTTTATAAATGACTTATTTCTATTGTGTAGAGCTGGCCCTACTTCTATTGAATTGCTCTTAAAATCATTGGATTCTTTTAAGGAATTGTCTAGATTAGTCTTCAACCCAAGAAAGAGCTCATTCATTATTTTTACTAGCCATGACTCTAATGTTATTGAGCTACTCATACCCAAAGGTCTAACTCAACAACTACCTCCTTTTAAATACCTTGGCGTGCATATAGTTGAGAGGAAACTTCCAAGTGAGAATGCTTTCCTCTTCTAAACTCAACCAATAGAAGGTTACACAATTGGTGTAATGCTTGTCTGTCTTATAGTGGGAGACTTTAGCAAATAATCTCTACATTAAGTAGTCTCTCTAAACTATTGGATATCTTATCTTACACTCCCCAAGTTTGTGATAAAAGAGATGGATAAAGAAATGAGAGGCTTTCTCTAGAGTGGTTACAGTAAGAAAATCAAAATTCCCAAAGTGAAATCGACAATTGTTTGTTAGCCAAAAAATTATGGTGGCCTTGGAATTACCTAAATAGGAACCATGAGTAAAGTAATGCTCATAAAAGGAAATTGGAAACTACATTTTGAGGATCAAAACTTATGGGTGAAATGGTCCTACCTTCAATTACTTAAAGGGACATGTATCTGGATCTACAAAGTTAATCATGATGTATCTTGGACCTTCAACCAAATTCTGAAAATGAGAGAGTTAGTTCACCCTTACATTAGACAAAAAATTGGTGATGGTTGTAGGACTTTCTTCTATCCTTGGCACACTAGGAGACCACTGCATGGACTTTCATAATTGTAAACTTTAAGAAACACAATCTTAATGCCAAGTCCAATCATTTAACATAAACAACTCATGGTAGTAGAACCTTCATTATGTTAGAGGAAAGTTGATTTCATTATCCTTATTAAATCTATTATCCCTGACTCCTTTACACAAGGCAAAGTGATATGGTCCCTTGATAAATCCTCCAAATTCACCACTATTTACTTTACAGTGAAGCCCTTAAAATTTAAATCTCCTATTCTTCAAATGCAATTACTTTAGTTATCTATGGAGGGGTATATTTAGCCTATTCATCATAAGATGTTCCTGCTTTCTCTTATTTCTCATCCTTGACTGATCCCTCTCTATTTACTTCATATCTAAAGGTGATATCAAGCTATTCAAGTCTACTTTTGGTGCTTGATTTACGATATTTGGCATGAAAGAAATTCTAAACTATGTAGATCAAGAGCCACTGAAGTAGCTACCTAATTCCAGAAACTCACAATGTTCATCATATCAAAAACCATCGTATGTGAATTACAATATTTGCATGATCCACTCACTTGTACTAGCTATTCTCTGCATCTTCATTAACTGAATTGCGATAGTTAATTTATGCTTAATCGTGGTGCTAGTTTATTGTTTACTTTTTAAGTTAGGGTCATTAAGTTTCATGGTCATTTTTGTAAGCTGACTTTTTACATCTCATGTATTTGTTATTTTATTTAATGAAATTAATTAACTTTAAAAAGGACTCGAGTTTATATTTGAGAATATATAAGAGTTAATAGCTAAGAGATTATAAGTAATATCATAGTTTGCTTAGTTACAAAATTTCTTGTAATGTATATATCCAACACGTGTAAAAATAAAAAGTTAGTGGTGAAATGTTGTAATTCTTATTTTTACTCAAAATATAATAATGTATGTTCTATTTATCTACATTGTTATTTTCAATTTATTGACTTGTGATCCTATTCTATCAACTTTGATTTACAACTTTATCAAAGAATAATTTAGGTATATATATTTACTTATTCTATGATTGTCACTAAATGGATCATTCACCTAAAAAGAGTTAGATTATTATTCTCCCATTGAAGATATTATGTATTATTTATGTTATAATTATTGTATTTGATGTCATTTGTGAAGTGCACTTGCCTTTCATTGATGGCTGCTATACAATTGCCTTTTAGTATAAATAACCTTCATCTTTAGCTTCTGTATCGAGAAATTATTACCATGTAACTTTGCAATCTTAAACTTGGTTGACATTACTTCTATCACAAATTGTTTTTAAGTTAAGGTTAACTGCAAAAAAAATTTCAAACTTTGCTCACTTTTGCAATTATGACCTAAATTTAAAAAGTGATAATTAAATACTCAAATTTTAAATTTTTTTCAAATCTAGCCTAACGCTAGTGTCTCAGTTAAGTTTGTTAACATGACTTGTCATGCATTCTAGAAATGCTAAATACTTATACACGTCAGACTTAATTAAACTAACTAATTAAGTTCAACTAAATTAAGTCGTTTAATTAAACTAACTAATTAAACATAACTAAACTTTGTCATTTTAGTGAAATCAAAGACAAGTTAGGAAAAGGGTATAATAACTAAAGTTAAGAATCCTTAGATAGAATTGAACTAACCATGTATTGTTTCCTTTATATAAAAAAATAAAAATTCAAAAAAGAAGAATGAAACGAGAACCAATTAAGAGATGGGAGAAGGAAGAGATTGAATCTCTAAGGACAAAAAGGTCTACCCAAGCGAGTCTTATGACTAGGAACAATGAAGTGTCGCAACTTTCCTTCTTGTTCAACCAAGTACCCTTCATAAAGAAAAGCCTTTGAAAACTTGTTCTTAACATCTCCATCCACATTATGCACAAATACATCTGTCTCTCCCTCTTTCTTGTTCCTCACCATTAATCCTACCGTTTATATCACCATCATCTTCCTTGGAGCTTCATCGTGATACCTTGTTGGCATATTAACCATGATCAAGTTCCAATCCATATTGTAAACTTCTATAAGAAACCACTAAAGTGCAAGTGGCACTTTGAGAACCTTGGATCAGTCACCACCTTGCACTCATCTATACTGCCTCTTTTTATGAGCTTATTGGTTTGGTGCATTTTGGTGTCGTATGTCATATGGTAGGACTCTAAATTTTAGAGCTTTTCTCTGATCTGATTATTCCAACTCTTATCTTTTTTTAGGAATATTGTTCTTCCATCTTCGTGATGCAGAGATGCCCACATCAAGTTGTCATGGACTAGGCCAAAGATTAGGAAGTCGTCGGGGGATTTTTCATCTAAAACTCAAAGTATGACTGATATTTCTGTAAGGTCTATTGCAAGGTGATGTTTGTTGTTGCATAGTGGACGAGAGCGTGAGCCAGAGAAGATGGAGTTTTGGTGCATATTGGTGTTGAAGGAACTAATAAACATAAGATTGTTAACAATGAAGATTGTGGTTGAATTTGACACTCATGGTTTGATTTAGGGATTTTAGTCCAAAAATGACATAGTTTCTTTCTGTCTAATCAGTTAATTTAATTAAACAACATGGTTTAGTTAACTTAATTAGTTAGTTTAATTAAGTTTAACGTGTATAAGTGTTAAAGGTTTCTGGAACACAAGACAACCTTCATTGACAAACTTAACGGAGACACTAACATCAGGCTAAAATTGAAAATTTTGAAAGTTTGAGTATTTAATTACCATTTTTTTAAGTTTAGGATATAACTGCAAAATTGAACAAAGTTTGAGATTTTTTTTGGTAATTGAACCTAACTTAAAAGCAATTTGTGGTAAAAGTTAACAACAATCAACTTAAGATTAGAAAGTTACGTGGTAATATTTTCTCGATATAGAAACTAAAGATGAAGGTTATTTATACTGAAAGGCAATTGTATAATAACCCCAGGGTGCAGGTGAGTTGGTAAGGGACTCTTCTGACTTAAGTAAAGTCGTAGGTTCGAACCCCCTTCATGTATGCAGTCGTTTAAAACTTAGAACCAGAGTTTTGCCTCCCGCAAGGGACCTACCTAGCTCGAACAGGGATTAGTCTGGGTATGGATGGCTTGAAGGTGCCTTCCTATAGTTGGGACTTGCCTAGGACACCTCGTGGACAATAAAAAAAAAGCAATTATATAATAGCCATCTATGAAAGGCTAGTGCACTTTACAAATGACTTCAAATACAATAAAATAGATGTGAATGATATTGCAAATCTCCAAATTGTTTTAGATTATAAAGTTTTGTCAAATATAGAGAAGAATAAAACAATAAAAAAGAAATGATATGATCTTATAAAATTGTGTGGAGTTAAATCATTCTATAACAATTTTTTATTTAAGAGGAAACTTTATACTCTTCAATTTTAGAATCCTCTTTGTTAACCATATCAATACTTTAACAACTCTATTTTATTAACTCATATTATTGCCTATAAAAGTAGAACTATATAAATATATTAAACTTCAAAGTCTACCTCACTCGTATAATCAACTCGTCATCATTTTAACTAATAAACCTTCTAACATATTGCATTGTATTTAATGATATTATAATTATGGTTATGGAAGAAGAAAATCGATATAAGAATATGAAAGGCAAGTATACTTGTTCACAATAAGTTGAATCCTTGACTGTAGTAAATAAAAAACCAAGTGAGATAAAAAATCATTATTAATAAAAATTAAGAAATAAGAAAATCTTAAAATGTTATAACTATAGCAAGAAGGACCACCTTAAAAACGATTGTTATAATTTAAAAAAAATGTAAATCCTCAGAGAAATTTTGCTAGTACTTTAGATGATGGCAATATTATGTGTTGTAACGTAATACTACAGATGAAAGTAAGAAAATACTGCTTCATATATGACTTTTGAATCAAGAGATATGATGTATCTTTAATGAATGTACAAATGGGCTTGATAGATTCAATGTGACCCATCATCCTTCTTTAGATGTATGACTTCATACTTACATATGAGACTCAATGATTTGAAAAGAGTAAGTTCAATAAAAATAAGATCCATCCATATGAGGAGGTAAATTGCTAATCAAAGGCCATCTAAGCTTCTTAGTGGAAGTTGAATCCAAAATTTACTAGGGTGCATAAAGTCTAAATATACTTCTTGAAGGATTGCCTATAAAAGGGAGACACCCTAAAGTAAGTTCTTACAACCATTATCATTAAGCTTAATTAAGAAATTCTCTATATATTTAAAAACACTTTAGTTCTCACTAACTTGAGCGTTAGAGTGTCTTCATCGAGAACATCTTTAGCACTGTAAATAGTTATTTTTGCAAGCTTACAGATCTAAGACTAACTCGACATGCCTACTTGAAATTTATTGTACATCAAGCTACATTTTTCATAACATGTAAAAGAGATTGGTTCTATTATTATGAACATATCTAATTATCCTTCAAAAGTTATTAGCATTAGAACAATCATATACTAAATATATATATTATAGTACAATTTGTACTTCTCAAGAGGTATGGCATATAAAGGACTTGAAAAAAAAATATTCTCTGTTAGATGACTGGATGATTTGGATACAAGATTAAAATAATTAAAAAAATTAAAGATAATTTTAGGCACACTTATGCTTATGAAAAGAAAGAAGATATATGCAAACTCATATAAGTTAAAGGGAAAGGTATTTAAAAGCAAAAGAATCAATTATTTCAAAGAATCCAAGTGAGAGATCTTCAATGTTATGACATTAAAGACATTTGACATATATTTGTAGAAGAAATGAAGATTCTTACTAAATAAAAATTACTCCGTGGATTCACAAATATATCATCACAATTTTATGAGTAATGTATTATAAGCAAGCAACACCATGTGAAATTTAACACATCAAATTCAAGATGTAAGACTATTATTGATTTGGTTTCACTCTAATGTGTTATAAGTATCAGTTCCACCTTTGGAAGAAGCAAAGTATTTTGTATTTTTCATTGATGATTATTTTAGAAGATATAAGAAGTATCATATAAAAAGAAAAGGCGATGTATTCTTAGTTTTCAAAGTACAAATTGAGCTTAAATCTAGTAAAAATATCAAAGGCTTAAGAACATATCAAAGATAAGAATATACTTGATTTTGATTCATTCAATAAACAGGAAGGTATCAAAATATAATTTTCTATGACAAACACTCTTTAGCAAAATGGAGTAGCAAGATAGATGAACAAAACTCTATCAGAAAGCATGAGAGCAATGTTGCGAGTTATAGGCCTAGATAAAGCTTTTTAGGCAAAAACATTTAATAATGGTTATTATACTATAAATCGAGTTTCATCAACTACTATTAAGTTGAAGAAACTAATGGAGATATAGATTGAAATTTAAACCTTCATATATTTGGAAGGCGTGTGTACATTATGCATAATACCCAAAAAACTATACAAAAAAGTACATATTTTAGAATATGCGAATATAGTGAAGGAGTATCATTTATTAGATCTCATTGCCTATAAGGTTATTGTCATCAAGGAGGTTATTTTGTAGAAGATAAGTTATAAAGGGAAAAATAAGAAATAGAAATTAAAAAAAAAGCTCATGATCTAAAATATAGGTGAAAAGGAAGCTTCAACAATAGGATCCTTCTAAAGCAATACTAAAGTAGGTCTAAGAACCCTTTTAAATACCTCCAAAAATTCATTAATTAAAGAGTACAAAAAGGCCACCAAATTAACATACTCAATATAAAATAGAGGGGAATACTAGATACTACCTTTTAACATAGGAGGGAGAGTTATAAAGTTTTTAAGAATAAAGGAGTAATTCATATGCATCTTAGTGGATTGCGGTAATGTAAGACAAAGTTGAAACTCTTTACAAGAACAAAACTTGGGAACTTATATTGTTATTATTAAAAAAAATGAAGCTAGTTAATAGTAAACTAGTCTTTAAGATTAAGCAAAATGGTGAAGATAAAGTAGAGTAGTAATATGAAAAATTGGTGGTAAAAGGATATGCTCAGAAAAAGGAATCGAACTTAATGAAATATTTTTCTTTGTAGTTTGACTGACTGTAATCAGATTTTTCCTAGCAATGTGTGTTATATTTGATTTAAATATAGACTAGTTAGATGTAAATACTATTTTTCTTTATGAAGATCTTGAAGAAGAAATTTATTTACTTCAATGAAAAGGTTTTAAAGAAAAATGAAAAGAGAACTTAGTTGATAATGATTTTATTATCTTATTTTTGTACCTATGACATATTAATTATAAGTCCCAACAAAAGTTGTATTAAAAAATTGAAAATACAACTCATGAATGAATTTGGCATGAAAGATTTATGACCAACAAACAAGATTATATAGATGTAAATTTATAAAAAACATAAATAATTCGAAGATAGATAAGAATTAATTAAACAAGGTTTTGTGATGCTTTAGTGTGCAAAATTGTAAACCAATCTATACCGTTCTTCCTTTGAACTTTAGACTATCCTCTAGTATAAGGCTTAACAATAACAGTGAGAGGCTAGAGATACCTCAAATAGCATGTGTATTAAAATGAGGAGTTTGATGTTTTTCGTAATTTATAAAAGACTAGATATTGCACATGTAATAGGAACAATTAATTGATAAATCCTAATACAGAGTATGTAACATCCCGTTACCGATGTGAGGGGCATATCGGTAATTTAGATGGGATAGCTTTGGGTGCATTCATAATTGAACTGCACGTGCATTTTTGCCTCTGTATCAGTGATAAATGAGTTAATTGCACATGCATATATAGTAACATGCATTCATGATTGTTCCAGCATTTAATTGTGATTATGTGTTGAATTGTGAATTTTGAGATAATTATGTGAGACATGAGTTATTGGAAATTAAGGAATAATTTGAATTGAATAGTTAAATTGGCTTAATTGTGACTTGATTGAGAATTTAAGAATAATTGGGTTATATAGTTGATTTGGAGTGAGAATTGAATGTATGGAATTGGAAATTGAAATTGGAGTATAGGATCGAGTGTTTTATATTTTTTAGGATTTATAGGAATTTTTTTGAAATTTTTAGAGTTATGAGTTCGGACCGGAAAAATGACCTAAAGACTGATGGATTAGATTATGGTTCCAAAATTGACTGGTAAATGGCTTGGAAAATTGAGATTTGTGAGTTTAGGAATTTTTGTGATGAGCCATCGAAATTAGAGACTGAAATTAAAAGAAATTGAGGGCTTGTGGATTTGTGAGCAATAGGTTTAAATCAACCCTTTATATATATATACCTTAGGTTTTGAAAACTCAGACAAAGCCTTTCCCTTTTTCCCAAATTTCTTCTCCTCCTTCTCGTTGATCTTCGATCCTCCACCCGACCTTTGCTTGTTTGTTCCTCATTGTGGAAGCCTTGCTTGTGGCTGAGAGATGGTGATGTTTTCGTATGGTTTGAGAGTGAAAATCGTGGGAGTTTGAGCTTGGAGGATTTTCGGACGTTTGCGATTTTAGGGTTATCGATCGATCTGTGATTTGAGGCACTGTTGGATCGTCAGTCCACGGATATCGCTGGGACTTCCAGTGTTGGGACCCGATCCGGGAACCGGATCCCAACCGAAAAGCGAAAACCGGAAAACGAACAGAATCGAAAGCAACTGATTTCTTTTCGAATTCAAAGCGGAACGAAACGAAAGCAAAGCGGAAAATCGCCAATTGGAATGCAAATAACAAAGCGGAGACAAGTGCTCACACAAATCGCAGCGAATCGGAAAACGAATGTCCGAACTGAAACACATTCCGACATCCCGGAAAAACATAAAGTATAGAAAACTTATCGCATTGGATAACCTAGACTAACCATCCGAAACCGGTATAATTTTTTTTTTGTTTCTCTTTCTCTTATATCAGTACTTACTCAAACTCATTCAAAACATAACCAATCCATACAATTTCCTTTCTCTTGGAAACTTATTCATTTCAGAAAGTCACTCAGATCATAACAAACTATCTCACTCAAATCATAACAAACTTCTTAACATTTATACCAATCTCATAATTCCATCTTTTAAGCATCTAAATCTTATTTTTCTTCTTTTCCAATTTATTTTCTAACGAAAATTCGGCAGCATA
>JANTNU010000234.1:13768598-13783569 GCA_024752395.1 Erythroxylum havanense
TCACCCAACATTGCAAATATTTTTCAGGACAACGTCAGTAGGTTCCTAGCTCCCGTGATAGATTTTTCCTGCCGTGCTAGTGTGTGAGCAAGAGAAGCGATGGCTCACAGGTTGGTTAGCTGGGGTGATTTTTTGAGATGACTTAGTATAGACTTTTGTATCAGTTTCCTTTTTGGGATATTGTATTAAACTGTAGGGAACTGATAGACTTGTCTATATTTTGGATTGATTGTATGAAATGAAAGATTATGGTGGTTTTAAAAATATAGTGAATTGCATATTTTGGTTAAATTATATTGATGTCATGCGAGTATTTAGTGATTGTTTTCGATAGTAGCACTTCCTTGCTGTGGGATATGCGTCGGAACGACCCATGGGCATCCCGGTGCGTACCCTACAATAAGGGGACGCTACAGAGTATTGGAATATTGTAAAGATAATCATAAGAAACATTAAAGAAGTCATTGATATTGCTTTACAGTATGAAGGGTCATAGTTTATTATAAGATTATACAGGTGATGTTGTCCGTTATAAGTTATATGCGACATCGGGTCAATGGGTGAGTCGAGCAAAATCACGATGTTTCTTCTCCAAGAATGTCCCTCCTTCGATCGCTCGTGCCTTAAGCCGAGCGCTCGGTTTCTCCCGTACTTCTGATCTTGGTCGGTATCTGGAGGTTCCCCTCCTTCGTCAGCAGGTAAGTAAGCATACCTACCAGCATATCCTCGATTCGGTCCATCATCGTCTTTCAGGTTGGGCCCCTTCCACGTTGTCCTTCACTGGTAGGGCCACATTGGTTCAATTGGTTTTATCTGCTATACCGAGTTACACGACGCAGAATGTCCAGCTACCACGGGGGCTGTGTGATGTTATAGAGCAGGCTATGCGCCAGTTCTTATGGGGCTAGGTGCATGACCGACGAAAGTTACATCTAGTTAGCTGGGAGGAGGTCTGTAGGCCTAAGGAGCTGGGGGGCTTAGGCATCCGACGGATCAGAGAGATGAATGATGCCTTCCTGGCCAAACAGGGCTGGGCTTTGATCAATAATCCTACTTCCCTATGGGTCCAGGTGCTCTTTGCTAAATATGCTTTTGATGTACGACACATTCTCTCCTCCCTACTTTCCACCGGGGGATCGATGGTGTGGAGGAGCATCAAGGCCACACGGCACCTTGTGACTACAGGCATGCAATAGCGCATAGGGGATGGTTCGACGCCAAGCTTCTGGCTCGACCCCTGGGTCCCGGAAGCTGGCCCACTCATATCCCATTCTACTCAGCCCATCCTGGATTCTCATCTCAGCCTACGCGTCGGTACCTTTGTGGACTCCACTGGCCGATGGAATTTGGCGGTCATCTAGGATTTCCTCCCGTCCTCG
Source organism: Erythroxylum havanense (assembly GCA_024752395.1). Classification (NCBI taxonomy): domain Eukaryota; kingdom Viridiplantae; phylum Streptophyta; class Magnoliopsida; order Malpighiales; family Erythroxylaceae; genus Erythroxylum; species Erythroxylum havanense. The sequence continues at coordinate 13,769,978 of JANTNU010000234.1, forward strand.
CTATGTCGTACTATAACTGGTTTGTTTCCTCCTTCCCCGCTTCTGGGCCCCGACAGTTTAGTTTGGGGTGCCACCGACCATGGCCAGTTTACCATGGCCTCTGCTTACTCCTTACTTCTGGGACTTGAGTCTGCCACGCCGCATGGGGTTTGGTGGGCCGTCTGGCAATGATCGGGACCCCATCGGGTGCGATCTTTTTTATGGTTATTAGTAAAGGATCGCTTGCTAAGTAACCAATAAAGGGTGCGTCGTCAACTCACCACCAACGGTTCCTATCCCCACAGTTTCCACGACGAATCTTCCCTTCATGTTGTTCGGGATTGCCCACTTGCCCCGCGAGTGTGGGCCTCCATCTAGTCAGATATCGTCCATTCGGATTCGTTTGCTCTCCCCGTTCAGGATTGGATACATTCCAATCTCCTCTAGCATCGGCGTGTGCAGGGCTATGACTGGGCGCTTATTTTTGGATTGACCAGCTGGTTCCTCTGGACATGGAGGAACAAGGCTATTTTTGATTCTGATTTTGTGTGACCCATCTCACCTGCCTTTATTATTCTGTCTTTTGCAGATCAGGTTATGCAGGCCTTCGAGCGACCCAGTATGGTCCCTACCGGCTTCTAGCCTCGCCAGGAGCACCAGATCGGGTGGAGTCGGCCGTCAGTTGGGTGGGTGAAGCTGAACACCGATGGGGCTTGTCATCGCACCCATTTCACGGCCTCGACAGGAGGACTTCTCCGGGACAGTGAAGGAAATTGGCTGGGTGGATTCTCTCAATTTATAGGGTGGTGCACTGCGCAGTCAGCGGAGCTCTGGGCTATCTACATAGGACTCTCTATGGCTTGGCGGTTGGGATATCGTCGGATCGAGTTGGAATTGGACTCGTTGGGAGTGCACCAGCTTCTATTTTCAGTGACGTCCCGCTCTCAGTCGTGCAATCCGATCGTCATGGGTATCCTGGAGCTTCTCACTATGAACTGGTCTGTTGTTCATCGGCATGTATACCGAGAGAGCAATAGATGTGCCGACTGGCTCGCCACCCGGGCAGGTCCGGCTGATATTGATATCACCTTTTTTGCTGTTACACCTCATGGGTACCTTCCTCTCCTTCTAGAAGATTTGTCGGGGCGCTATTTCTCTCGTCTCATTTAATATTTTGTATACTTTCCCTTTATAAAAAAAAATGACAGGACATGATTAAAATGATATTGAAGAAACTTAGGCATAAACAAAAGCAAATAAACTTCTATTCTTCTGATAATAAAATTCTGAACTGAATATTGTATTTATCTACATGATTGTTTTTCAATTTTACTGAATTGCCATCCTGTTCTATTGACTCCGATTTACGGGAGACACAAATGAAGTCACCAGTTAAGAAAATCGTGGATGTTTATGTTAACGTCTCTCTCCTGCCACCTTTCTTATTCTATTTGCAATGCAAGATATTATTTAGTAGCCATCATAACTTTGGAACATGCCAAGCTTGTCTATTCACTTCACCGTCTCTTCTTCAACTTTGCGTATCGTCGGGTTTATTTTAACATGAACCCGTCAACTAACCTATGACTTAACAGCCAACCAGCATCAATGATGCACTCGTATAATCTTGAAATCGATAGATAGAAAAAGGGATGCCAAAATTAAATAACCAATGTTGGAAGTAATCAAAGACTTCAAAGACCAGTAACGACATTTAATTGTAGCTCAATACCAAGCCATGTTGAATTTGTCACTCAACAAAAAACAATTAAATATGGGACTTGGTTACTTCCATAATCAAATTTCACTCCTTCACGTCTTGCTGACCACAACCGTAAACGCAGTTTGTTAATTTATGGTTAAAACACGTGAATCTATAGTATTAGTTACATACACAACCTTGAAACGTACGGAGCATGTTTAGACACTTGTCAACGCAGACCCACGGGACTTTTTTCTAATCTATTTTTAATAATTCATTTAGGTTATATTAATGCAGTAAAGTAAAATTCCATTTTTGCCTAGTACTCTCTCTCTCTCCTTCTCCAGATCTATGGGTGTGTGTTAACGTCTCTTTGTACAGAAGTGCGACACTTCGTCATCACCTCCATCACATTCTCCAAGATTCAGCCTCAATTCCATCTTCTGATACCTGCTTCTGTCGCCTTCCCATCTTGTTCATATATACATTGATGTAATCGGTTGCTTCTCTCTCTCTCTCTCTCCCTCTTTTTGTCTCCGTAAATCTATGCGCTATGCTGCCAATCTCATCTTCCTTTTGTCTACGACATTGCTTTTTTGCCTTATCGTGTTAGATCTGCCACGTTTGACTTGCTTGATTCTTTGGTGGCTTGCTTTTCAGATTCTGGTAATATTGATCTCGTACGAAGAATTTCGTTCCTTTGTTTCTGTAATTTTTTTATGAGAAATCTGTTTGCAATGAAATGGGGGCATGAGAGGATCTTGCTTCGGTTTCGGATATAGATTCTGGTTTGATTTTGTATTCCTGGTAGGGTTTATCTTGAAGTTAAGCTTACAATCTCTGTGCGGGAATTCGATTGGCTGTTATTTTCTCTGTTTTCATGTAACCTACGTCTCGTCAATAGCCGTAAGTTGGCTACTGTTTGTCTAATTTGTGAACATTGGTATGGTAATACGGCAATGTGCTTGCAGTTCTTTTGGTCGGCGATCGATGGTTAGAGTATTCGGGAATAACTTGCCTGGTAAGTTCGCTAAAGCTGGCTATTTTTTCGTGTGGAAAGAGTCCAAGAGCCTGTAATTTATATGGTGATCTGTATCATATTTATAATCCTTAAAATTAATGTTAGCAATTAATTTTGCTATATGCTGGAACTCATGCCGATTAAGTTGATGGTCAAGTCAATGACTGGTTTGACTAGTTTCATTTTATTTAACCTTACGTATAATGATAAGATATAAAACTTATTTCTAAAGTGGGCCCTTTTTTTGGGTTAAATTAGACACAATTTTTACTAATCTGAAACTTATGTAAGTAGACATGATCGCCATGATAATACTTTTCTAATAAAATAAGTTATTTTATTAGATTTTTCCCCAGTGATAAAGTTTTCTGGATCCATCCTGTTTGCTTGCTTTTGAATGTTGAAACATTAGTGTATTATTTTCATCAGGCTGTATGATAATATCATTAGTTGACTTTTCACCAAGTTTCTGTGCATATGGGAGTGGATTCATTTGTTGAGATACTGTATTGTGTTTTATTGAACCAATCCAAGTAATGCATGATCTTTTGTAAGCAGTACTTTTTATCATCTTCCTTCTTAGTGAACTTCTCATATTGTCATGCAAACTTATCACCGACTGTCCTTTTTAATTTCATAGCAGCAAAAATGAAAGGAGGCTTGTACAGATTCAGGGTTACAAAGATCTCCCTGTTTCTCACTGTTCTTATGTGCACAACCATTCTTTTATGGGCATGGGAAAGGGCACCGCATGTTACTGCCTTGCTTCCACCAAAAGTTGTATTGCAGTTATCTAAAGGTAAATTTCTGGCATACGTTACCTTTGACCTATGGTTGGAGCCCTTATGCACAGTTCTAATAACTTTGTGAAATATTGATGTTTAGTGTATTAACGAGTGAGCTTCATACTGTTGCTATACATGAGACTTTCCATTATTGGAATATTGACATTCTTGAAGAAGTTTGCCCAAAAATGATGTTCCTAGAGATAAATCTCTTGACACCATCTTAGCCTCTTCAGGCTAATTGCAATGCTCCTTTTGGCTGGAATCTATTTGAAATCCATGATTTCATTTTAATTGTTCAATTCATATTTTGGTACTTTTTCCTTCTACAATTTGATGCATACACACAAATAAATACTCCTATTGTGAGCTTGATATCTCCAGACTCTAATCTACCTATGAGCAAAGTTGTAGATATGTTAAGGTCCATTCCAAACGGAGGGTGAGGTGTCACTTTCGATTTGCACTTTTTTGATAGAACCTTATGGCAATTTTTCATATAGATGTAATGTATGTCATATTAAATAGAAATCCTATTAAGTCATTGCTTTTCAATTGTAGGGAGAAAATTTTTAGTATGTTTAAGGATGGTTCTTTGTTATGATTACGTTTCTCTAATTAAATGATGCAAAAGAACTTAGGAGTTTATAAAAGAAATAAATGTGAGAGAATCAATTATCCACAAGTTTAATTTGGTAGAGTGAAAAGTGAGAATTAAAATGACAACAAAGAAAACAAGGGCGAAATTTCTGAAGTATTGTCCTAGTTGTCTAGGACTTAAATTTATTTAAGAATAAAGACTCTGTATTAGAGTAGGATTCAAATCTATTTTAGATGTTTTAGTTAGGAGTCACCTTTACTACTAGAATAAGGGTTCCAAAAAATTTTCTGTCTAACCTGATTTTTTCTATGAATTTGAATTTTTAACTACAAAGTGTGATGCTTTCTTTTAAGAGTGATTCTTAGACTCTAATAGTACTTCCTAGTTTCCTTCCTTCTTATTCATTATTCGTTTACCTCAGTAAACTTCCAACACTTCTATCTGGAATTTCCAGCAACCAAAACCCTAAAATTCTAGCCTAAATTTCAACAACTATTCTATTGTTCCAGCTATTCTAACCCTGAAATTCCAACAACCTAACCTGAAATTCCAAACCTAAAGCCAAAGTTTTGTTGATTCTAGCTACTAGTTTGATATCTCTTCTACTTGTCCTACATTAAGATCACCAAGTATGCAGGACTTATTTGAATTTTCTCTTTTTAATGTCAGAAACAGAAGTGAGAAATGAACAAGTGTTGGAAGTTGAAAATCATGATACTGGTGGAGAAATGTCCACAAATCTGACAGAAAGAGAAGGAAAGCTGAACCTAAACGACAAGGAAGATAATGCAAAAGGAGAAACACAAACCATGGGTGCGAATTTGACAGGCACAGAAGGAAAGCTGAACCCAAATGAGAGGGAAGATAATGCAAAAGGAAAAACACAAACCACAGATAGGAATCTGACAGGCACAGAAGGAAAGCTGAACCCGTTTAGGGTAGATAATGCAAAAGTAGAAACACAGACCACGGATATGATGTTGCAACTAAATTCCAAAAGTGCAAACTCTTCATTTGGGGAAAAAGATGATGAGGATTTCAAGGGAATTGCACAGAAGCAAGGTAAGTTATGCTTGCTTTATTGAATTTATTGTTATACTTCATTTCTTTATGCGTCAGTTGCTTTTTTCTTCCTTCATTTTGGGGAAATTTAAAGAAGTACATCTCAAACAAGAATGGCTTGTTTATTCCCACAAACACTCTATTGGGTTTATGATATGAAAGTTGTATATTATATATGCCCAGTTTCCTGTCTTTGACCAATGTGTAATTAATGGCCTTCTAAGCCGATATTGGATCTCTTAAATTCTGTATGTAATTGATCCGTTTGTAAAAGTTATTGCCATCAGTACAGTGAAATGGTCAAATCATTCAATTGCTGTGTTATAGCAGAATCTCATGAGGAGCACTGGAAATACTAACTGCGTAGTATGAAATTTCAAGATTGTGACTTTGATCGTTTAGGTTAATTGATCAGTTGTGCTTCTTTCCCATGTTCCCCATATTATGTCGACCTCTTATATCTAATTGACTCTTGTCAGATCTCAGAGATGCATATATTCTTGTTGTACAATGCAGTTCCATTGTTCATGTTGGTTACGCTGTGAAATATTTGATGTTAACCAATTAGTGATCCTTGTGTTATCTGATCCTTGCTCCAGCCTGCAATTATGCAAAAGGAAAATGGATTGTAGATGATACCCTGCCCTTGTACTCTGGATTTGACTGCAAGGAATGGCTGTCAAGTATGTGGTCCTGCCGTCTGACACAACGCAAGGATTTTGCTTTTGAAAAGCTACGTTGGCAACCTAAAAACTGTGAAATGGAGTCATTTGAAGGGTCTAAGTTCCTAGGAAGGTAGGACAGCACTTTGTTGTTGGATGTCTTCAATCCCTGGCTCAATGTTGTTTTTAAAGGTTATCGATGCTGAACAATTTCATCCAACCATCTCACTGAAACTCTTTCTTCTTTTCTTTTATGAAATTTTCTTGGGATGTTTTGCTTTTCTAAGTGCTTGGTTATGGACTTTTTACTTCACCTGTAAGCAGTTGAACTGGGAAAACTTAGGTATTCATCTGAAACAAAATATTCCCCTTTTTGAATTAGGTGTTTGGTAGAGGCATAATCCAAAACTAATATTCTCAATCAAATACTCAACTATTTGCATTGGTTGTTGGGTTTGATTGATTGTAGACATTATCGTTCTAAAAAACTCTCTTGATTGTGCTTTTTGTGGTTGGACAACATGCTGTGTTATTTGCATTTTGCAGGGTTTATGAGTTGCATGCATCTTAGGACAGCCTTAGACATGTTCTGACCTCTGCCTTCCTTGTTGTTCTGTAAACTACCCGCATTTTATCTTAATAAGGAATTTCGACACATCTGTGGTCACATGTCTAAAAAGCCCCCCAATTGTTGCGTGCATGAGTGTGGAGTTGAATAGTTGTCCAGTTTTGATTGATTTCAAGGGTTGTCGTGTGATCTTATCTGATTTTTATCTAATGAACTGGTTAATACCAGGTTGCAAGATAAAACTCTAGCTTTTGTTGGAGACTCATTAGGCCGACAGCAATTCCAATCTATGATGTGCATGATTACAGCTGGTAAGCAGAGGCATGATGTTATTGATGTGGGGCATGAATATGGACTTATCAAACCTCGGGGCAGTGCTCGTCCTAATGGCTGGGCATTCCGGTTTCAAAGCACCAATACTACTGTCCTTTATTATTGGTCAGCTTGCCTCTGTGACCTGGAACCAATTAATAAAACAAATCCAGCCACGGATTATGCTATGCATCTTGATCAGCCTCCAGCATTTTTGCGCCAATATCTTCATAAGCTTGATGTTCTAGTTCTCAATACAGGGCATCACTGGAACAGAGGCAAGCTTAAGGCTAATCGATGGGTGATGTATGTGGGGGGTATGCCGAATACGAACCGAAAGCTAGCGCCAATTGGAAATGCCAAAAATTTCACAATCCACAGCATTGTCAAGTGGGTGCATGAGCAGCTTCCAAAACATCCACATTTGAAAGCCTTCTATCGAAGCATCTCACCTAGGCATTTTGTCAATGGTGACTGGAACACAGGGGGTAGCTGTGACAATACAACCCCAATGTCTGTAGGGAAGGAGGTATTACAAGACGATTCTAGTGATTATAGTGCAGGCCACGCAGTGAAGGGAACAGGGGTTAAGCTTTTGGACATTACAGCTCTGTCGCAGTTGAGGGACGAGGGTCACATGTCAAGGTTCAGCATTACAGCTGCTCCAGGTGTTCAAGATTGCTTGCACTGGTGTCTACCTGGTGTGCCTGATACATGGAATCAGATTCTTGCCGCACAGATTGGTGATATGTCACAGATAGGGGATCAATAACTCTTGATGGCATATGATATGGTATCGCCAGTGACTTGGGTTAGAAGCCTCATAGAGTTGTCCTGATGATCCTGGTTACCTCATTTACTATGCTTCACGTCCTGTGCTGAACTTGCCAAGAATGCCGTACTACCATGGTTGATAGAGTAGAACTTATCGTTAAGAGTGGTCGGCATAAGTTACTAAGGTTTCACACTCCCTGCTTTAGTTTTGATGAGCTTGCAGGTCAGCTTTCAAGAGAGGAGTATATCCACTTTTCTTTTTCCAGCTTTTACGGATTAGGAGAATTAGATACACATTTACGGGGCTCCTGCTGCTCTTGTATCCTGGTTCAGCATTGTAGAGTTGGAGCATGAAAAAGAGGAGTAGAAGTCAGAGAGGATATTTTTGTGTGAATAATTGTACAATACGCCTAATAAGCCGCTGGCGAACATTTAATGTACGTGTGGTCTGCCATCGTCTTTTCGGTGAGTTTGGTTGGACATTATGTTTAGTTGAATTAAGCCGTGATTGATTCGCTGGAAAGTCGATTACTTTCTAAGAGTTGTATCTAAAAATTTTGTTTAACATTTGGATGCTGTTATCTGATATCTTCGTATCTTTTATTTCTGTAAGAATTTTCTCAATTGAAGAGTGAACCACCTAGCTTTTGCTGTCGTTTACAATGTACTATTTTACATTGTCTTTGGGCAACAAAATGGTGAAGTTTTATTCTGCTGTCGTTTCTTGTCAAACTCTGATGAAGTTAATCTTCAAGTTTGTTAGGTAGTTATATTTTTTATACTTTGGATTATATCTCTACACATGTTCCATTACCAATGGTAAAACAATGAGTTCCAAGGTTTGGGTAATGTCCAAATTACCAATGGTAAAACAATCTCAATCTTTGATATTGGCTCTTCTTATTGTCACTCTTTCTATTGTGCTGTTCACTTACATGATATCTTACATGTTTCACAATCTTCCAATAACTTACTGCTTTTTTTTCAAAGCTAATAATGTGTCTATTGAATTTGTCCCCAACCAGTTTGTGATTAAAGGTATCTGCACAAAGGAACTATTATATATCAACCGGAATGATTGTTGATTATACATTATGTTTCTTGAACCCATTTGTCAATCAAACTCTCCTATTTATGCTCATTTTTGCACTCTTTCTACTTTGCACCTAAGACTCAGACATCCTCATATGTGCATCTTCTATACTGCTTTACATAATAATAAAATTTAGTTTGTTAAGAATAAAGTCTTTAGTATGTGTCATACTTGTTATACTACTGAGAGTCGTAAGTTATTTTTTTCTAGGGCTAATTATGTTGCATAAAGTTCATTAAAGTTAATTTGTTTAGATTTATGGAGACCTTCCTAAAATTTTTATTAGTAGGTGTTATTATTATATTTTGTTTTGTGATCATTGTTGCAAATATACTTGAATTTATTTTCTCAAATTTAAATATAAAGTTCTTAGAGCCTTATTAAATTTTATCATTTGATTCAGAACTTTTTCCAATGTTCCATCAAATCTTTTCAAGAAGATTGAGATGGTAAATATCAAGCCTTGATTTCTCATTTAATTAAGAATGGTATTACCTAAAGATCCTCGTGTCCTAAAATGCTAAATGAAATGGGTGCGTTGAAAGGAAATATAGACATATTTGTAGAGATTGGTTTGTGCTTATTACGTTATTCATCCATGTTATATAAATATTGGAATTATGCATTTGATACAATAGTTTATCTAATCAATATAATGCCTCCTCCCACATTAAATAATGACAAATCCGATCTTAAATTATTTAAGTAAAATCCTAGTTATGATACATTTCATGTGTTTAGTTCTCTTTGTTATTCATCACCGTGTACTTACTCTTCTAATAAATTATCTCCTCGTTTTAAAGTTTGTGTTTTTATTGGATATAGAAAAATTCACAATGGTAATATTTATTTGAATTTTACACCAAAAAATTTGTTACCTCATCTAAACATGCCTTCCTTTTAAAAAAAATTGAAAATTAGTGTTTCTTTTATTACAATGGTAATTTTTTAATATAAGGCATATTTACTACCAAAGGGTTTCATCAACGACTTTACATTGATTACAAAGAGACCTTTAGTTTTGTAATTAATCGATCATTAGTTCAATTAATTCTTTCCTTGGCTATTTTGAACAATGATTAATATGATGTATCCAATGCTTAATTGCATGGTAGACTTGATGAAGTTGCATTTATTAAGTAACAACAAGGCTTTGAGCATCATAATTTACCACATTATTTTTACAAATTAAACAAGTCTATTATGGCCTCAAGCAAGCTCTAAGGCAATGCTATAAATTTCTCACAATGGAATTATAATCTCTTAGTTTTCAAGACTTTAAAACTAATAGCCCTTATTTTTATAAATATGCCCCCAAAAAAAATCTCTTTCTTTATCTATTTGAATGACATTTTGGTTACAGAAACAAATAAGTCATTTATTAATCATATTATTCAAAAATTTAAACTAATTTCCATTTAAAAGAATTTGGATGTCCGAGTTTTTTTTTTTTTAATGTGGAGGCTTCTTGGAGAAAGACAGACTTGTTTCTCTTTCAAGCTAAATATATTCATAAGTTGCTACAAAAGAAAATATGTTTGATGCCAAAAAAAGTTTCTACACTTATTTTTCCAAAAAAAAAATCATTATTTTCATCTTAGACTGAGCTCTTCAAAGGTCATGCTCTATTTTGAAGTATGATGGGTGGAATATAATATCTTTCTATGATTAGTCCCAATATTTGTTATATAGTTAAGAAAATATCTTAGTATATTCATTAGCCATCGGAGTGTTATTGGATGTAAGTCAAACAAATCCTAAAGTATTTCAGAATGACCATATATCATAGGTTGTTTCTTTGAGCAACAACTAATTTTTATGTTATCAACTACTATGATGCAAATTAGGTTAGTAATAAGGATGATCAAAAATCAACAACAGGCCGATCTACAGAAGTAGAGTATGAAATCATTACAATAGCAATTTATGAAGTTTAATGGATCCAATCTTTTCTCAAAGGGATAAGTATAGTTCCATTGTCAAGATCTGTTATTTGTTATGATAATTTTTCAATCACATATTTTACAAATATACCCATTTTTCATTCCCACTCAAAACATCTTAAGATTGATTTTCATAACATTCATTATAAGATGTATAAGCATGAAATTCATATGTGATATCTTTCAATGAATGATCAAATTGTTGACATCTTAACAAATCCTATATTAAAGCACATATTTAAGCACATGAGATGCAGTTTGATAGTTTTTGATAAGCCTGTTCAACTTAAAAAAGGGTGATAAAGTTATTCCATATATTTGTTAAGTTTGTTATTTGTATCCAAGAGAAGCTTTTAGCGATGAAAGAAAAAAAGAAAGGACAATATGGGTATGTATCAGATCATTGTAACAATTATATGACATTTGATTTAATAAGTAAAGGGAACATTGAACATTTATATGAACACCTAATCTGATTGGTCAATTGTATAATTAACAATATTATATTTTATTTGGATTATATATCTCATCTTCATTTTATATCTCACTTGATTTCCTCATGAGAAGATTTTAGTAAGGAAAGAAAAAAGAAAGGCCAATATGGGTTGTGTATTAACCTATAAGAAAGGAAAATCCCATTGCCTAATTCAATAACTGAAAACCAAAAGAGATGTTTCTGAATGCATTAATTCACATCTAATAGCATATATAAATTTAATCAATTCAAAATATATACATTCATCTTAATTTTATAATTACAAATTTACTATTTTGAAAAGTAATATTAATGTATACTGGTGATCTGCTTTGAAAATAAAATACCTTAAATTTTATAAATAAAATTGTCACGTGATCGTGACAATATATATATATATATATATAATTGTTATTAAAACGACATTATTTTAGGATAATTTTAATTAACAAATTTATTTTAGTAGAGGAGGTCGAACTTTCAAACTTTTAAGTCAGGTTTTGAGCCAATCACATTATATATATTTTATTATGTTCTAAATCAAAATATAAATAAAAGGCCAAAAAAGATACATGTTTTATATGGTTTTAAAAAATTAAAAACGATACACATCTTTTTTATAGTTTTAAAATTTTTACAATACACAGTCCGTAACACCGGTAGCTCAGTTGGTCATCGGGAAGGAAAGTTGAGTTCAAAGTCTCGGCAGCGATAGTGTGGGAGTTCATCCAATGTGATGACTCCTTGTGCGCACCGAACACTGGGCCGCCTTCTTGAAAAGCTGGCTGAGATCAAACCGAAATTTACCTCCCTTCCACAATATCAGGCTGGAGTGTAAAGACGCCTAGAGTGGACGTTCGACTTTTTTGAGTTCAAGGAAACTAGCGAATCCATGGCAGCTGTCATCGTAGCCCATCAAATGCCTTCCACTTCAGAGCGAGAGGCTACTTTCCATTTTGAGGTAGTCCTGTCTTTTTAATGATAGAAGTAGAACAGACCAAGACCTTAAAAGGCCGAAACCATGACTAATGACTGATAAGTCGCTGGCTCCTCAAGATAGGTATCATAAAAGTCTCCAGAGTCTAGATGGTTCATTTCAATATAAATAATATACATTTCCTAGTGAACAGAACTCCTTCGGCTTGTATCTCAAAAAGATTGTTAAGAGAACTCCTAGCCCTAGGCATGATCTCAGCCGGACCACACCTGACACCCCTACATACAATATTATTTCTATAGCACTTTCAACTAAAGAAGCTTTTCTTCTCCTCTTTTTTTCTTAATCGGAAATATCAAATCTTCAAATCCTATAAAAGGGTATTTCCTTACCAGCGAAATTGGACGGAAATCTCTTTGTAATTATAATTTCTGCAATAACTATACTTGGAATATGAATATACCATTTCGTCTTATTAACTAGACTCCAATATGTGACCCTCCTTAAGTTCAACAAAAAAAGGACGGATTATAGAAAAGAAGCATTTCTCATGAAAAGAAGCATTTGGTTAAACCAACAATGCAATGATTGATCATACTAAAAACACTATAGAAAAGGAAGTCAAATTAAAATATAATTCGACTGCTTAAACTTAGGGGATGCTGATTCATAAGGAGGAATGAGAATGAATATAGTGAGGAATGAGAATGGATATAATCATTATAATTATGATGGTTGGTTAAGATGAAAGAATGATTACTATTACCATTAACGGTGGTTGGTTTGTTAAAAATGGTAATAAATAAAAATTTGTTAAAACTTTATTTTATAGCAATTTTTAAATATATTTTAAATGATTATTTTTAATTTATGTACCTTAATTATAATGACAAAATATTTAAAATCACGTATATTATCATTTTTACTTTCCAATAGCTCTTGAAGAAAAAAAATACTATAATATTTTCTTGCATCAACATATCATTAGTTACATAATATCGTCAAAATATAGATTAATCATCCAAAATATTGTGCAAATTATTAACGCAACCATAATATCCATCATTTCATTGCTACAATAAAATCATGTAACATAGTTTAATACAATTTGCATTCATCTGATAATGCAAATGATGTTATATTTTAAGATATTAATGAATAATATTTTAATTAATTATATTGTAATTAACTAATTAATTAATTACATTTTAATTAATTACATCTTAATTATTTTTAATTTAAATTTAAATTAATTAATTAGATTTTAATTAATCAGATAATTAATTATATTTTAATTAATTAATTCGATTTTAATTAGACTTTAATTAATTAATTATTTGAATTAAGTAATTAGATTTTATATTGATTAATTATTTTAATTAATTAATTAATTAGATTTTATTTTAATTAATTTAATTTATTGTAATTAATTAAAATATCTTAATTAATTAAATTTAGTGTAATTAAATAAATAAATAATTAGTTTTAATTAATTATATATTAACTAATTATATTTTAATTAATCATGTAATTAATTATATTTTAATTAAATAATTAGATTTTAATTAGACTTTAATTAATTGATTATATTTTAATTAAATAATTAGATTTTATGTTGATTAATTATTTTAATTATTTAATTAATTATATTTTGTAATTTTTTTATTAATTAATTAAT
>JANTNU010000234.1:13783669-13800448 GCA_024752395.1 Erythroxylum havanense
ATAGTTACTTCAAAGTTTAAACATATAATGTTTTTGCTTCCATGTATATGTATATATAGTAGAGAGCTGACACAGAACATATTTAATTAAAAATTAAAAAATTAGTATTGGTAAGAATTAAACCCATCCCTCCCATACATGAAGGGTATGAATCATTATCTAAAACTTAGGTATAAAAAAACTATTCAATCAATCATAATAATCAACCTATCATTATCATTCATTCCATTTTTATTGTTTTATTCCCGTACCTTATTACCAAGCATCCCATTAGATATATAAGGAGACTATTGAATGGGGCATAGGTTTTGGGTGACCTGAAAATTATAGTTCAAGCTGTACAGTACTGCTAAATAATGGATGGGTGGGATGGGAGGGATTGAATGATTGAACATCATGCTGTTTTAAAAAACGACGCCCTCGGAAATTGGAGCTGCGGTCAGTAACCAGCTGGTGATCGCTTAAAGTGGACAAAAAGATGATGGATGGGAACTAAAGTTCTATGCAGACAGGACATTTGATCAAACTAAAAAGTACTCCTGATTAGAACTCTTTATTTAAATGGAATGCAAATGAAAAGTTATTTATACTGTGTAATTCAAAGATAATTTAATAAAAACCTCTTATAAGTTATAAATACAATACGTAAAGTAAACTCTTCAAAGTAATGATCAAAACCTTCAAAGTTCACCTGCTGTGGATTCTCAAAATATATTCAGAGTCGTCATTTCCTATATGTGGATTCTCAAAAGATCTGATCTACTATACTTCAAAGTTCAAACCGAAGCATATATAGAGGTTAGCACTGCATCGCCTTTTGAAGCTATAAAAAGTTGTCACGTTGATGCTTTTCTGCCTTAATCTTCAGGAGAAATATTTCTGTTGCCTGACAACGTGTTGCTAAAACTCAGACAAATTCTTGCCTGGAAATGAGTTCCAATCCCAGAGGCAACTGAATTTGCACGCGACAACATGGGACCCGGTCTCCTATTGATTGCTTTCTACGTAGCTAAGGTCCTTGTCTAGAGTCTATTGTAATGGAATCTAAAGGGGTCACTTGGGTCTGGTTAGGAGATTTTTCTCATTCAAAACGGTGGCTTAAGTCCATGGATTGTTTAACCAAAATCTCATCAGTACGCATGAGTAAATATAAGGTTACGAATTTCATCTACACATGACGGTCTAAAGGCCACAATGAAAAATCAGCAAACAACAGACAAAAGGTTGGATGCTTGTGGATTGGCACATATACTTGGTCGACATTAAGTAGCTGTGCGAAGAATCAGAGTTCGGATGGCATTGGGTTTTAGAAGACTTTCGTAGAAAAGATAGTGCTTAGCGGTGGTGGCGGTGATACAAATCAGCAGGTGCCCTGTGGTTGGGAAAGCCAGGGACAAGCCCACAAGAGACCAAACTACTGCCTCTCCACTCTTCATATTAGCCTGTCGGTTATCTTTACCTTATTAAGCCCCTAAGAGATAGCTTTTCTTTCTCCCTCCGTTGCATGTCATGAACAGTAAAATATTGATATAGTACTAATAAACCAATATTTCATATTATGATTAAATTCAAATCAACATGCATTACAAAAAAAGTAGGAATTCGCGACGAAAAATTACCGAAGGAAAATAAAACGTAATAAATTAGTAACAGAAAATATATTTCCATCACGAACTTCAACGTAAAAAAAAATTTGTTTAACGACGGTTCTAATTTCCGTCGCTAAAAATAAAAAGAAACCGTCCTGACAAATTTAGCGACCGACTTTAAGGACAGTAAAAGTTTCCATCGGTAATTACACTGAAATTAACAATGGAAAATCTAATTCCGTCGCTAAAATTGACGTGGAAAAAATTCGTTTAGCGATGGTTTTAATTTTTGTTGTTAAAAATGAAGGAAAATTGTCCCGACAAAATTAGCTACGAATTTTAGGGACAGTAAAAGTTTTCGTCGGTAAATAAAGCGGGAATTAAAGACGATGTAATAAAATTTAAAATTTTCGACAGAAATTAGCAATGGACGGTAAACGTTTCCATCGGTAAATAAAGCGGGAATTAAAAGCGGTATAATAAAATTTAAAATTTCCGACGGAAACTAGTAACGGAAAATTTCGTTGGTAAATCACGTTTAAAACACTCGACCACTCCTCCCACCGCCCCCTATGGTTCATCTTTTTCATTTCTTTTTCGACATTTTTCGGTCTTCTTCCTCCTCCGGTGACTTCCTCTCCCATGAGGTGAGTTCCTCTAGAATTAAAGTTTGTTTCGTTCTTGCTTTTTACTTTGCTCCGGTTTCTTTATTGCTCTTTCTTGGTGGGTTTTTTATTGTCATATATAGTATTGATTTATGTGTTGAATTCTTTTTGTTGTTGAAGAAGAAACGGGGATTGTTCAAGAAAGCCCATAAGATCCAGTAAAGGGAAGATCTCTGAATACTCTACAGAATCCTGATTAGTTCACGTCTTCAATCTTTCTTTCAGCTCTCCTTATCTCTGTGTTAGTAATTGATAGGCATTTCTATGAACTGGAATTTTGCTTCTTGTATATTTCTTGTAAGTTTATTAAGGCTATAGAAGATTTGTTTTGAGGGAAGTGTATACTCGTTAGGTACTTTTTGTTTGACGGCTTTAGTTTTAATTACGTTTCAGGAGAATCGAAAGTATAAAAGTGTTAAACAAACAGTGAACAGATTATAGGAGACTGCGGTCTCTTGTAGAGGCTCCAAGAGAGAGATATTGTTGACAAAATGGTTGGTTGTGCTCAAAGAGATTGAGAAATATATGGCTAGTTCTGCTGAAGATAAAAGGAAGAATATTGAAGAACATCTCGTCAACGATGATAAGGATTTTTTTTAAAAAAATTAATTTTATTTACCGACAGAATTTTATTTTCCATCAATAAAATGATCGAATTTACTGACATAATATTTAGATCCGTTGGTAAATTTACTTTCGATCGTTTTAACGACGTTTTAAGCCATCAGTAATTTCTGTCACTATTTTATATTATCAACGAAATGTAAATATTTTCCGTCACTAAACGCCCTATTTCTTGTAGTGTTAGTTCTATTGAGTTTACGATGATCAAGTTGGAATTAGCTTTTATGCATCTCACCAAGTGAATGGGGTAACTCGTAAATGTAGGAAAAATGTTTGTTTCAATTGTCCCGTTAAACAATTATGCCAACCATCCTAATAATTGAAACAGTTTCAACAACTGTAGAGGAGAAGTATTAGGGATGGCAATGGGTTTTCAACCCGATCCATATCCGTACTACCCGACCCTAAAAAATAGAAATGGATGTTAAAAAATGGATATGGATATGAATTTGGATATGGGTCTAGTAAAAACCCGAACTGATGGATACCCATATCCGATCCGTTTTCAAATAGCAATGTTTTTTTTTCAAATAGCAATATTAATTTGTACATATATAATTGTTTGCATGACCATCGTTATTAAAAGAAACGTAAATACTAAGAAATCACTGAACTGAAGGAAATAAATAAATTAGATACAACAAAACCTAACAAAAAATTCCTAATTAATCGAGTTCAACTTCCAAGTTCCTTCAACGTAAAGACAGTTTGAAGTTTTGGATGTTTCAAATTTTTTTTAGTTATTGGTTGTGAAAAACATACGCTGTCTACTTGTCTTTGCACTAGACATTATGATTTTTATTATTTCAATTTTATAGTTTTTTTAAGACATACAAATAAAAATCTTGACTTATTATTATTAAGTTAATTTTGATTTAGAACGTTCGCGAAAATCTGCTCTCCATATTTTCAATTTAGAAGTTATATTTTTATGTGCTATACAACCCGATGGATATTCAAAAACTCGAATAACCCAATGGATTTGGATATGGGTAGTAAATCATAAAAACTGATGAATATGGATATGGATATGAGTTGAGTCATAAAAAATGGATATGGATATGGGTTGAGTAAAACCCGAACCGAATCCTACCCATTGCCATCCCTAAGAAGCATGCATTTAAGATGAATTAACACATAGGACAAATGGACTAGGAGATTATGAGTTGAGGTGAACTTGCATTGGATTTTACTAGTTCAATGACATATATGCATTGCAGAATTAATGAAGATATTTTTCCATTAAAAAGTCCCTTTGAAGGCAATTTGATTCAAACAAAAGCATTTTTCTTACATACACTTCAACCGTTCAAATAGAAATTTTAAAATGATTATTTCAACTATATTCCCATAAGACAACTTCATGTCTTGCACTTTTCTTCATCAAGAGAAATATTAGTAGAAATTAAGGAGAAGAAAACATATAGTAGTTGGAGGAAGGTGGCAAATTGAAGAGAGAGAGTGAAGGACGGTGGCTAAGATGAAGTCTTTATGGGAACTTGAACCAGCGGAATTGACACTTACCAGCTTGTCCCTGGAATTTATCATTGGCCCCAACTCTTATATAACACACTGCAGCTAAGCTTCTACTTTCTTGTAGGTTCTTCACAAGAGCAGGCAAGGTCGTCTCTACAAGCCCACCATCTGCTAATATAGAAGTTCTAATGAAGGTAAGCAAGTCCAAGGAAAGAAAAGATTTGTCTTCTTATCTGTCAGTTTTCACTGGAGGAGATGTTTAGTTGGAGTAATCGTGTGTCTGGTCATTGCAGCTTTTCAATTGGATGCAAACCAAATTCAATGGGGGAAGTCCGAATTGCGTTTCTGTTCATCGTAAGCTCTAAACGTCCCTTCAGTTTCTTTATATTCTTTTCTGTGTTCCAGTGAAAGTGAAGCATACGCATCTCACTGAAGTTGTTATGTTGTTCGATGCGTATTCCTTGATTTACAAGCATGGATTTAGACAGTTTCCTGACAAGCAGGAACCGGAATGATGTATTAACTGAAAAGGTCTTTATTTGGTTTGTTTTTTATAATTATAATTTGGAGGTCCCTGGAGGGAGGATGATTGTTGGTTCTTCGATTTAGTTTTTTTAGCATTTAGCTGTGAATTGATTACAAATTGCTTAGGATTGTAATTTAGCAGATTAGTTGCTTCTGTTCTTAGTTTCATCTGATAAGTTGGTAGCAAAAAACATAGATCAATCAATTGCATCCTTAAATGTAAATGCAGGCCTTTGTTTTCCGCACTGTCTGCTGGTTGTCTTGGACGTGTTTCCGTCTGCATGTATCGATCTCTGCTTTTTAACTCTGCCATAACCTGCCTATTCATGCCAATTTCTATTCCTTGCCCTAGATCATACCCGGCAAGAAATTTGCAAGGAAGAATTCAGTGACTGGCCTCAATGTTTGCTGGCAATAGGGACACTTGGGAACAAAGATGTAAAAGAAAATTCCAAGCAGAACCATCTTCAGGAAAATCCTTTGTCATCCCAAGATCAACTTCAAGAACTCACACCCGAAGAAGTTAGAGAGCTTAAAAAGGAACTGGACTCAATAATGAATAAGCAGGATGGGTCAGCTTATGACACAGAATCAGACACTACAGATCGGGCGTGGGACAGGCTTCTCAAGATACAATCAAGCATGGATAGCGACAGAAGAGCTGGTGATGTATCTTCTCATGATTTGGAAAACAAAGGTTTCCATCTTCAGCATAAGGCCACTGTAGTTGTCAAGAGAGGGAAAGATATACGTGTGGATAAAACAACTAATGCAATTAACAAGAAATCTCTTTCATTTCTTATTAAGAAGCTGTTTATTTGCCGAAGTGGGTTGACAACCACTCCCGGTATAAGAGATCAAGTTCCTGAATCGAGAGTGGAAAAGGTAAGCTTTCATTGGATATATCAAATTTCATAGATTATTCATACCATCGACCTCCTTAGCTTCTTGACTTAATGATAGATATTGAGGACAATTATTCACAAGAAAATATATCCTCAAAATCGGACTCCAACAGCGACTGGAAAAAAGTACCTGAAAAATAAACAAAAGCCTGTTTCTTTTAGTGAGGTTGTTACAGATGAAAAGGTTGACGATGGAAGCAAATGGGTGAAGACAGATTCTGAATGTAAGTCTGCGTCAGGCGTGACATGTCTGTGTAAAATATCTATTGCTACCTTAATCTGGGTGCTTTAACACTCGTTTGCTTTTGCAGATATAGTTTTAGAGATATAAAAAACTGCCGTTGATAAGCAGTGAGAGGACCACTTGGTAATAACTTATATACTTTATTGATACTTAATATGAATAGTTTGTCTTAAGCTCCGAGCAACAATTATTTAATTTAAAGCTAATACTGTTGTTGCAGGTATAACTTCATAGCTCGATCGTCATACTTTGCAGTTCACCGAGTTGGAAGGCCGAAGCCAGAAGGCAATTCTTGACAGGAAACTGTGGTCGAATTTCTGTAATATGTCAATGATGTAATCACAAAAAATAATCCATGGAGCTCCGACATATGAGTATAATTTTTCTATGTTATTACCTATAGAAATAGGTTTTTACCAGTCGTTTGATTATACTGGAGTTAGTAGCAGCAAGGAACCAAATTTAGCACCGGTCCCCACATCTGAAGCAGATCTGAATAAGCTTTTGTCATGCTATATTAACCTCGGAGAAGGTTTTTGATGTTACCGAATGATCATACACGAAAACTACAACAAAAACTACTGAAAATTTAGAAAGAGAAGTTTAAAGAGAGAAATCAAATGAGAATAGGAGCAAATAGAGCAAATTTTGGAGACTTAACAATACGTTGAGATTTCTTCTAATTATATTCAGAATCAAAGTACACAATACACACAATTATTTTCTATGGATTTACAGTATTTATAACACTCAATTTACAACTGTCAATAACTAACTTTTCTTGAGTTTCTTTAACTTGGTTCTTGTACGTTGCATGCATGGCTCTGCATGGCCATCCACTTGAACTTTTGAAACATCTCCAACATACTCCTCCTTGGATCAGAAGTTCAGTTTCTGAATTCCAACCATCTTCCTTAATTGCTCGAAATGTGAAATATGAAAACCTTTTGTAAACAAATCTGCGATTTGCTCGTCCATATGAACATACTGGAGCTTTAGCTCTCCTTCCTGTTAGATATCCCTTAGATAATAATATCTAAGTTTAAAATACTTAGTTTTTCCATGAAAAACTGAATTCATTGAGATTGATATCGCAGCTTGATTATCAATATAGATCACAGTAGCTCCTTCCATATAAATTTGTAAATCCGCAAGCAATTTTCTGATCCAAATAACTTGTTTTGCTGCAGCTGTGGCCGTAACTAATTCGACCTCAGCTGTCGAGAGCACCACTAATTCTTGTTTTTTTATGTCCATGATAAGCATGCTAAGCCTAATGTTAAGCAATAACCGGTGGTGCTCTTCATGTCTTTTGAGGCTCTAATCACTATCGACATAACACATAAGCTCACATTTTCCAGTCTTCTCATATATTAATCCATAATCGACCGTTCCTTTCATAAACCTCAAAACTCTTTTTATCGCCATTACATGTTGCTTTTCAGGATCATTTAAGTATATAGAGAGCACACTTAATGAGTACAGAATATCCGGTCTTGTAGCTATGATGTACATTAGACAGCCAACCATACTTCTATAGTTCTTCCCATCAACTTCATCACCTTCTTCCTTCTTTACCAATTTTTCTTTCGGGAAGATAGGTGTTGATACTTGTTTACACTAATCTATCTTAAATCTTTTCAATACATCCTGAATATACTTCTTTTGGCTTACTGTAATGCATCCCTTTCGTTGAAATATCTCCATGCCCAAGAAATACTTCATCCCTCCGAGATCTGTCATTTCGAAGGTTTTGTTGAATTGTTGCTTTATGTAATCAATTTGCTTCTCATAATTTTCAGTAAGCATCAAATCATCTACATAAATTGCAACTACCATCACTTCTCCTTCTTCCATCCGCACATAAAACGTTGGTTCACTGCAACTTCTACTGAATTTAATCTCTAAGAGGAATGCATTGATTCTTGCATACCAGCATTGAGGGGCTTGCTTAAGCCCGTAAAGGACCTTATTGAACCTATACAACATCTCCTCCTTTCCTTTTACCACAAAGCCTTCCAGTTGCTGGACGTAAATTTCTTCTCGCAGAACTCCATTAAGGAAGGTGGACTTCACGTTCATTTAATGCACCTTCCATCCTTTTTCAGCTGCTAGTGTCAACAACAGCTAGATCGTCTCAATTCTGGCTACTAGTGTGAACGTCTCTCCGAAATCAACCCCTTCAATTTGCGCATACCCTTTTACTACAAGCTTTGCTTTCAGTTTATTTACTGATCCATTCGGATTCAATTTCGTCTTAAACACCCACTTTAATCCTATGGCTCTCTTGTCCAGAGGTTTGTCAACCAGAATCCACGCTTCGTTTTTGTCAATCATCGACATTTCTTCCTCCATGACTTTTACCCATTTTGGATTCTGTAATGCTTCTTGTGCTCAGGTTGGTTCCAGAATTGCTTCATTGCTCCTCTTATAAATTTCAGCTAGGCTCCTCGTTCCTCTTACTGGTGCATGATCGTAATCATCCTCAGTTTCTTCTTCTGAAATGTGCTCCTCCTCGGGAGTCCACTCATTTTGATCATGTTGAGGTTCTGGTTCAGCAACTTCTCTGGATTCTGCCTCTCCCTCTTCTTCATACTAGTCTGAGTTGTTTGCTGTAGTTGGAATATTTGAGAGCATCATCGTGGACTACCTTTTTGCTCTATTTACCTCCTTATCTTCGAGCCAGCTCCAATATTCATCTTTGAAGAAGTGAACGTCTCTACTAACTTTTATTTTCCTCTGGTCCAGATAATACAACCTATACCTTTTACTGACCTCTGAGTAACCCACGAAGATTACGGCTTCTGTTTTTCCGTCTAGCTTGCTTCTTTTGGCCTGAGGAATGAGAGCACTACACAGTGATCCAAACACTTTCAAGTTTCTCATCTTCGGTTTGAAACCATGCCACATTTCATGCGGCATTTTGTCCTCAAGAACTCAAGAATATACTTTGTTCAGCAGGAAGCAGGCGGTGGTTGCAGCCTCCGCCCAAAATTCATTCGGTAGCGCCTTCTCCTCCAGCATGCACCTCGTCATTTCTACCACGATTCTGTTCCTTCTCTCCACGATGCCATTCTGCTGTGGAGTGTAGGACGTAGTGAACTGATGTTTGATTCCTGCTGATTTACAAATCATACTAAACTCGTTAGATGTAAATTCTGAACCGCTATCAATTCTCACCAACTTGATGCTCAGGCTTGTTTGATTTTTTATGAGCGATTTGAACTCCCTGAAGACTCCAGCTACTTCTCCCTTACTCTTGAGACAGTAGATCCATGAGTATCTAGAGTAATCGTCGATTATCAACAGAAAATATCTGCTTCCATTTAAAGAGGCTACTGGCATAGGTCTATATACGTTCATGTGCAGCAACTGAAGTCTTTCCTCAGCTCTCCATTTTGCCTTCTGAAATGGTGCACGTACTTGCTTCTCTATCATGCAAACTTTGCATGACGCACTCTCGTATGATGTTGATGGTAAACCTTCGACCAGATTTTTCTTCCTCATTACCTCCAATCCCTTCATATAATAGTGCCCAAGTCTTCGATGCCAGAGGTTCGGTTCAATTGAATCTCCCACAAGTGCCTCTTGTTGCAACCCTTCAGGCTTCAATGAGAAGCTTTTATTTCTCATGTGGGTGCAGAGAATCTCCTGGCCAAGGTTATTAAAGACCCTACAAGAGTTTGATTCAAAATGCACGGACATACCTTTTTCGATCAGCTAGGCTGCGCTCAAGAGATTGTGCTGAATCTTTGGGACATAAAACACATTTGAGATATTTTTTACGCCTTTCTTGGTCACTATATCCACTTCTCCCTTTCCTTCTACTCGGACGCTATCGCCATTTCCAAGCTTTACTCTGGCTTTCACTTCCTTATTCAGAGTCTTGAATAATCTTGGATCTGGCGACATGTGGCTTGTGCATCCACTATCAATTAGCCAGTCAAATGGGTAGTTTTTGACCTGATTGCCGATCACCACAAACAGATGCTCCTCTTCCTCTTCGGTCACTTGTACATTGGCTACTTCTTGTGGCGATTGTTTCTTGCAGATAGCTTCCATGTGTCCTTTTTGATGACACCTTCTGCACTCTACGTCTGGCCTCTTCTAGCATCTGAAGGCAAGGTGATTGGATTTACCACAATGTGGATAGAGGTTGTAGTTATTTGCTTTATCTCCTCCTGTATTCTTGCTCCCATGTTTCTAGCGTGATTGAGAGCCTTTAGAGCTTGACCGTCCTTTCTTTTTCTTTTTCTTAGATTTTTCTTGAGTCTCTGTTTTGGCAAAGACTCTATAAGTGCCTTTAGTAGCTTCAGTCTTCCTCATCAAAGATCTCTGCTCTTGAGCTTGCAAGGCACTCACGACTTTCACAAGCTTTATTTGTCCTATATCCTTGGAGTTCTCAAGAGAGACAATTGTTGTTTCGTACTTCTCAAGAGCTGAAATAAGAAGCTTCTTCACTAATCTTTGATCTTTGAATTCAACTCCCAAGAGTCTAATTTGATCCGACAATTGAATTAATCTTTCACAGTAATTCTGGATCATCTCATCTTCTTTCATTTGAGTTTTATTGAATTCCTTTAACAGATTCAATACTTTCATATTCTTTACTCTCTCATCACCCTCGTATTCTTGTTTCAAGAAATCCCAGATTTCTTTCGCAAAAGCAAGACCCATAATTCGAGTGAAGATTGAGGGTGATACTGACTAGTATAGGCAAGATTTGGCTCGTGTTTTCTTTGTCACCCTCTCCCTCAACCACCGTAACTGAGCAATTTAAGCATCTTCAGTTAGAGTCTCAACCGTGTAATCTTCATCGATTGGTTCCCACAGACCCTGACCTTGCAGGTATGCCTCCATCTTAATTTCCCAGATTTGATATCCTTCACCATTGAATATCGCAGGTTGCAGGGATTGCATTGAGCTCTCAGCCATCTCTGAGTGTTCTGCTCACAATCGTGTCTTTTTCGGGAAAGAGATAGACCTTCGAGCCAAGTTCTTCACCTACACCTTCACAGATTCCTTAAGAATCTAGCTCTGAGACCACTTTGATGTTACCGAATGATCATAAACAAAAACTACAACCAAAAGCTACTGAAAATTTAGAGAGAGAAGTTTAGAGAGAGAAATTAGATGAGAACAGGGGCAAACAGAACAGTTTTTGGAGAGTCAACAACACGTTGAGATTTCTTCTAATTGTATTTAGAATCAAAGTATACAATACACACACTTATTTTCTATGGATTTATAGTATTTATAACAATCAATTTACAACTGTCAATAACCAATTTTTCTTGAGTTTCTATAACTCGGTTCTTGTACGTTGCATGCATGGCTCTACATGGTCATCCACCTGAACTTTTGAGCATCTCCAACAATTTTTTTCACCAGTGGTTCATTGTACTGGTGGGCAAGATTAGCATTGGAGGAAACAAACTGTGAGTAAGGAGTCTGGTAGTGTTACGCAAGTGGGAGAATTCTGGTTTTGTGGGACAACTGTCGTGGTTGGTTGTTGAGTTTGTGTGGGTCACTGGTGAATTGTTCTGGCTTTTTGGGCTGACTACGTATGTGTTGAAAGGCAGCACTTTGTCCCACGATTAATATTGGATAAGCAGTTCACGTATGTCAATTGGAGTTGCTGATTTTCTATGTCTTTGAAAAAGGTTACTGGTTACGACACATAGGAGGATAATTGTTAATGGATGTGTGATTTGTGAGTGCAACAACTTAGTTCCATTGTTGAACAACTTTAGATCTATTTTTGAAGAGTTTATCAATTTGGGAAGTTGTCTTTTTCTGTTTTATTTATTATTATTTTTAAGTGAAAATAGTTAGACAAATCCTCTGACGAAGTTAACACGAGTTGGTCGTGTTATCGAGTGTGATAATCTTTCACGGGTAGTTAGGTTGTGGGATAGTTAGAAAGATTGAGTGGTATTATGTTAGATCAATCTTGTGTAATTTTTTTGAACTACAGTGAAAGCGATTAATCAGGGCGAGGGCCTCGTAGATGTAGGCAGAGTGTGTCAAACTGCGTTATCAAGTTTCGGTGTCTTTATTATTTTGCATTTGTGAGATTTGACTCTACTTGTGCGAAGAATAATTTGGAAAGTCTGTGACTTAATTAACCACTTTGGTTTTTCAAATTACTTCAAAATTGTATGCCCACAACTTCGAAATCTGATTCTATTGATTACAACTAGCTATCCTCAACTGTAATAGATGTTTCAAACTCATTTGATCAGTAAAGATCACAAAATTACGACCCAAGAGATAATGTCGCCAATGGTGCATTGCCAAAACCAAAGCCATCAACTCTTTTTTATATACGGATTTGGACCAAGGTCATACTGAAATAAGTTATAGATTTTTTTATCTTTGCATCAACACTGCTCCTACACCTTTACCCGAAGCATCACATTTGATTTGGAAAGGTTGAGTAAAGTTAGGATGCGATAATACCGATGCAGAAGACAGGGCCACTTTCAATCTATCAAAAACAGATTGTTCTTCCTCTCCCCAATGAAAACTCTCCTTCTTTGTTAATTCAGTCAAGGACTTGGCCATTTTACCATATCTCTAGATAAATTTACAATAATAACTAGTTAAACCCAAGAACCCTCTAACACCTTTAACATTGCGAGGTACCGGCCACTCCACAACACTTTTAATCTCGACTGAATCTACTGACACCCCTACTTCGGAAATCACATGACCTAAGTATTCCACTTGCTCCTCCCAAACGTACACTTCTTCTTATTGGCCACAAAATAGTGTTGCTGTAATAATTATAGGACATGTGCCAAATGAAACAAGTGAGTGCCCGAATCCTTATTATAAACGAGTATGTCATCAAAAACTACTATAAAAAATTGTCATAAATAAGGCTTTAAACTTGGTGTTGGATCGCCTATGGATCGAGTATTATCAATACACAGCGGAAAAGACCATAAAACAATAATAAGTATAACCGAAAACTATAGCATGTATGAAAATATCTCTTGATGCTTATTTTCTTTTCAAATTCATAGACACTGCAATGCGCGAATGTCCTATACCAGTATCCACAGGAGGATGAACGTTTCGAGCAGCAGCTAATCTGTGCTAACACGTTCCAAAACTCTTTTGAACGCCGCACAATATTTCTCTCGGAAGAAGAACGAAGGTGGTGGTTAGGGTTTTCTTTTTGTCTCTCTCTAATGAGATATAAGTTTCTCTATTTATAGAGAAACCCTAATTCCTATTCCTATTGTGAATAAGAACATCATAATTATAAACCATTGAAGCCCAATAAGTTTTGGCCCATATTATATCTCATATAATAAAAACCCGACAATTTATTTCAATCTACCCCAATAAATATATCCACATATATTCATTCAATGCCTAATAAATTAGGCCCAAGAGAATAAGCTCAGATCACTTCACTCTTTGTATGCGACCCTGTAGGTTCATTTGATGTTAGCAATGGGCTTTATCACACTTCAAGGCCCATAAGTCATAAGCGGTCTCTAGTAAGACATTATGACTACCCAAATCAAATGAGGATTGGTAATCCGATTTAACCTGTAATTATGGTTACAAACTCAGTCCCTTTGTAATACGATATCAAGATTAATCACAAGGCATGGTACATGTCAACCTTTGATTAATCATAGTTTCTTGATCCCCAAGTTGATTGATTATAATAAATGACATTGATGACTCCTCATCAATTCATTTGGGCATGGTCATGTATTTCTTCAGTCATACTTGTTAAGAGGCTCAAATGATATCTCTGTCATTTAAAAGAGGTACAAATCCCATTTACGTCATTCACATCTCTCTGCATGATTTATTTAATGACCAACATAAGACTATTTGTTATCCAGTTAAAGATAACTTAGTCTAATATCAAAGCACTAAATTTCTCATGTAGGGAACTATGATGACTTCAGTTCAGAGGACTAAAGTCAAACCATATCGAGAATCACTAATGACATGAAATCATGTAGTATTCTCTCTGTGGGTCGGTCTAATATATGTTCTCTAACATATATTTATGTTTCTGATTTGATAACTCACATCTATGATCAGAAAAACGTGATCATCAATTAGAACACATACTAGCCTTAATTCATTATTGTTCCACTAGTAACGATCGACCAGGGACATATTAGAATAATATTATAATGCTTATGATTTTCCTATCAGGTCACATACTTGATAACATAAGCCTAATACTATTCATGGAACGTAAATCACATTACATAAACAATATACATGCCTATATAAAAGAATACCTCATAATATCTTATTAATAAGTCATAATGTTAATACAAAAGTCGCATATGTCCATTAGTCTAGGGCACACTACTAACACTTGGTTCAATGTGGCTTGAAAAATGGCGGGTGCATTTATTAATCCAAAAAGTATCACAAGGAATTCGTAATGACCCTCATGAGCACGGAAAGTGATTTTATGAACATATTTCTCCTTCATTCTAATTTGATGATAGCTTGACTTCAAATCCAATTTAGAGAAGTAGTGTACTCCATTCAACTCATCAAGTAATTCATCCACCACTAGAATTGGGTACTTATATAGAACAATGACCTTGTTAAGGGCACAGTAATCAATACACATGTGTCATGTAGAATACTTCTTCTTAATCAAAATTATTGGGCTTGAGAAAGGACTAAAACTATGCCATATAACCCCCTGTTGAAGCAATTTCCTAACCCGTCGTTCAATATCATTTTTATGCAAATGGGAGTAATGGTATAGGCGTACATTTATTGGACCAACCCTTGATGTAGTTCAATACCATGCTCTGTTATCCTTATTGGAAGGAGAGTGAATACCTCCAAATATATTTCTATAATGTTAAGAGCTCATTGTTGCTCACTGCTCAGTAACTCACTGGCAAAACTTCGCCTCTTTCATCATCGACACCCTCTATTTCCTATATCAACCCATGAAAAGAGGGGGAATAGGTCAAGTCCCCTTTTCTGTTATGCAAAGGACCCGCACTCTTAGTTAGACTCTATAGCAATACTGAACTCCATTGGTACTGAAAAGACATAAACAACTCTACTCAATCCATAACTACTTTTCAACCAAGTCACTCCTTACACCAAATTCAATCCTCACAAATCAATCACATAAGCATCCACAGTCATATCAATTTCTCCAAAGTGAATTAGCACATTTGAATATTTACCTTTGACAAAAATCTTATGACCATCTCCCAATCTGACCCTAAGCTCCCTAGTCTGAGTAATTGGAAACTCCAAATCAACAACCACTTGGGAAGAGATGAAATTATGAGTGATACCACTAGCCTCCAAAACCAATACAAGAACTTCCTTCAATTTCCCTTCTAACTTTAATGTCTTCACTTCCTCTATAATTTTGTTGGTGATTCCACATATACCCATAGCCTTACATCTAAGAGTTTGCTCATCATCTTCTTTGTGTCAATTGATGGATTCTCCAAACGATAAAGGTAAAAGTAGAATTTATAATTAAGAAGAACAAGAGCCAACAATCTTAACAAAGAACAATCTAAAGAGTATCCAGAGCCTGAGCTCTTCCTAGAGAGAATATCCCTCTGTTATGAGTTATAACATAAAATTTTACCAAAAACTCTCATTTCTCCCGTATTCCTTACTCTTCTTATCCTCTCCCTATGTAACTAACACCAGATCTGCAAATTTATTTTTCGCTCTACAACTCTCCTCTCCCCTCTTGACCGTTCTTATTCTTCCGCTTATTCCACGTCTTGGGGTTTACATATGTTGACCTTAATAACTGGTCTCTATTAATATTCACTGCCAATTATTCTTTGCAGCAATGTATTTTCTTTTTCCCCGTGTTTTTGTGTCTGACAACCTGCTCACCACGGTGAAGTTTCTGCTTAGAACTATTGCGATTCCTTTTCTCAAATGATGCATATATCTTCTTGTTTTTGTTTGTCAATCTTGGATAGCTAAGATTTATTCGGAGTTGCCATCTTCTTCCGAGGTAGCTCCTTGCAAAGGAACTTGAACCGATGATGATGGTTGTTAAAGTTAATGCTTTTTCATTAGCGATTCCTTTTCTCAAATGATGCATATATCTTCTTGTTTTTGTTTGTCAATCTTGGATGGCTAAGATTTATTCGGAGTTGCCATCTTCTTCCGAGGTAGCTCCTTGCAAAGGAACTTGAACCGATGATGATGGTTGTTAAAGTTTATATGAGTGACACCACTATCCTCCAAAACCAATACAAGAACTCCCTTCAATTTCCCCTCTGACTTCAATGTCTTCACTTCCTCTATAATTTTGTTAGTGATTCCACATATACCCATAGCCTTACATCTAAGAGTTTCCTCATCATCTTCTTCGTGCCAATTGACGGATTCTCCAAACGATAAAGGTAAAAATAGAATTTATTATTAAGAAGAAAAAGAGCCAACAATCTTAACAAAGAACAATCTAAAGAGTATCCAGAGCCTGAGCTCTTCCTAGAGAGAATATCCCTATGTTATGAGTTATAACATAAAATTTTACCAAAAACTCTCATTTCTCCAGTATTCCTTACTCCTCTTATCCTCTCCAGGATAGGGATATACAGCATCACAAGGTTGATCTTCCCTGATTATTATAGTATAGGCTGATTGTTTTTTAGATACATAGAACGATAAGGACTCCACTTCAATCCGGTAATGTTAGTAACGAAATGAGCGACTCATGTTTGGGAAACTGTGAGACGAGCTCAGATCGCTTT
>JANTNU010000234.1:13801018-13811249 GCA_024752395.1 Erythroxylum havanense
TTTACTTGCCCATCTGCCTCGTTCAATTCTATAATCTGAAAGAACATGCATGTCTCATCAGAAATAAAAGGAAAAAACAGAGATAATAGCTATATCAGAAGGAGACATGTCATCAGAGATAGTTAAGAATGTTATTCCAGATTTATTAGTGATTCTATAAATTTTAAATGAAGACAACTCTATACCCAAAACCTACTGCAATAAAGTTCAATTCAGCTCATAAAAGGTCAACCTATGATAACTTTGGTACTAACTAGAGGCATGAGAAACTCCAGTTTTGGAATTCTGTAAGTTGAGTTGTCCCACATTGGATAAGAGAAGAAAGAAATGGTTTACTTACAAGAGAATTCACAAAGAATGTGGAGATTTTCCACATTATAGACCTCGGAAAAGTTGCATTGTTTTCAGTTCATAGAAGAATTCAGGGATTTTCCAAGTTATAGTCCTCGAAAACTTGAATTGATTTCAACCAAAAAGCTCATCCTCATGGACATGAAATCAATTCCTTTCTCATCCAGCTAATGAATGTCCAAGAATACCAATAAGGAAACCAACACGTATCTTTCATTAACTTAGAAGTATGCAGAGCAACAAAAGGAGAGATGACTAAATAAAAAAGAAGATAGGAAGTGACAGATTCCACAGGCATAAAGAAAGGTATGGTGCTAGAAACTAAAAGGAATCCCAATTAGACAGAAAGACATGTTTATCAGCGATATCAAGCTTCTAATTCCAAACAAAATATGTTAAAATGTAGCTAGAAAAATATGGTAACAAAAAGAGAATCTAGAATTCTTGGTATTACCGAGAGATCCTAACAGATAAGGAAAACTTGGGTTTGCCATTTATTTACATATTATTTTGTTTCGAGTATCAAACTTTTATGAAGAAGTCTGCAAGGCACAGGATAAGTCAAACAAGCAGGCAATGTCTAGCAAAGTTTGATGCTTGCCCATAGATAATTACGCACACTTCTAGACCAAAAAGAGCCAACGATACAAACAATTTGACCTTGGGATGTAAAGTAGTGTTAAACTGGGATCATTCATACCGTTAATGGTTCTCCTAAATAGAAATGCCAAGTTTCTGCGCATGGGATACGATGAAGGAGAGACACATTCCCGGATGGTAGCAAGAAATAGATATTTGTGCTGACCGGACGATCAACCTTATCTGTTAAGGGAGTATATTAGAACTAACAACAGGTTGGTGAAACGAAAAAGTGCGGTAGAAAGAACCAAGTCATAAAACACTGTCAACACTCGTTTCAATTTAGGTGAAAATAGCACTAAAGTTCACCCAAACAAACAGCCGTAAACTCAATTTGGTCTTACACCACCGAGCCTTTTATGATACATCTATCTTAAAAAATATCAAATTTAAAAAATATGAAATAAAATAATTTATAATAAAATATAAATAAATATAATATTAAAAATTATTATTTAAAAGAGAGAAAAAAAATTATAATGTCAATAAAATGTTATTTAGAATAAAAAATTATTTATTATTTTATATTCTATCGTTAACTTCAAATTAAAATTGTCTTTTTTTTACTATTTAGAAATTAAAACTTTTCCCATCCCTCTCATCCCATCACCCATCCCATCCTGTCCCTATAAACCTCCTCTCGAATTGAACTATCAGTTCGAAAGATTCCTTGTAACAACCAAAAAGAAGAAATAGCAAAACATCATTGCATGTATCTTGGTTTCTTCTTCACATAACATCAGATTTCATAATATCAATTTCAAAAAGCAGAAACCGTCAAAAAACCAAACGATAAATCAGAAAACTTTCAACGATTAAGAAAGATCCTAAATCAGTAAAGGAGATTTTGACGAGAATGCACAAGCATGTACATGTACGAAAAAAGATGATGGACACATACATATAGAAGGAAGTTGAGACTTGGAAAGGATGACTGAAGTATCCCTCAGCGTTTCAGCGAAGAACCCGCCTTCTTCGTGAGGTTTGAGATTCAGTTTCTCGATAATCTGTGAAGTAGTAGCCATTTTCTGTCTCTGCTCTGTAGCCTTCAAAGTCTTCCTAAACAGCAGGTGTTATGCATTGTACTCGAAGTCTCGAGCCATTTTGGGCCGGATCCCGACTAGACCTGACGCGGTCTAGTCCGGTCCAACCTTGCAAAATCACAGCCTAAATGTATAGTGCAAGTATATAGAGAATTAATAAAGCCTTTGATTGGATTGAAAAATATTTTTATTTAAGAAAGCTTTAAAAAGAAATTAACAAGTCCACTTAAATAGACCTGATTTTCAATTGTATTAAGGGAAATATTGACAAGACATAAGAGAATTTAATATGGAGCTTAAAAGTCCCATTTATCACTCACCTAACGCCTAATAGATTAATATTAACTGACTAATCTTAATTGACTTTTAGCTTTTAATAAAGATTGGAAGGTCCAGACCCAAACAGAAACGCACATTCTTACTTGCACACTAAATTTGACAATTGTTAAAACAATATTGAAAATCATTTTATAATGCATCTAATTAAATTGAAGATATAGTCGAAATGAAAGAATACGTAAATAGTTTATTATAGTGGTTTTGTTATCACGTTTTCACATGTAATGAAAATTTAATTTATGTACAAGCTTAGATACTAAATATTTTTAAAAAATTATTATAATTGTTTATTTTAAACTATATTTAACATTTAATACTTTGTAAATATTATTGTGATTGATGTCAATTATATGTTATTACATTTAGTTATGAAAGGCTTAAACAATATGAATGATTACAATGAATGTATGGAAGTAAATGAAAAAGATGGGAGGTATGGAATGATAATATGGAGATTTATTTAATCTCCTTGATAGTTGAAGAAGTGAACAAGGGAAATCAAACGACTACTACCTTTTTCAAATTTAGTTGGAAGAATATTAAAGCAGGGCTTCAAACAAAGTTCAATAAGGAGTATACTAATATTCAATTGAAGAATAAGCATAATGGATTAAGGGCCAGCACAACTTTGATGTATGTCTTGGAAGCGAGATGAAATTGCTAGAAAAGTGTAGAGTGATTATATTATTTTTAATTGATTTATGTTTCTTTTTGTAAATGATAGTACTGTTATGTTTTCAAGAATTATAGTATGATGGACATATTTTATTGATTAGAATGACTTAATATAATTTTTAATTTATGTAATTTTATTATATGCAATTAATGTGTAATTTTTTTAATAATATTTGATTTTCATATATTTAGTTTTAGCTATAATGATAATTAATTAATGTAAAAATATAATGTATTATATTATAATTATTACACATAAGAGTATAATTAAAAAAATAGAAACATGATAATAAAACCAAACATGTTTTTGTTTTCAATTTTTTAATTAGAAATCTCAACCAAACAGGTTTTTATTTTCAGTTTTTATATTACAAATCTTAACCAAACAAGTTCTCATTTTTTAGGAAAAAAACAGAAACCAAAAATAGGAAACAAAAACTAAAAACAACAATAGAAAAACGGGAGTGGAATCAAATGGCCCCTAAGATTTTAGGATAGGAAAAGAAGCTTTCCAGGCTTTAGTGATGGGACTTTCGTTCGAGTGAAAGTTCTATGGATGTAGATGGTGAGTTTTGGCTTTTGAAGAATTTTCCTGATTTATATGAAGAGTTTTTGGAAAATTTTAATAGTTTTTGATAATTGTTTGATCAAAAATTAAAAGTACGTGGTGGTCTAAGATCTTCATTTATGAAAAAGTAGGAGGAGTTTCTAGATTGACATTCCATATTTCATTGAAATTTCAACCAAAAATTGGAAATAAAGGTTGGTTAAGGTTGACTTTTAGAAAGATAGATTGAATACCCAACGTTATGGTAAGTGGCAACATGTTAATAAACTAGTTTTTAGTTCACACTTGTAAAGACTATTGAAATAATTTCAGCTTCTATGTCTTTCTCTTTATTGTTTATTGCCCCTTCTTCTACTAACATTTACTTGTCCCACATTGGTTGGGTAAGGGGTCTTGTACTTCTTTATATGGTTGTTGTTTTTTCCTACTTGTTTGAGTTGTTTGGCTTGGTCAGTGAAGCGTTGGAGTTAGGTAGATCACTCACACATCTTCTCCTGATATCATGCTTCAGTTGTTCTATTATTGGCTTACATATACTAAGATTTTCTTCTTTGTCATGTGTTCCAAAAATTATAGACCTACGTTTTTTGCATTCTGAATCCTTAAACATCTGTTGTGCATTCTCCATTCTCTTGTCCATGATCTTCCACCATAGTTGGCCTTGGCTATGATGCAACGAATTTCCAATGATCTTCCATTTTCTTATTTCTTACAATTTGCAAGCGAATTGTCTTAATCAATGGCTACTAGTGCCACTTTAAATCTCATAATGTCCCTTCCCAATATGTTCAAACTCGAACCACTTGATTGAACCAAGTATAAATGTTGGTCCCAAAGGCTACTAACAATTTTTGAATAATTAGAGGTTGATTATGTGTTATCCACCGATCCTCCAGTTGTTGTAATCACTCCACTTACTCTTCCTGATGGTGCTTTTTCTACTACTCTTGTAACTCCAACTAAGGATAAAGTTAAATAGTTGAAGAAGTACAAGAAAGACATCAAACTGGTTCGTGGGCAAATGTTGAGCCATATGTCTAATGTTCTGTTCAATCTTTTTTATACCAACAAATCTACCAAATCAATATGGGGTGCTCTTGAGAAGAAGTACAAGGCTGATAATGCTAAGAAAAAGTACGTCGTCAATAAATGGTTGTGATTCCAAATGGTTGATGACAAATCAATCATGGAACAAATGTACGAATACGAGAACATGGTTGGTGACGTACTTAGTAAAGGCATAAAGATATGTGAAACACTTCAAGCTAAAGTACGATTAGAGAAATTTCCCCCTTCTTAGAATGACCACCGCAACCAACTTAAGCATAAGAAGAAAGATGTAACACCCCGGTACCTATGTTAAGGTTAAAATTGTAAATGTGAGAGATTTTGGAGAAAATTAGGAAACACTTTTCATGCTCTCGCATTTTATGATATGCACATATATGTAAATAGTGAATTTTGCACACAACAAAATGACTGTATATGCATTCATTGACAATTGCCAGGTATAATTGTTTGTAAATATAATTTTATTGAGAATTGGGGTTAGATTGTATTGAAATTTTAATTTGGAGATTTGAATCCCTGATTTAGAATTTTGAAAGTTTTGGGAAAATTTTTCTCAAAATAATTGGGATAACTTTTGGACTAGAAAAAATGCCAATTGGAAAAACAATTGATGAATGGTAGTAGAAATTACAGTCCAATGGCAATGGAAATTTTTATAAATAATTTTGGGATTTAATGACATACGTCATTAAAAATCAGGAGAATATTGGATTAGAAATTGGAGATAAAATGGACTAGTTAAATGAAAGAACTTAGCATGATGCTTTAGAAATTTGGTCATGTGGCATTTTTTTGAGTATTTATTGAAATAAACCCCACCCCTTTTATTGTCTTTTACGAAACTTCTATCTAAAAAGGGGTGCTTTGATTCTCTATTTCTCTCCTTCATTTTTATGGCTTCTCTTCTCTTCCTCTTCTTGATTTTATCCACCCATGTTGAACCTCTCATCTTTCATTTACTACTCCTTCACCTTGCTCTTTCTTTCTTTCTCACCAAAAACCCTTCTCTACCACTATGAGAAGGTGAAGATCGTGTATGTTGGTGGAGCTAGGGTTTCATGGTAATTTGAAGGAGCTTTGGAGCTAAACAAGTAAGTTAAATTTTTTTCTTCATGTGTTGTTTTAAATGAAGCATATATGATGATAGTTCAGTGGTAAATGATCATGACAAAGGAGTTGAGTATATACTAGAGTGTTGGTGAAGAAATTAATGTATACATATTGATGTTTTGTTTCACATAAATGCTAAATAATGGATTAGGAGTTGTTTTATGGATGTTTTGGATTTGAAATAGAGTTGAGAATGAGGAGTAAATGAAGTAGAAAAGGTGATATTAGTATAAGTTGTAATTGGGAAAAATCTGAAATGAAGTTGTTGAAAAAATTTGGGTTTGTGTTTGTGTATTTTCACCGCGACAAACTTTTGAAAATTTTCCTTGGAGAACTTGAAGGATTAAGTGAGGATTTCTTTCAGGTAAAGTTCTCAGCGGCCATCTCTAGGTTTCGCCGCAGCGAACTTGTGAAAATTATGAGAGAATTCCTCTTTGGATGAGTTCGCTGCGGCGAACTTTTCTCTACACTGAATATGTTTCAATAGTTTAGGAATAACTTCTTCTGTAGTTATCCAAATGGACTGATTTTTAATTTGGCGTAACCTAGAGACATAGGGCTACAAATTATATGAAGATAGACAGTTATGAATTAGACTTTTTCAAATTCTGGGTGGAAGTTGAGTATAAGGTACTGTCTCAGAATAAAAATAGTCCAAAAATATTTGGAGTATAACTTTCACATTATTGAGCCAAATTGAGTGACTTTTGTGCCAATGGAAAGATAAGACATAGAGGAACACTTTTCTAGAAGAGAGTTTGAACAAATTACATCAATTGCACACTCTGATTTAAAATGAATAGTAGACTCGAAAGTGTAACTTGGAAAAATCTGAAGCGAGTCAATGAGAAATGAATAGAGATTTTAATAGTTTAGTGAGGCATAAACCTATAAATTAAACTTAGATGAGTTTTGGATATGAGAATGACTTAGTGATGAAATTGATGGATAAATACCTAGGATTATCATGAACATGCATTGTACATGGTCCATATATACAAGTGTGCATAAATAAATGTTTACAATTATGCGATTATTAATGTGTGTACGTGTGTATTGTATAAATGGGATGTGCAATTTAAACGTACACATTTAGGTGTTTCCAAAATTTGGAAGCACTTGCTAATCTAGAGCGTACTATGAGTAGAACGAGATGGTCTCATTTTATTGCTTGTTTTGTTTGAATTTTGTATTAATTGACTGTTGGATGATGTTATGAATGTGATTGATTGTGCTAGTTTCTGGACAGAAAGTTCGAAGAATGTGATGTATGAATAAAATATTGAAGTGCTCCTTGTATGTGAATTGGATGAAATATGTGATACATGACTTGGTTATTAAATGTCAGACTTAGTTCCGAAGGAAAGTGTGATCATGCATATAAATGAAAAAGTGATTCTCAACTTTAATGTT
The DNA here is from genome assembly GCA_024752395.1 of Erythroxylum havanense. Lineage (NCBI taxonomy): Eukaryota > Viridiplantae > Streptophyta > Magnoliopsida > Malpighiales > Erythroxylaceae > Erythroxylum > Erythroxylum havanense. Next base: position 13,808,228 of record JANTNU010000234.1, read on the forward strand.
GAATGCCGGACTAACGTCCTATGATATGTGAATGTGAGTGAATAGAAATATAAAAATGTAATTGATGCATTCCATGTCATGAATGTATGAAACATAATAGTTGTTGCGACCAGAGTAGCCACCAATCAGAGCATAAAGCTCAACGAGTGAAAATGAGCTTCGAGCTTAAAAGTGATTCAGAGCCTCAACTCAATGTTTAATGAGCCTTGTAACCCTCAAGCAAATAAGGAACAGTTATCAATGAGCCCTATATGGGAAAATTTAGGCATTCGATCACATCAAAATAACAAATGAAAAGAGAGTCTCATATGCACTACATATGTATAATATGAATGGTTAATTGCATTGACTGTGAAATGTGAAATGATGTGGTATGTGATTGGGTGAGCCATCGATGATTGTTACTCATTGAGTTCACAAAACTCACCCAAAATTTGAAAATATTTTTCAGGATTGGAAGAATATCCCGTTAGGCAAACGGGAGTATACCTACGGCATACAAATAAGGGTTAGAGGTCGGGATCAGTTGGAGTCTGCATTGTATTTTCAATTTTCGTATTGAATTGTATATTCTGCAAATTTTTGTATCTTACGTATTTAAATAGTATGGAATGTACTAACTTTTGAAATTGGAAATGTTAGTAAATGATTTTGAAGTGTAATGCTATCATGTTTATAAGTGTTTTACCTTTGTAATAGGCCCAAGTGGAAAGTGCAATTTTGATGATTTGTATAATGGTTATAATGCTGTAAATGAAAATGTTTATGAATGAAAACTAACCCGAATTGGTTATTATTTCCGCATATTTTTATTATTGTTTTAAAAAAAATTATACCGAATTTTGAATGATTAAGTATTCTAGCACACCACCCTTACGGGGCACGAATTCGGATATCTCTCAGGATGTCGGGCACGTGTCTTGCGAGAGTGGGGTGCTACAAAAGACCTAACTCTTCAAGAGTTAATCAACCAGCTGAGAACTGAAGAAGCCAATTGACTTAAATATATTTTTGATAATCTTTCTATTAATAACACTAACACTAACCTTGTTGAATCTGTTACTAATGTTTCTAAATATAAGTTTAAAGAGAAGAATAAGAAGAAGTTGAATTATGGCAAAAAGAAGCAATTTAACAAACCGGACTCCAAACTTTAGAAGCCCAAAGGTGCATGCTTTGTGTGTGGGAAGCTTGGCCATAAATTTTACCAATGCTCACAATGCCAAGGTGCATAAAAGACTATCCAGAAACAATCAGTTCCACAAGCTAACTTAGCTGAAAACAATGATATCATTGTTGTTGTTGTTGTTGAGGCTAACGTGGTGGCTAACAAGGCCGATTAGGTGCTTAATATGGGCATCTCAAGGCATTTGTGTGCTGATAAATAATTGTTTCATGATTTCCAAGAGGTCATTTATGGTGAATGCATCTACATGGGCAATTATAGTACTGCTTGAGTCCTTGGTAAAGGAAAGATTCTACTCAAGCTAACTTCTAGCACAACTTTATCTTTAAATAATGTTCTGTATATTCCTGGTCTGCGTAGGAATTTAGTTTTTGGTTCATTATTGAATAAGGATGGAATGGATCTTGTGTTTGAATTTGATAGGGTTGTACTCTATCGTAATAGGAATTTTGTGGGGAAGGGATATCTCACAAGAGGGTCTCTTCATACTCAATGTCGAATCTGAATTAATGAATGGCAGTACCTCTGCTTCGGCTTATATTGCTGAGTCTACTAACTTGTGGTATGGTAGGTTAGGACATGTGAACATTGCCTCGAATAAAAGACAGAGAAGTAGACCTAATACATGCAATAATACCAATGAATTCTTTATGTTTCAAATCTATATTAAGGCTAAGTATACCAAGAAACCTTTTAAATCTGTCATAAGTAGAAAGATAGAACTTTTAGAGCTTATTCATTCGGACTCAATATATTTCAAGAATATAATGAGCAAAGGAGGTAAAAAGTATTATGTGACTTTTGTGGATGACTTTTCAAGATATTCTAAGGTTTACCTTTTAAGAACTAAAGATGGGGTTGAGGAGATGTTCTTGAAATACAAAGCAGAGGTGGAAAACCAACTTAACAGAAAAATCAAGAGAGTAAGGTTAAATAAAGGTGGTGAGTATATCACATATTTCCTTTGAAGTTTTTGTGAGCATAATGGTATAATACATTAGCTTAGTGCACCTAACACTCCCCAATAAAACAGTATAACAGAAAGGAAAAATAGAACCCTTAAAGAGATGATGAATGTTATGTTGCTAAGTTCTGGTTTTCTCGACAATTTGTGGGGAGAGGTTGTACTCTTTATATGTTATATTCTTAATAGAGTGCCCCATAAGAAGTTAGACAAAACCCCTTATAAGTTGTGGAAAGGCTTGCTCCTAATTTGAATTTTCTAAAAGTGTGGGAGTGCTTAGCTAAGCTTAGTTTACCTAACTTTAAGAGACCTAATATTAGGCTTAAATGTAATATCTCATCCCCTACTGGAAGGGTAAAATAGTAAATTTGGCATAAGATGAGATGGATCGGAATGACTTAGGACTGTTCATGCATAATAGGATTAGTACACAGTATCATTTGTGCACATGAAATTACTGTACATGCATACATGACATTCCCAGTTTTTGTGCCTAAGGCAATTTTATTGTGATTAACGTAACTATTGGGTTTGAAAAATTATTCTGAGTGCGCCATTGATTGTTTTATATTTTAAGGGATTTTTAAGAATTTTTCTGAAATTTTCTGAAGAAAATTCCTGAACCGAAAAAAAATCATCAAGCGGCGAACCAGTCGATTTTCGGTAACGAAAATTTCTATCCAATGACACTGTAATATTGGGTATATTATTTTGGGATTAAAAGTAGGGCCATTGGACTAGAATGGGTCATATTGTAGTAGGATTTCTAAATCCTATCTCTAATTTGTCTTTTACCCATTTTGTCCCTTTCCTCACCAACTTGCCACTTGTCCTCTTGAATTAATGCCTTTGTCTTCTTCCCCTCTTGTGTT
>JANTNU010000234.1:13838082-13849352 GCA_024752395.1 Erythroxylum havanense
ATTATTAAATCAAATTTTATTGGAAATTTATATATTTAAAAATATTTTTAAATTTAATTATATGTATTAATAATTATTAAATTAATTTTATCCAAATTCAATTTAAATTAAATTAAGTTATTTATAATTTTAATAATAATTAATCTTAATTAAATAAATATATAATATTAAATTAAATTGTTTAAATTCTTATTAATAATAAATATATTAAATATATATATATATAATTGATAGTAAATTAAATAATATATGTTTTTATTTAAGGTTTCACTTCTAGTTGGTTATTTCCTCATCATGAGCTTTTATTGTAAATTATAATAAGATCTTTATTGTTCTTTTTATTTTATGTTTTGATGTAATTATTATTTATTATATGATAAAATTGTAATATTTCCATTACCTTATATTGTTCTTAATTTTATAATTGAATGATGATTAAATGATCTTTTTTGGCATATTAATTGTAGTCATTATTTATATGTGAAATATGTGAAAATTAATGTTCATAAAAATAATTTTTTTTACTATTTTAAATTTTTATTATTATGATTTTGGAGACATGGTTAGCATAAAATTATAAAGTATACAATATAATATACTAATAGACCATTTTATAATTTTAAAAAAATTCAAGCACTATTTTATAAATTTAAAAAATTACCCAACACGGTATTCGATATTAACCGATAACGGTACAGTACCATACTAGAACCCAATCTGGTACCAATGCCGGTATGGTATTTATAACATTGACCCATCTTGAGTTTGACCCACTAAAAATCCAACCTGACCACTAAATTTGAAATTTTTTGGTGTGTTTTAGATTTTTTCTGCTCTTGAAATTGAATTATATTTGAGAATTTTTGATTGTGAGGTTGTGAATGGTTAGAAGTTGGTCAAGTTTGTGAATAGTTAGAGGAAATTGGGATTGAATTGTTATGAATGGTGAAAGTAGATTTGTTTTATTTGGTGAATGGTGATTGATTCTGCCTTGTTTATCTGTTTGGTTTGGAATTGGAAATTCATAATAAGTCACAACAATTGTAAACTAAATTATAAATAAATTAGAAAACAAACTAAATCAAATTAACCCTATATAATTTCAATTTGGTTTGAATTATTTGAGCAGAATTTAGTGTACATATTAAGAATCTCTTATTGAATTTCTTTTGTTCAAATTTAATTCAATTTTAAATTTGAATTTTAACTTTAATTTAGATTAGTTTGAATATTTTTTAATTTATAATCTAAGAAATTATGTTTGTGTAATAATTGAAGATGACATATGATAAAATTTATTTTGAATACAAATCTAAATTAATAATTAAATTTAATTTACTAATCTAAAAAATAATGAATTTGGTTTATACTTAATCTGGGTAAATATGTTTCCAATCTAGTATTTGAATATGACACACAAGATCTCTGGGTTCACTCATAATTATTTTTATATAATAAGTCATACAATAAACTAAATCATAAGGCTAATTTGAAATCAACATTCTTGTTTATAACTAGGTGATTTAGTTATATTAATGAATAAATTAATACAAAATGAGTTATATTACATATGATGGTTATGCGTATTGTGTAACTGTATATGTTGAATACTTGAATTATTGGTTTTGACTTATTGAAGAATTGTGTTCGATAAAATTGGATTAAGTTGGATGAAATTGAATTGTGTATGATGTAATTATACAAAATGAGTTATATTACATATGATTGACATGCGTATTGTGTAATTGTTTATGTTGAATACTTGAATTGTTAGTTTTTTGACTTATTAATGAATTGTGTTGGATAAAATTGAATTATGTTGGATGAAATTGAATTGTGTTTGATTTTGATATATGTATTTGTTTATTTTAACAGATAAATGGAAGGAAGTTCAAGTACTCCTGATTAAACCATTTTAGGAAGATATAATGATCCAACTTGGGCTCGTGTTGTATTAGTCACGGGTATGAAAAACCATAAAATTTGCTTGTTTTATAACAAGCATTTAAAAGGTGGAGGAATCACCTTATTTAAAAAAAAAAGCATTTAGCTGGGATTAAAGGATATGTGAAATCTTGTAAAAAAGTAAAGCATGATGTAAAGTGATAAATAAAAACTTTGAAGAATATCAACATGAGAAAGATAGAAGGGAGAGACTGAATTATCAAATTGTTAGTGGATGTTTGTTTGTTAGTTTTCGTGATGATTGTGGAAATGTTAAAGGTGGTAGGGGTAGTGGTAATGGTAGTGTTCTATCCCAGGCCTAGCAAGAAGGGAATGTTACACCTGAGCTTGATGTTAGGAAAAGAAGAAGGAAAATGACTAATTTTTTTCACCACGAACAATTTCTGGAGCCCAGCCTTCAATTTGTAGTGCCTTAGAATCAAGAGATATGGTTCACAATGTTAATATGACAATAGCTAAATTATGGAATGATACAGTTGCATCATTCAATATTTCCTAATCTTACTATTATCAGCCTATAGTAGATGCTATAACCTCTTATGGTCTGGGATACAAAGTTCTTTTGATTGATGACTTAAGAGATAAACTTTTGAGTTGCTTAGTTTTTGAAATTATAAGTTATTTGGGAGAACAAAGAGTGAATTGGGCTACTTATAGATGTTCAATCATGTGTGATGGGTAGACAAATATGAGACATGACCCTATTATTAATTTTTTGTTTATTATGCAAATGGCTCAATATTTTTGAATTCTATTGATGCATTTGGCCTTATTACGAATACTAATACTTTTTTGAGATATTCAATGAAATTGTGAATGAAGTAGGGCCAGAAAATATTGTTCAGTTCATTACTAACAATGATTCCACTTATAAACCAACATGAAGAAGGTTGAAAAATAAGTATAATTCTTTTTTTAGACTCATTATCCTGCATATTACATTGATCTAATGCTGGAGAATATAAGGGGCCCTAAGTACTTTTCTGTTATTGATGAGATTATACAGAATAACTAAAAAGATAACCAAGTCCATCTATAATCATGCATGGGTGTTGAATAATGACAAAGGAATTTACCAATGGTAGAAATTTGTGTCGTTCTGCTGTGACAAGATTTGCAACAAATTTTTTATTACTTCAGTCTTTGTTATGATGAAGAAAGAGTTAAGATAAATGTTTACAAGTAATAGTTGGTTGCATCTCAGTATACTAGGTCTAATGCTAGATTGGAGGTTTTCAGAATTATACTGGAAGATAGAGAATTTTAGTCTCAATGTCAATTTGTTATATAAGTTTGTGAGTAATTGGTGAGGGTCCTTCGCTTAGCTGATAGTGAAGAAAAGGCAATAATGGGTTTTTTTTTAATGTCATGGAGAAGGCGAAGGAAGCAATCAAGGCTGATCTGAAACATAAACCTTCTCTGTATACACCATATCTCGCAGTCATCAAGAAGGGATGGAAAAGACAACTTTCTTCTTCTTTGTTTGCAACTGGGGCATTTTCGAATCATAGTGTCTATTTCAAACTTGATTTTACAAAAAAAATGAAATTAATATGAGAATACTATTCACTATTATAATAGTTGTTGCCCATAAGATGATACAAGATATCCTGAGCTAATAAATGGAGCTTTATAGGTAGTCTTTGGGGATTTTGGATTGTCAATTGCTATTCGACAAAAAGTAAAACTTTCTGCAAGTATTAGTTATTTCTCTTTTCTTATTTGTTGAAAAATATTTATCACTTTGTTTTGTTTATGACATTACTTTTGTTGTCTTATGACTTACAGTTTCTTAGTGAGATCAATTTGGAAGTGGTGTTCTAGAACTATAAAAGTTTAAAATTTAAATTTTAAGTTAATGTGTGAATGCAACAAGTTGTAAACAAAATTGGAGCATATTTGAATTCATATTCCAAGAAAAAATATGTTAGAACACAAGAGATTAAATGACTTGGATATTGTTCATTATAGTCTAAAGCTTTGGGAAATGTGTGTTATTATCATTATTAATTTTGATATAATTTATTATAGTCTTTTAATAATTAAATTTTATTGTTTAATAGGACTCTAAACATAGCAAATAGTTTAGTAGATTTAATTTGCATATTTGCATTGACAATATCTATCTTTTGGTGGATTGAGTTTCTAAGGAACCAGGTTTGGTAGACGTAAATAAATTAGAAAATAATCTTGGATGAGAAACATTGACATGTCGTTTGTTGCATTGAATTTGAATGATGATGATGGTGATGAGACTCTTTTTAATGATGAAGATTTTGTACCAAATAATAACTGAGATTAGTGTAGTTATAGCTAGAATCCTCCCGTAAACGATTAAATGAAATTCCAAGCTTTTGTTTTTCCTCTGCTTTAAATTTTAAATACATTTGATGTATATGTTAAATTCTATATATAATATAATTATAGATGCTTTTGTTTCAGGTTTCACTTCTACTTGGTTGTTTTCTCATCACGATCTCTTATCGTAAATTATAATAGTTTGAAAGTTAAGAATATTTATTGTTCTTTTTATCGAATGTTTTTATGTAATTATTATTTATTATATGATGAAATTGTAATTTTTTAATACTTTATATTGTTCTTATTTTTATATTCGTATAATGATGATTATTTTTCATATTAATTGTGATTATTATTTATAAATGAAATATTTGAACATTATTGTTATTTTATATTAATTATAATTATTATTTATTATTATGATTTTTAGAAACAGAGTTGATATAAATTTATAAAGTATACAGTACAATTGTACAATATAACAATTAACTATTTTATAATTTTTTTAAAAATTTAAAAATTATTTTATAAATTTAAAAAATTACCTAAAACATACTTAATATTGACTGGTATCAATATAATACCATACAGTAACTTAATCCTATATATGGGCGAATACAATATTTCCAGCTTTGCGAGAAATAGTTGAGGTGCAGAAGTGAAAAGTGGTAGCACCGACTCAGGGATCGAGGAATCTCCAGCTGATGCAATTACCTTTATTCAACGTTGCATTGGAGAGAGGCGCCACATCACAGTTCGGAACATATTTGCGGTGGCACTCAAGTGTGTGAGTGAGGTTAAGTATTGTTGTATGATTGTTTTTTTTTTTTAGTTTAACCACGAGGTGCCATAAGAGAGTTTGAAATTTGAGAAGACATCTTTAAATCATCTATATCCAAACTAATTTCTGCTAACATCGGGTCAGCCCATAAAAAGAAAAATGCTGGCCAAACAGATTTGTCCATTCCCATAACTCAAACTTAAGACCTGTGTTTCGTGTTAAACGCGTGTAGGCTTTGAACTAGTAATAGCATGTTGTTTCTTAATCACTTGTCTGATTTCGGAGCAAAAAAATAAAATCTTCTTACTTTATTTTGTTTGGCTTGAAATGTATTCTAATTTGGCAGCATTGACATTTTATTATCAAGTGATTCATCCTAGCAAAAGAGTATATCAATATTTGTTCGGGATTAAATAAGCCTAAATGACAAAATGCAACAAAGCAATATATTAAAATTGTCTTAATATTATAAAAGATATATAATTAAGAAATCCAATTAATACTAGTATCTAACTTGGCTAAACTTAATTTATAAATAATTCAACTTCTAAGCTACTGAATTTTGATCACCTGCTGCAAGTTTTGAGCTTTACACGAGAGGTAAAAGAAAGAAGCTTTATCAGGACTAGGATAAGCGTGATACAAGACAGCACATGTACCTGAAGAGAATGAGTGGCAGGCAAATCACCAAGCATGGAATTTAGAGAAAAGGCTACAGAAACTCAAAAAATTTGTACATTTCCACTACACGGTTGATTTGTGCTCAGTCTTTTAACTGCAAGCAAATTCGAGACAAGGGCTTCCTCTTCTCCGTGCACGTGTTTCTTGTCTAAGATTAGAATGCAAGTGTTGCACCTTTTCCACTGAATGCGTCAAACTGTTCATCTTTGGTGGTTCCATTCTCCCTAACTGCTCTTTCTTGAAATCTGCTGCGAATACGACTAAGGAAGTCTTGGATGCTGAAGGCCTAGTACGATTCTTGTTGCCCTGCAAAAGCAACTCTGTGCCAACCTAAATCATAATACTAATGCTTCAAACCTGCATTCCTTCTATCCTTCTAATTGCCTCTTTCATGTCTAACCGTTGCATCGGGTCACTTTCAGCACAAGCAACTCCGATATGGAGTAGTTGCTTCATCTGATGAATTGAATCTGTATTGCTTTTGCTTGAAAGCTCTGGATCGACAAATTCTTGCTCTCTTTGCTCAGAGATTCCTTGGAGTGCCCATTGCACAACATCAGTCCCTCCCTTACCTTTGCTGAGATATTGAGAAGGAAACTTCCCGGTGATGACTTCGAGAATGATAATTCCAAGACAATAGACATCAGACTTGGAAGAAACTTGTTGGGTCTGCAAATATTCCGGGGTTTTGTACGCATACATGGTTTGTGTAGCGTGGCTTGGATTAATCAGTGGCTCAAGGGCATAGTCACTAAGTTTTGCCTCGTAGTCATCGTTTAAAAGAACATTACTGGACTTTAGATTTCCATGAGGAAGGTTATAACTTTCATATTCTGAATAAAGAAACTTCAATCCGTTTGCAATTCCCTGTATAATTTTCAAACGGGTTGCCCAGTTCAGGCCAGCATGAGAAACTCCACGATCACCTGAAGAACAACGTTATCCTGAATCAAACTGGAGTTGGAAAAGGCAATCAAAGATAGATTCTGCCAAAAGAACTTCTGTATAACAGCAATAAATTTGACGACTTCCAAAAAAACGAGGCGTATTAGAATTCAGAAATGTAATCTCTTTCGGAAAGTGAAAAGATGCAGGACACTTAGCATGTCATGTTTCCTATTCTTTATCAGCCTAAACGAAATCAAGAAAAAATTTGGATTCCTTTTTCCATTTTGTGATATCATGATCTAAGCTAAGAACATCTAATTTGATGGACAACTTTGATTGATTGAACAGGATATTGCTGTATATTTTTTCATGTCCAGGGAGTTCCAAATTCAATGGCAGTCACAATTGCATTGACAAAGAAAAATTTGAGAAGATTTCATACCATGCAAGACATATACTAAGCTGCCTTTAGGCATGTACTCTGAGATCAGCAATTTCTCCTCCTTCCTGAAATGGTACGCCAATGGCGTTAAAATATTTTTGTGTCTAATCCTCCCAAACCGTCTCATTTCAGCATCAAACATATCTCTTCCGTACATGTTCATCTCTCTCACCCTCTTCACCACCACCGACAATCCAGTGGTCAACATCGTCTTATATGCTGACCCCAGTCCACCGTTCCCGAGCACTTCAGCCGCAGCCTTCATCAAATCCGGTAAGCCAAAAACACCCTTTTCATCATTAACCATGACCAATTCACCGATACTGTTCTTTCTCTGATGCGAACCTCGTCGAGTCGAACCAGCGCCTCTCCGACTCACCTCTTGAGGCCCCTTAGCAGAGCCGTCTACGCACGCTGACATTGATTCGTTAAGGTTTTCTTTCTCTAGGACGCTGAATTCGCCATCGTTATGCCTTTTCGAGGAACATGAGGCCCAGAAAATGAGAATGACTAGGAGTACTAGAACCGCCACCGCGTATCCTCGATGATCGGAATTCGAAGATTTGGAGCTTTTTTGTTCAGTGGATGTTGACGATGATGGTGCTTGTTGCACTGCGACGCATTCTTTGTCAAGCGGTTTGCCACAGAGACCGTCGTTTCCACCAAACGACACGGCTGTGAACTTGGAATAACTATCTGGAATTTGTCCTTCGAGTTTATTGTTTGAGAAGTCCAAAGAATGCACCAATTGGGGATGCCTCAATGGAGGGATTGATCCAGAGAATTGGTTACCTTCAAGGTGGAGTTCCACGAGATTCCGCAATCCTAATAATGACTCGGGTATTTTTCCACTGAACTTATTATCAGATAACCAAACTTTCTTTAAAGATGACATGGAGGAAAAGAAATTGTCAGCTATTTCACCGGAAAACTGATTGTGAGATAACAAGAGTGATTTCAATGCACCAAGTTTGTTGAACTCCGGGATTGGACCCGAAAATGTGTTGCTCACCAAACTTATCGTTCTGAGGCTACGAAGATTTTGCAAAGCTCCAATGTCAATAGTTCCTGACAGGCCAAAGCCTGAGAGATGGAGACCTGTAATGACACCACCAAAACAAACGACGCCAACCCATCTTTTTACACATGGATTAGAGCCTGGAACCCAATCATTTAAAGCACCAGGCTTTGTAAAAGATTTTTTGAGCTGTAGGAGAGTTTCTTCTTCTGTCAACGACAATGATAGATTAAAGATAGATAGTGTTAGGAAAGTGAGGAGGATGAGGCGGTGAACAGCGGCCATTGCAGAGCTGGAAATGTGGAACAGCTCCTGGTAAAAGGGAGCCGCTGTCCGCAGAGTTTTTAAGGTTGTTTGTATTATGATAGCTCTGTTTCCTTTTGTTTAATTTGGCTTCGAGAAGATGATGTTTCATGATGTGCATAAGTTTGTGTGTCCAGTCCGCTTTGAGAGAAGAAATTGATGATGGAGCTGGCAAGGAATTTTGTGAAACGCTAAGAATAGAAGAAATAGTAATTAGCGAGAGAGAGTTTGTGGGAATTGTTCTTGACCTAGTCAAAACTGGGGCTTTTAACCTCTGATGAAAAGGCAAACTTCGCTACATTACCGGGTTGCTTTCTTGAACTCAGGATTGTCTGTCAACAATGTTGTATCAACTTATTACTGCTAATCCTATCCTGAAACTTGATATGTGTAGCTTTGGAGGCTAAAATAGTTCCTTCCATAGTTAGGACTTGAAAGCCTGCAACCATGAAAGACTTATGAGGTTATTCCCAGTCTGCAATGGGATTCATGGATGGAGTGAAACTTCAAGAATACAGGAGAGGTAGAGAATTACCGAAAATATGTTGCAGTGACCAGGGTCTGCAATGTGGGCCATTAAGTTCTCAATGGGACCTTCCCCAGTATAAATGGCTTGGAAGCAGAAGCCTACAAAAGCTAGCATAGCAAGACGACCATTCTTGATCTCCTTAGTCCTCAACACCATTACAGGTTCTGGAGACCCTCTACCCCATTGAACTGGATCAAACCAGAAGCCGCCAGGGTAACCTAAATCTGGAACAGGATTCTTCTTGTGTGGAAATTTGAATTCAATATCGACACATCCTGGCTTGATAATGTCCGCCCATCTTCTTCCTTCAGCCCAACCCATCAATACCATTTGAACTACGAACAAGGTTGTGGGATCTGCAAAGTATTCCTGAGCACCCGCATCGTACCAATTGAACTTCTCTATGTAGCCAACGCTTTCGAGAAATTCGGGAATGAGAATTCCTGCCACAGCAAGCATTGCCCACCTGGCGTGCATTAGCTCCGCTTGTGCAAACCATTTAAGCAACTCTGGATCAGACCCTGAAATATTTCACAAATGTATCTAACCCATCATTCTTCAAGAAACTAAAAGCATTTCAATTTTCCCATTTTGAAAGAGACAAGTGCCAGACCAAGTAGACCAGAAGTCAGAAGTTGGAGTAAAACTTACCTAGTGGCACATGAACAGTAACTTCCTATGGGATTTTATTAGAACTTGAACTAAATCTTTTGGAAACAAATTAGTTAAATGACGTTCTATCAAAGTGTCTAGAACCAAGGCATACCTAATCCAAGTGGATCAAACCCATAATCACCAGGAAGGCTACAAAAGAAAATTGCAAAACAAGAGTCAATATATTTGAGTGAAGCAAACAAGTAACTATGGCATAACATTTACTATGTTAAGCAATATAATAAACCTTTCCATTGTATTCTCAACTGGCATATACGGGTTTACATTATGATCAGAAACATAAGATATCAGAGGTTGGATGAAGTTTTGGACGCTCCAAATATATTCTTTACTATAATGAATAAGCATATAGGAAAGAGGTCTTCCTTGAATCTGAACTTAAATGTACCCACAGGGAGCAAGTGAAAACCCACAAACAAATGTTGCTACTGTTACCTTCCATCAAGCCACTCGGGAGGTGAACTACCAGGGAACCACAATGGTCTATCCGGAGGAAGCGGTTCACAAACACTGGACACCCCTTTTTTTGTAGCATTCAGTAGTCTGCCTTTTCCTGGTTGCCACGTGAAAATCTTCCCTGGCAGAATTCTCTGGGGTAAATCCCTGTTTCCGCAACCAAAGGACTAGAAATCAGCACAGGGACGACTTTCAAACCAGAATGCCAACATAAAGCTTTTTACCTAGTCCTCGATGGGAAGGTCGAGAATGAAGTAGAGGCAGCGACTACAGCCATGAGTGACCAATCCAAAAATGCTTTAACAGGTATGGCTGTCTCTTCATTTTATGAGCTTCCTGGGCTTATCCGTCTGCAGAATGCTGCATTACTTGGCACACATGTATAGAACCAATTGTAACTCGTCACGTGTACATGGATAGAACCAATTGATAATCTTCATTTTCTGCATTGATTAGTTAACCCGCTGTTTGAAAACCTTCAAATTGAATTTATTAACGAATTAAATTCAATTACATTAATAAAGTTGGGATTGAATTCAATTTATAATGTTTGGAACAAATTCAGTAATATTAGAATTGAATTCAATTACACTGATTAGAACAAATCGAATAATATTATAATTGAATTCAGTTACATTATTTGGAACAAATCTAATAAGATTAGAGTTGAATTTAATTATTTCATATGAGACATTTGCCCCTGACTAAAAAATAATATTATCCAAAATAAAAGTCATTTTAGATAGATTTTAATTATTCAAAATAAGTTTCATTTTTTACTTTGTATGCATGTTTATAATTTTACTTCCAAAAGTACTATTTAATAATAATAATAATAATAATAATAATAGAAATTATTATTATTATTATTATTATTATTATTATTATTATAAATCCATAAATAAATAATTACATAAATAACAATAAGTAATAATAATATCAGATTTAATAATGTTATGAATAATAAATTAATAATAGACAACAATAAGGGAAATGGAATGGCTCGCGAGGGCGACTCGCGATCGCGAGCTTGGCCTTTTTGGCCAGACTCCAAGCTCGCGAGGACGAGGCTGGTTGTTTTATAGTTTATACTTTTATTTATTTATAATAGTAAATATAAACTTAAAAATAAATTATTTTAATTAATTAAAATAATTTTAATCTCTTATATAATATTTATTAATAAATTATTAATTAAATAAAATAAAATATTTTAAAAATTAACTTTTTA
>JANTNU010000234.1:13852733-13874568 GCA_024752395.1 Erythroxylum havanense
AGGAGAGCCCTCTGGGTATGCACTACTGCCCGCTCACATAAGGGATAGGAGAGCCCTCTGGGTATGCACTATTCCCTCTTTGGGCTTAGGCCCAACCACTGATATCGAGCTTAAAGCTCTGATCACTGATTGCCCCAGTCACAACAGTTAATTTACCGCTTATTATTCATGCTAGGCATGCACTTACACTTACACAGTCACTAACATATATATATATCACCTCATTCACTTATCACAGTCAAAACACTTGCTCATATCACTATACTCTGATTCGATTCACTATCACAAGTATTCACATTTACACAATTAATCATGTGTGTCTCATTCCACTGCACTTATTCACATCCACACAATCACTAACATTTATCGCATTTAGTTCATTCACTTCACATTTATATCACCCATGTTAACACTTAAAGTCACACACATTCACAGCACAGTTCATCACATAAAAGCTGAGAAACCAACTAGGTTACTCACCTGTAACTTCCGAGCTACTGCCTGGAAGTCCCAGCAATATCCGTGGACTGTCGATCCAACAGTGCCTCTATAACAATTTAAGTAAATTTCCATCACTAGCTGCTCAATTGATTAAATTCACTAATGCACATGTCTCAAATCGCAATGATATGATGCATGATCATGATTTTCCAGCGCTCTTATCCAAATCCGCTATCTTTCGCTTCACGACCCAAAATTCACTATTCACTAGGTCTATCTCATTCAGTAAGTCTTCACTCTAAACTCTAATTGCTCAACACATATTTCTTAAGTCAAATTCATTACTGACATTGACTCTTTTTCGCTAATTAAAATTTCACTAATCAAAATCACACTCTCAATCTCTACCACTATCGTAGACCTTATTCTCTAGTTCACAACGAATCAAAGTTCACCTCAATTGGAGGTCTACACTAAAGATATGCTCAAAAGACTAAACCAATTCATTTTAGCATTTCACCCCTCGTCACGACGTAAGCCTCTTCGTCGCGACGTCTGGGCCGTTCGCCGCGGCGCACAGGGAGCACTCGTCGCGGCGTGAAGCCCTGATTCACGCCTTCGTCGCGACGTCTACGAACCACACATCGCGGCGTCCAAATCCTTGCGCTCGTCGCGACGTGCGCTCGTCACGGTGTACAATTAACCATTTAATTCCTACGTCGTGACGTGCAACTGGTTCGTCTTCTCCAAAATACATTTTCCGCCATTAATACTCATCCTACCCAACATTAATACTCTCAACAACTCATGCAAACACAATAAATGCCATAAATGCTATAAACAACCATAAATACCACACTAAACACATTAACACTTACCAAATCGCCAATCCAACGAAAACCCTAAATCCTCCGAAAATCCACAGCTATTCCTCTCTTCTTCCTTAACCACGATGATTCTCCACTAACCAGCTGAACATCAGCCTCTCCAACAATCCAGCAAATCTCTAGCCACAAGGAAAGGAAACTAACGAGATCTCCAAGAGGGGAAGCTCGTAATCGACGACGGGTGGGGGAGAAAAGGAAAAATGCTAACTCCTATTTTCAAACACACACACACACACACACACACACACACACACATATATATATATATATACTCAAAGGTTAATTGAAACACTATAGATCACTGTCCTCAAATTCCCTCAATGTCAGTCTCTAAATTCTACTAGCTTATCATAAAAACTCTTAAACGCTTAACTCTAAATTTTCAAGCCGTTTCTCACTCACTTTCGGAACCGGGAATCAAAATTACCAGTCTCTAGGTCAATTTACCGGTCCAAACACATAACTCTAAAAATTTCGAAAAAAATCCTATAATTCCTCAAAAATACAAAACACTCGATTCTATACTCAATTCAAAATTTCCACTTCTCTAAAACTCCAATCTCACTCAATTTCAACTATACAACTCAATACTCTTTAAATTCTCAATCCAATCACAATTCAACTAATTCAACCATTCAATACAAATCATTCCTCAATTCTCAATAAATCATTTTTTCACTCAACTCACAATCTAATCAATTGACTACTCAATTCCACTTATCGCTTAATTCTCAATAACTCATAACACACACAATTTTCACGATTCAACTCAAAATCACAATTAAATGCTAGAACAATAATGAATGCATGTCACTATATATGCATGTGCAATTAACTCATGTCACTGATGCAAAAATCACTATACGTGCAATTCACTTATGAATGCACTCACTGCTCAATCCATCCGAATTACCGATATGCCCTCATATCGGTAACGGGATGTTACACTCTCTCTAAAGCACTCAACTTAATCAATCCTGAAAAGCAAAAATGACAAAAAATCCACCCCTCACCCAAATTTTTGGTTTATCGAATCCTAGCAAAAAAAAGCTTTTTTCTTTTACTCTCTCCCACATTTCAAAGCTTCCTTCCGCGTAATTTCCAATCTTGTATCTCACTACATCACAATAATCACCAAATGTCGAGAGAGCAAAAGAAACTAAGGTAGAAAGTTGATAAGAAGTTGCATGTCATGTAAGGATACTAGATACGGTGCCACCACGGGGCCGGTTCCAGTGCTAGAGAGTGGAATTAAAGCGGTGGATACCAGCATTTTTTGTCTTCCCACAAGACCCTTTTCTCAGTTCTATGGATTGTGCCGTTTGGGTCATTGTTCTTGTGGCAGCGTAATGTGGCGTTTGGATGTTTTACGATATTTTGGAATGTCCCAGTTAGACTTATTCCGAAGTTGAGGTCGGTGGCATTTAATCTGACGGATTTTGGTGGCGTTGGGGACGGGGTGACGTTTAACACAGAAGCTTTCGAGAGGGCAGTTTCAGCTATTTCGAAGTTGGGGAAGACAGGGGGTGGGCAGTTGAATGTGCCACGCAGGAAATGGCTGACGGCTCCGTTGAATCTTACTAGTCATGTGACTCTTTTTCTTGTTGAGGATGTTGTTATACTCGGGATAGAGATGGGTGTTCTCTACCTAACAGTTTGTTTTATGGAGTTTTGGTAATGGAGAGTGGTTCGATGTTGGGATGATTGATCTCTATTAATCAAATGTGAACAATCTACTATATGCAATCGTTTTGTTTTCCCTTTCCTTTCAATTTTCGGTGCTCAAAACTATAGCTTGCCACTAGCGTAACATTTGAGAGCTGGCTCACCAATATCAACTCTTATACCAATTTCAGCATTGCCATGGGTGCTGGTTCATCGAGATATCTAAATTTGTACCTACTCATTTACTACTTTGAGATTCCCCAGCACGTGCTCACAATATATAGCTGTATTTAATGTTGATAACTGATTAAGAAGATGGAAGGAAACGTTTTCAGTCTTGAAATTGTGACTTCAACACCTTAGGAAAAACTAAAACATTGTACCTGGGTTACGTTAGGACTTAGGAATCTACAGGAATCCAGTGGACTCTAGCAAGAGCAGTATAGAACTTTCCTCTCAAATAAGATGATAGGGTTTTCTTTGATGATTATATTAGTTTTCCTTATTTTTCCAACTTCAGTGACCAAGTTCCCTTGCTAATTTTTAGAATTTTCTCATGGTGTGATGTCTAACAGGATAAGAAGTACTGGCCACTAATGGCTCCATTACCTTCATACCGATATGGAAGAGAGCATCCAAGGCCTTGCTATGGCAGTTTAATCAATGGCCAAAATCTCAAAGATGTTGTAATAACAGGTCAGTTAGCATGTTTGGGAACTGTTTAAGTCAGAAAATGAATGGTACGGTGTACTCATTTTGTTGGTTTCTTAGATGGTGATTATTTGGACATCAATAAGCTCGAGAATGATATTGTTCTTGAACTGGTCCTAGTCCAAACATATGCTTCAGACCTTGTTTCTGGCCGAACTATTGCATGAGTACTGAAAATTATATTCCAGAGGAGTCCACCCATCATATTTGGTGGAAACAATGCATAACGATTAGAGATGTAGAAATCAAGTGAGAAATCATGATGACAGTTTAGAATATGTTCCTAAGTAGATAAGAGAAGTGATTCAAATCAAACAGAGGAATGTGAAATATGTAACTTGCTAATGAAAGGAAACTGCAAATGACTCTCTCTTGTGACACCAATTGTTGAGACCTGCTGGGGCATTATCATGCTGCTACATGTGGAGCCTAATGAGAGGATCAAATTGCATTCGTGTGAAAGTTAAGGAGCATTGGAGGATTTTTAGCACTATTTCTATTCAGTTACAACGGAAGGGACACGTGTCATCCTTTCATTTTTTTCATTTGTCATTTCTATTTTTCGACAGATATAAACACTATTCTTTGTATTTGTTAAAAATCATCTTGTTAATGAAATGAAAGCTTGATCCCTTGTGATCAGTTGGGAAATTCGAACTCGAATTGCAATATTTGGTATCAGAGCTACCAACTCTCGGCCATGACAAAATCAACGATGGAGACTCGTTCACAAGATTTGGAATGGCGTGTGAAGGCGATGATTCACGAGGTGGAACAGAGTCAGGAGGCCTTGAATGTCGATGCACGATTTGAGGAGCTGGCAACTTTGATCAGAGGTCTCAGTATTCAGCAGCAGCGTCGAGTTGTGGAGGAGCAGTTGAACTCAAGTGGGCGATCGAAAACCTCGATCAATGTAGTGAAGACGAATTGGGGAAAGTCAACTCGACTGGAATTTCCCAAATTCGTGGGGGAAGGCTTTGATGGATGGTTGCTTCATGCCGAATACTTCTTTGAAGTTGCTGATGTGGCGTTAGAGGAGAGAGTGAAGATTGTTGCCCTGCACCTTGATGGAAAGGTGTTCAGTGGCATCAAGGATTCATTTCTTTGAAGGGATCAGTGATCTATGATGATTGGAATGGTTATGTGAAGGCACTGGCAGCTCGTTTTGGATCAAAAGCCTTTAACGATCCACTGTCAGACCTGAGAAATCTTAAGCATGTAAGCTCTTTACAAGAATATTTAGATGCATTTGATGAGTTGTACCCACGCGCTGGTATTCGTGAGGATTAGGCTCTAAGTTTTTTCTTATCCGGATTAGTTGTGAACTTCAAATGTCTATTAGAATGTTTCGACCTACTACGTTAGCAGATGCTTTTGCCTTAGTTAAATTGCAGGAACTCACAGTGGCCGTCATTCAAAACAAACCAAAGCCAACCTACAAGCCTAGTTCCTTTGCCCCACATGTGACCCAAAAGGCCACTACAGTTACTACTACACCATATAAAGCCCCTAGTCAACCACCAACCAAAGAAGCTAACTCTGTTACTCGTCCAAACAACTTTACACCAGGTTCTCAGACTGGAAGAATCACAAGCAAGGAAATGGATGAAAAACGAGCCAAGGGATTGTGCTTTTTGTGTGATGAAAAGTACACTTCCAATCATCACTGTAAGAAGAAAAGAGTTTATGTGATGCAATTGCTGCCTGAGGATGATGATGAAGAGGAGGAGTCAGTGGTGAAGGAGGACCAAGGAAGTGCAGCCGATGTTCAGCTCTCATTGCATGCTATGTGGGGCTTGGAGGGGTCCCAAACTATGAGAATTCGAGGAGAATGTCAGGGAAGGAAGTTGAGGATACTGGTGGACACAGGTAGCACTCATAATTTCCTAAGTGCTAAGGTTGCTGGTAGGTTGAAGTGTGAATTAGTCCCTACATTAGTTGTTCCAGTTGAAGTAGCTAATGGTCAAACGTTGCAATGTCAGTATAAGTGTCAAACTTTTACTTGGGAAATGCAGGGGTATGTCTTTGAGGCTAAAGTTTATCTCATTGATGTGGATAATTATGATCTCATTCTAGGAGTTCAATGGTTGGCTACACTGGAGGAAATCACTTGGAATTTCTAGACACTACAAATGGTGTTTCAAGTGGATGCAACGGTGCATAGATTGCAGGGTGAAGTGTGGAAACCAAGGAACAAGCAGCTTCATAGTTTGACTATACATTCTCATCAATTTTTAGTGGATGAAGAGCAAGGGGATTTTAAAATGAGTCAGCTACGTACTAGTTTGGAGGGTTTGTCAGTGAGGCAGTGTTGTGTTTTGCAGGCGGAGGACACATGGGGTGACTTGCAGGCTTTGCTGCAAACATTTGAAGATGTGTTTTATGAGCCTAACTCTCTGCCACCGAAAAGGGAGCATGACCATAAGATAGTGTTGAAGGATGGCACTGCCCCTGTTAATGTTTGACCTTACAAATATGTTGTAGCTCAGAAAGATGCCATTGAACAGCTGGTTGCAGAGATGTTGCACACAGGGGTGATCAGGAATAGCACAAGTCCATATGTTAGTCCCATAGTGTTGGTGAAGAAGAAAGATCAAACTTGGAGGATGTGTGTTGATTACAGAGCACTTAATCAACTCATAGTCAAAGATAAATATCCCATCCCTGTGATTAAAGAGCTGTTAGATGAATTGGGAACTGCTGTCTAGTTCTCCAAGATTGATCTGTGTTCAAGTTATTGGCAGGTGAGAATGCATGAGGAGGATGTGCCAAAGACTGCCTTTAAGACTCATGAAGGTCATTATGAGTTCTTAGTTATGCCTTTTGGCTTAACTAATGCCCCTGCCACTTTCCAGAGTTTGATGAATACAATTTTTAAGCCATTTTTGAGAAAATTTGTATTAATATTTTTTGATGATATCCTGGTGTACAGCAGGACACAAGAGGAGCATGTTCATCATTTGCAGCTGGTGTTGCAAACCATGAGGGACCATCAATTGTTAGCCAAGAGATCTAAGTGTTCTTTTGGGTGCCAGCAAATTGAGTACTTAGGTCATGTCATTTCTGGGCAGGGGGTGGCTATCGATGAAAGTAAAATCCAGGCAGTGGCTCAATGGCCAATTCCAAAGAATCACAAACAAATGAGAAGTTTTTTAGGACTCACGGGTTACTATAGGAGGTTTGTGAAAGGGTATGGAATGCTAGCAAGGCCCTTGGTGGATTTGCTGAAACTATCAGTCTTTACGTGGACAAGTGAAGCACAACAGGCATTTGATGCGTTGAAACAAGCAATGATCACAGTTCCTGTCTTAACATTGCCAGATTTCTCAAAGAGTTTTGTGCTGGGAACTAATGCCTCAAGCAGTGGCATTGGAGCAGTTTTAATGCAAGATGGGCATCCAGTGGAATATATTAGCAAAACACTTTCTCCTAAACATCAGGCTCTATCGGCATATGAGAGGGAGTTGTTCGCAATACTTTTTGCAGTTAAGAAATGGTATCACTACTTACAGGCCAGAAACTTTACTATCTTGACAGATCACCAAAACATGCATTACCTTTTGGAGCAAAAGTTGAGTGCCCCAACTCAACAGGCTTGGATGTCAAAATTAATGCAGTTTGAGTATGAGATTAAGTATAAGAAAGGAACCGAGAATGCTATGGCAGATTCACTCTCTCGAATTCCAGAGAGGACTCTTTGTACTTTAACTTCCATTATGGTACCATTGGAACTAATTCAGAAAATCAGAGCTTCTTGGCAAACAGATCCACACCTGAACAAGTTGATTCAAGAGAAATTGCAGAACCCTGATGCACATCCAGCTTATTCTTATGTCAATGGTGATTTGAGGAGGAAGGGAAAGCTGGTGATAGGCCACGATGTTATCCTGAGCCAAGAATTATTAACCTTGTTTCATGCCTCTGCAGCAGCTAGTCATTCCGGGATGTTTCCCACTTATAAGAGGATGGCAGCAGTGGTGTACTGGTCTGGCATGACCAAGGACGTGAGGGAGTTCATCAGAGTTTGTGTAGTTTGTCAGAGATATAAAGCTGATAATAGTGCTCTAGCAAGGTTATTGCAACCTTTACCCACCCAACTTATTTTTTTCACAGATGTTACCATGGACTTTGTTGAAGCCTTGCCTTTCTCTCACGGTAAAAATGTCATTTTTGTGGTGGTTGACAGACTTAGCAAGTTTAGTCATTTCATAGCTTTGTCTCATCCTTTTTCTGCAAAGCAAGTAGCTTAGTCTTTCCTTGAAAATGTTTTTAAGTTGCATGGTATGTCACAAACAATAACTAGTGATAGGGGTGCTGTGTTTTTAAGTACATGTTGGAAGGAACTGTTTGCACTGCAGGGGGTTCAATTGCAATATTCCACTGCCTATCACCCACAGACTGATGGGCAAACTGAGGTAGTGAATAGAGGTTTGCAATGTTACTTGAGATGTATGACAGGGGAGTTACCTCACTCTTGGCATCAGTGGTTGTCTTTGGCTCAATATTGGTACAACACCTCTTATCACTCAAGCATTAAGATGTCCCCTTTTGAAGCACTTTATGGCATTCCCCCTCCTGTTCATGTACCATATTTTGCCAATGATTCTAATGTAGCTGCCGTAGATATCTTCTTGCGTGACTGAGAGGCTACCTTAGAAATTCTCAAGGCTAACTTGCAAAAGGCTGCTGCTAGGATGAAACATCAGGTGGATAAGCATGGGACTGATAGAAGTTATGCTGTGGGGGATTGGGTCCTATTGAAGTTACAGCCTTATCGATAGGCTTCTCTCAAGCAGAAACATAAAAAATTTGAGCCTAAGTACTTTGGCCCTTATCAGATATTGGAGAAAGTTGGAGCAGTGGCTTACAAGATTCAGTTACCTGTCGATGCTAGTATTCATCCTGTTTTTCATGTCTCACAGCTTAAGTCCAGTTCAGCTCCTCAGGGCCCAGTGCCAACCTTGCCTTCGGTTTCACACATCAATGATCCTTACCCTCAGACAATATTGGAAAGGAGGATGGTTTGTCGTCATAACCAAGCTGCAACCCAATGGCTCATTCATTGGAAGGATCACTCACCTGCTGATGCAACTTGGGAGTTTGCCACTGACATTGAAGCTCGATTTCCAGGTTTCCTTGAGGACAAGGAAACTTGAGGGAGAGGTATATTGTTACATGTGGAGTCTAATGAGAGGATCAAATTGCATTCTTGTGAAAGTTGAGGAGCATAATTGGAGGATTTTTAGCTCTATTTCTATTCAGTTACAACGGAAGGGACACGTGTCATTCTTTCATTTATTCATTTGTCATTTCTATTTTTCGGTAGATATAAACACTATTCGTTGTATTTGTTAAAAATCATCTTGTTAATGAAATGAAAGCTTGATCCCTTATGATCAGTTAGACAATTCGAATTCGAATTGCAACACATGCACTTAGTATTGGTATGCCACTCTCAATTTCTATCACCAGGTTTAACATATCTGGTGCATATTAGAGAATTGTATTATCTTTGTGTACGTTACAGTGCATTAACATTGATAAATACCCAAGAAAAATTTTGTGAGTGATTTTTAGGACCCCTATTAGACAGGTGTCAGAAGTGGTCTTCTAGTGAATCCTTGATTTATTAATCCTTTGGGAAAATAATTATGTAATAAGAAGATTATTTAGTAGTTTATTGATCACATATTGGAGCATTGCGTATATGGGCTTGGAGCTAGCTTCAACTTCCATCTGAGCCATGCAGTCAACCAGCCATTGCCACCAATGTACTTGTTCCAGCACTTCAAATATACAGCATGCCAGTTTTTCCTATTTGTTTATTAATTATAATCTTGGGGTAGAAGACGTCAGTGTTAATGTCATTATGATAATAAAGTTTTACCAACATTTAACTATTAAATGGCTAACTGTTTGATGGATTTGATTCTATTTTGTTTCCCCTCAACAGGTCACAATGGTACCATAAATGGACAGGGGCAAACATGGTGGAAGAAGTATTGTCAGAAGTTTCCTAGCCATGTCAGGGGTCCTCTTGTACAGATAATGTGGTCTAGTGACATGCTTATTTCCAATATAACATTGCGTGATTACCCATTTTGGACACTTCACCCATATGATTGCAAGAATGTTACTATCATGAAGGTCACAACACTGGCTCGTATACTAGAAGCCCCAAATATTGACGGAATTGATCCTGGTAAGTATTTTGTACAACTGCAGCAATCTTCCTGCACATTTAGTATGCACTAAATGATTCCTTAGTTGAGGTCATCCCTTGCATGGTTATAGGTCTGTATCATTAGTATGCATAACCTCATGTATAAGATGGTCAACAACCGAACCACTTTTCAGTTAAAGTATCTGCATTCTACATTTTGGAAGAGAAAAATGTAAAAGAGGTGCTGAAAGAACAGAATAATGATATGATCTGACCAAATTCTCAGGAGTTGGTTTAGTGTAGATTTTTTGTGATTTGCTTTTTTTCCAAACTTGAGCCAATAAATGTTGGTGAGAGCAATTCCTAGTACCATGGAGATTAAGGGACTGATTGTTGATAAACTTTGCAAGAGCAAAAAATTTATGAACTTTCATGCTGAAAGCTGGTTTGTCATCTTTATGTACCTTTTTAATTCTAGCATCCAGAGCTTACTTCTTTCTCCAGTAAGCAAATTGCTTTCATGTTTTATTTGAGCTCTTAAGTTCAGTCAATGTTTGTATTTGCCTTTTTTGTCCCTAAATTAAGGAACTACTGGAAAGGTACATCAGGTTTACTGGCTCAAATACCAAGTCTCTTGCCTAATCCTAGGCAAAGCATTAGCTACTGCACAATTCATTGCTTTTTAAGTTTGTTTATGAAATTTGTGGGATTCTTTCCATACTTACCTTGGATTGCTTTTTTTTTTTTTCATTAACAGATTCATGCGAGGATATGGTAATTGAAGACTG
The DNA here is from genome assembly GCA_024752395.1 of Erythroxylum havanense. Lineage (NCBI taxonomy): Eukaryota > Viridiplantae > Streptophyta > Magnoliopsida > Malpighiales > Erythroxylaceae > Erythroxylum > Erythroxylum havanense. Next base: position 13,863,389 of record JANTNU010000234.1, read on the forward strand.
CTACATAAATGTAGGAGATGATGGAATTGCTATAAAAAGTGGCTGGGATCAGTATGGAATTAGATATGGAAGACCATCGAAAAATATTCTTATCCATAATGTTGTGATTCGCTCTATGGTCAGGTGAGATTCTTAAATAATCAACTTTAGATTTACTGCACAGCTCTTTTACTCTTATCAGAGGTTTCCAATAACTGCATGATCAAAATCTTGTTATCTCCCATTAGCCATGACACCTACATTGCCTATGAGACATAATTGCAATAGATCAATTATGTCAGCTCGTCTAGGCATGGGATCTAGATCCATTATTGTTAACTATTTGGTTGAATGCTGCCTCGCTCATCCATCCTATGCCGACTGATCCATAAATCAGCAAATTTGAATTCCTTAGCACTTTGAAGGCCTGGTCAGTTATGGCCTTGATAGAAGTGCAATAGACCTTAATGAACTTTATGGGGAAAACTTCCTGTAATCCAGGAGTTATAATTTGATGGCTATTGCATATTCAAGTGATGGTTTCTGCTTTAGGATCATCCCTGAACTTTGTCTAAAGAAATGTCTCTGCAACTGAATAGCCTGGGTATACACTTCATCGAATTTGTTATGTTGTGGAATTCTCCTGTCATTTGCATACAAAGCTATATGAAAACTCTTCTTCAAGTAACCTCTTAGCCTGTTAGCTGTCTTGGCATATTGTTATGGAAACTCTTAGCTGTTTTAGCTGTCGTCACATACTACTAACTAAGATCCACCTTGGCCGAACTTCACAACAGTGCTGGAATATCAATTGGCAGTGCGATTTCAGGTGGAGTGTCAAATGTTAGCACGGAGAACATCCTTGTGTGGAGTTATCAAGACTGTCCCTGGCAGAGGTGGATATGTTCGAATTACAAGTTATAGGAACTTAACATTTGATAAGGTACAAGTTGGAATTGTTAAGTCGGATTACAATGAACACCCTGATGAAGATTATGATCGAAAGGCGGTTCAAATACTTGAGGATATTAACTTCATTGGTGTTCATGACCAGGGAGTACGTGTGCCTGTGCACATACATGGTAGTAAAGAAATTCCAATTAAAAATGTGACCTTCCACGACATGTCAGTGGGATTAACCTACAAGAAGAAGCACATATTTCAGTGCTCCTTTGTTGAAGGTCGTGTAATTGGGACCATATTTTCTGCCCCATGCGAGAACCTGGATCAGTATGATGAGCATGGACAGCTTGTCAAGCGCTCCGCCTCCCAGAACTTAACAGACATAGATTATGACTTTTGATCAGGTGGCTACAGATTGAATCTCATGGGCATATCTTTCCGGAGTTAACAATGACTTCGTACGTTTTTTATGAGATAATCCTGATTGTCTCGTGTAGTCAACCATCTTCTTGTAGCTGTTTATCACCAGTTATTGCCACTCCATATTTGTTTAGATATTTGCAATTCTAATTTTCACAAAGATGTGAACAGAGAAGAATCCAGTTTTTTAATACATTAAAAAGGTTTTGCACTAGAACCAAAAAGCTGCATCGCCAGTCTTGAAGTTTAAGGAGCTACTGCAAATTGTAAGGAGGAAAGATCTGTTGGAAAAATTTTCCCCTTTTTCACTAGCAAATCAAGTTAATAGTTCTGGTTCCTACAACATGCCAGAGTACAGTTTCATAAACAAGAGGACAACTGAGGTCAGATTTCCTGGCCAAAATAACACTCGAGCAATAAGCTCTAAAGTCAATACGATCAAGTGCTATTCATCAACAAATTATAAGATTTGTATTGGCATGAGTTAGTAACAGAAACCTAACAATTGCTCTAGTCATGGCCCGTCCACCAGGACTCTTCCCAGCCTTGCAAATCATGACTTCTGAGTAACAAAAATGGCCTGTCATGATCAGCTTTCCTAGTTCTACTTTACCTAACAAGAGCAATTGGTAAAACCTTCATTACATGAACAGCATGTGATTTGGTAGACTCAACGCCGGCCTCGTGTCCATTATTAGTTTGGCGGTATGACTTGTGTAGTGGGAAACGACAGTTGGTCTACTATACAGAGATTATATACATATGTAATGCATAACTTTCTTGCTTACATGCTTAACATGCGACTTCTACGAATGTTCTCAATTAATAAAACATGTCACTACTATTCAATGTAGAGCTACCTACCATCTCTTCAGCCCCTTGTCCGATATAACTCAAGATCAAGCTTTTAGGTGGATTTGACAATTTCAGTCAGTTTACCTTTCTAGTCATAAATTAATGAATCAAATTCGAATTGATCGAATTTCATATCAAATTGATCAATTTTTTAAATGATATTATTCTGATGTAAATTTAAGATTATTTTAAAATGTAAATTTATGATATTTAAGATTAAATTAATATTATTTGAGAAAATTTTTAAAATGAAATTACTACCTTATGATACAATTAACTTCCTTTCGTTATATATAATATTTGAGTAGCGCAAGGCTTCAGGAGCACATTATTTATCCTAGGTTTATTATTTGCGAGCAGCAATTCATTAAAAACATTTTACATACACGATTTTTTATCAGGTGAAGAAGTTTCTTGGAAGATGTACTACGTGACTTCCCCCTTTCCGGTGGACCATAAAATGATGTCTGTATCAAACTTGCGCTCATTTCAAGGGTTAGATTTGCAACTTATTTTCCATGTTATTACTATTCAATGTAAGCCTACATCCATCTCCGGTCAAAATCAACTAAAGCTTCCCAAGTTATTTCCTTAGTCGAACAAGGCTTCTAGAGTAGAAAGAGTTTTCATTGAATAAAAGTAACCTTTTTATTTTGCTTAATTTAAAAACATGATGCCTTCAAGACGCCTAAGTGGAAATAACTCAGTCGGATCATGGATGGAGTATTCCAATGAATTGAATGTATGAATAACACAAAAATATTCTTAATTGAATTAGGAAATCATCAATTGCACATAAGGAAGCACATAATTGATTAACTTTAAAAATTCCTAAATTTCATTAAGAAAAACTACCAAAAACTTCAATGCAAACAAAATCAAGCATAATTTGATATAATTTATAGTTGACAAATCATAAATCAGTCTTAAATTTCACTACTAAACCCTTAAATTTGGAAAATACTCTAGGGTTTGAAATGTAAACCTAAATTTGCCTAAACACTCCTAAATTTGCCTAAACACTTTTAATTCAGTTCAAATTATGGTCCAAGTCATGAATTGAAAGCATAAATAGTTGTAAAAGTATGCAAATAACATCACTTAATCACCTTTTTGAAAAAAAATGCAAGGATTTTAGAAATCCATAAGGCAATAAGATTAAGGTTAACACTAAGAGGTGTTTGATGAATTAAGGTTTTAGGACAATGGAACTTGGACGTGGAGATGTATGAGAGCTGGCTAGTACTAAGGCAGACAATACAATCAAGAGGGATGGTCTTCTAATTGTGCAAATTTTATCTTCCCTTATAGGTTTAGTAACAATATAAGCTAATTGGTGTTATGTATCTATAAATTCTAACTTAACATCCTCATTTTGCTCATGATCTCTAATAAAATGGTATTTAATTTTCACATGCTTCATTCTAGAGTATTAAATTGGGCTCTTTATGAGAAAATTGGCACTATTATTATCACCTTTCGTAGTTACTTTAGTAAGGTTCATTATGTAGTTTCTAATTTGTTGTCTAAGCCATACGATTTGTGCACAACTATCAACTGCCATGTATTTGACTCCTGTAATTAACAAAGCAACCGAATTTTGTTTCTTACTAAACCATAAGATTAATGCATTTATTAGAAATTGACAAGTATCAGATATACTCTTTCTATCCAAAAGACTACTTGCAAAATCTGCATCTGAATAACCAATTAAGTCAAAGAATGTATGCTTAGGATATCAAAGCCTTAATAAAATGGTAGCATATAAATATGTAAGAATACGCGTAACGGTTAGAAGATGTGATTCCCTAGGACTGGATTGAAATTTAGCACACAAGCAAACACTAAATATAATATTGGGTCTACTTATGGTAATATAAAATAACCTGTGCGTAATAGTTTAATAAAGCTTTAAATCAACTAGCTTGTCTTTTTTATCATTGTTCAATTTTTTTGTGATACTTATAGGTATCCCTAGTAGTTTGGCCTGATCCACTTTGATGCATTTGAGTATTTCTTCGATGTCCTTTGCTAGATTAATGAAGATTCCTTCCTTCATCTAGAGCATAAGAAAGAAGTTATGCTCTCCCATATGCTCATCTCAAATTCCATACTCAGATACTTGGAAACTTTTTTACACATATTACCATTAATGGCACCAAAAATAATGCCTATTTGAACAATTAAAATATTGTACTTATTTTTTTAATGAAGAGTTTAACATTAACCTTACTTTTAGGGTTTGTTTGGTTGGATGTTAATTAATGAAATGGAATAGAACAGAACAGAATGATTTATAATGAAATAGAATGTAATATAATGAAAAGTTATTTAGGAGAGATGAAATGGTTCATAATGTAATGTAATAAAATGTTGTTTAGAAGATAAATGGAATGAAATATAATGTATAATAAATGACTATTACACCCTATATTAAAATGGTTGTTACAGAAGATTTAATAATATAATTTTAAAACAGAAATCATGTCTAATTAAAAAGTCACGGTTCAAGTCACAGCCGTGACAAATAATTTTTTAATATATTTGCTATTTTAAAATAATAAAAATTTAATAAAAGTTTTATTATTTTATTATTAATTATATACAATTTATTATTAATTATATAAAATATTATTATTAACTATTTAATAAATTTTATTTTATTATATTTTATTATATGTAATTTATATTTAAAAATAATTTATTTATATTTTTATTTATAAAGAAATATATACAAAGAATCAAAGAATAATTTTTTTAATATTTTCTATTTTCATTAATAAAAATTTTATTAAAAATTTTATTTTATTATTAATTATATAAAAATATCATTATTAGGGTAAGGAGAAATAATATAAAAATATTATTAATTATATACAATTTTTGTGGACCATAATAAATAAGTCTAGGAAAAAAGGGGTTATGATTAGAAGAAATAATTGGTATTAAGAAAAATTATTGAGTATATATTAGATAGTATGTATTTATTAGTTTATGCTCCATCCTAACCAGCTCCCCCTCAAATCTAAGGTTTCTTATTTTCATTGTTTAGAATGGAATAAAATATAACATGAAACTCTCTGCTTCTATCCTATTCCGTTTCATTTTATTATGAAATCCTCAACTAAACGATGGAAGTGTGTTACGTTCCATACCATTCTATTACCAACCCCTCAACCAAACACGGCCTTAGAGAAACGATTCTCTAAACAAATGCACTTAACTTATCATATCAAGCTCTAGGAGCTTATTTCAATCGATATAAGGCCTTAGAAAGTTTGTAAACATGGTTAGGTGCATCATGTTTTTCAAAACTAATAAGTTGATCAACATAAACTTCTTTTTGAATAAAATCAATTAAAAAGGCACTTTTAATGTCCATTTAAACCAACTTAAAATTTAGGTAGGATGCAAATCCAAGTAAGAGCTTAGTAGCTTCTACGCTAGCCACTAGAAAAAAAAATTCAAAGTTTATCCCCTCCTTTTGATTGTACCCTTTTGCCATCAATCTAACTTTATTTCTCATAATAGTATCTGATTCATCTAATTTATTTTTAAAAACTAGACTTGGTTCCTATAATTTGGTGGTCTTAGGTATAAGTATTGAAGTCCACACTTTACTCCTCTCAAATTGATTCAACTTATTTATAGAAAAAACCCAACTTTCATCATTAAAAGTTTCTTATGTAGTCTTAGCTAGGTTTTATTTGAGAAATGAAAGCAAGATGAGATAAATGTCTAAGATGAGATATAATGATTACCCTTGTTAAACTTCACTTAGAATTTGATAAAGGATGGTTTTTCTTGAATTTCAATCTCTCTTCATCCTTCTTAACTCCCTCACTTGTGTGAGGTATGATTGTGATCACTCTTATTTTCTTCAAGATCTAATTTTTTTTAATACCTTAGATAAACCTACATCTTTATCTTTAATACCTTTCTTGGATACAATAGGGTCAAATTCTTTAAAGACAACATGCATAGGCTCTTTAATAGCATGACTTTTGCTATTAAAAACCATATACACTTTGTTAGTTAAGGCATAGCCAATAAAAATTCCTTCACGCAATCAAACTTACATTAGTATTCAAAATGTAGCACTTACAACCAAAAACCCTGAAATAACTAATATTTGGCTTCTTTCTGTGCAAAAACTCATAAGGAGTTTTATTTAAAATCGATCTTATGTAGACTTTATTTAAAATATGTAGCCACAAACTCCACCTATAAATACTTAGGGGGACCATATTTATTTATCACAGTCCTAGACATTTCTTGCAATGTCTTATCTTTTCTTTCAACAACTTTATTTTATTGAGGAGTCATTGTTATATATACCATTTTCTTCACAAAAAATTTAAAACCTTTCATTTTCAAACTTTGTAATATGGTCACTCCTGGTAGATGAAGTAAATAACTCATTTTCATTTTGAACTCTTTTCACAAATTTGATAAACGCCCCAAAGCATTTATCTTTGTTAGCGAAGAATAAGACCCAGTTAAATTTGCTAAAATTATCAACTATCACAAAGGTATAAAATTTATTAATTAGACTAGCAACTATAGTCAATCCAAACATATCCATACATTTTCATTTTAAACTCTTTTCACAAATTTGATAAATGCCCCAAAGCATTCATCTTTGTTAGCTAAGAGTAAGACCCAGTTAAATTTGCTAAAATTATCAGCTCTCACAAAGGTATCAAATTTATCACTTAGACTAGTAACTTTAACCAATCCAAACATATCCATATTAAGTAATTGTATAAGCCTAGTGGAAGTTACTGACTTTTTGCTCTTGAATAAGCTCTTGGCTTGTTTTTTCATTTGATTTTCTCAAATTTAATCCTTGGAAGGTCATTGAGGAGTTGCTTGAAGCTAAAATTGGATAAGGTCCCTAATTGCATGTTCAAGTCTTCAATGCTAAGTCTATATATCTTCACTAATAGAAATTAGGCACGCCATATTTGGTTAGAGAAATCATTAACATCAATTTCATATATATTTCCTTGTCTTTTCCTAAAAATGCAATGTTATTGTAAGCTATTCTAGATACAATCTCCCCTTAAAGCTTACTTTGTAGTCTTTGTCATATAGTTGGCTCACAGTTAACAGGTCATGCTTCAATTTGTCAACTAAAAGTATATTATCAATATTAATTTTCTTACCTGTTTCATTTTCTCCAAATGTGACAAATCATCCATCTTTGTCTCTAACAGTTGAAAATTATGATGATTCACCAATTATATGCCTTAAACATCTACTACCCATGTACCATTTGTTTCCCCTTTTCTTATAAACCTTTAAAGCAACCTAATTAATGTGTTGTTGGTACCAAAATGAGCTCAGGTCCTTAGTTATTGGTCTTATATTTCTTTTCAACGCACTTCCTTGAAGGTTTAATCATTAACCTTTGTAATATGGATTGCTAGTACGATGATGAGACTTATGATTTTGGTGTATGAATGGATTCCTTATTCTTCTATATGTATATGAATTATAGTATATTTTCCTTTGGATAAATAAATTGAATGTTCCTTTTAGGTAATAAATATAGCTAGCATAACTACATGTATAAGGCATGTTTCTTTCATTATATTGATTCTCAACAGGAGTGTAAACATGTTTCATGATATTATGCTTAGTATAAGGCCTAATAGGTATGACCAAGATTGAATGATATCATGTATTTTTTCATAGAAGTTATGTTTATTCTTTCCTTAAGAGTGTTGAGTTCTGGACTTAGAAGAAAGAATGAGGTTTTCTTTTAGAGTGAACATTGGTAGATGTGTTATGTGCATTTATAAGCTTATATGTGGATAGTCTCTGCTTATTTGTAAATTCTTTCCTTTAACAAAAGTAGTTTTAGCTTTGGAAACAATCTTATAGCTTTGTCTAATTTCATACCTATTAGCGGAATTCTTTTAAGCTCCTAACATGTTTTTGAGTTTCTAACTTCCTTTTGTAAACTTGGACAATAAGTCCTTCAAGGCATCAAGCTCCTTTTATAATGCTCTATACTCATGTTTTAATGCTTCTAAGTTATAGTTATCCACAAAGGTTACACTCTTTGAAGCCTTAATACTATGTAATTCATTTTTTTAATCTTTTATTCTCACTCATGTATATGTCTAGATCCTTTTATGTCTCTTTAAGTTTGGAGGATAGATTTTCTTTTTTATACTCACGATTTCAAGGCTCTCAACTAGTTCATTATATATCAAATCAATATCACTATCATTATCACATGATTTAGAGTCGAATAGTATCTCATCATCATCTTTGGCCATAAAGAGTATGTGAACTATATCTCCTTATAAATGCTCACTTTTAAAATTACTTATGTCATCCTACGTGAAGGTCTCAAGTGCCTTTTCTAGCCTTTATCCCCCTTCTCCTTCTTACCATTTCTATCATATTTGTCACCTTTTTTTAGGAGAGGACATTGAGATGTTTCATGTTTTTGAATTTCCTAAATTTAAACAAATAATAATATATGAATTATGTTTTAATCCTATCTTTCCACTTTTGTAGTCCTTTCTTTTTAAGGAGTTCTTCTTTAAGAATTTCTTGATTTTTTTTTAGTTATTAAACCAATGTCTTCTTCATCACTTTCACTAATTGATGTATTTTCCTTTTCACTTAATTCTTCTTTTGAGACTTTGAATGCTACACTCTTTTGCTTTGGGACATCATTTCTTCATCTCTTAGAGACTTATTTTGTATGTAAGAAAACATTTGATAATCTCCTCCAATAATAATGTTGTTAGATACTTGGCTTCTTGTATGACAGTCAATTTAGCTTCTCATGTTTTTTAAAGTGACCTCAACGTTAGTTTAGGTCTTTCTAAGACCCTTAAACCATTGATAATATCAATAATTTAGTATACATGATAGAAATGCTTTCATTATGCTTAATTTGAAATAATTTATATTAGTGTCTTAGCATAATTACTTTGCTTTTTTGTGTAACTTCTAGATTATGTTAAATTTAAGTTGTTTCAAACATAGACACTCTAAGAATTTATTCCCTCCTAACGCATAAAATAAATATGAACAAATTTTCTATTTAAGGAAATTTGTCTTTTTTTCTTAAAGATCCATTTCCTTTATTTACTTGGAATTTTTTTATCATTTGTAATTTTAACAGGAATGTGTCCCACTTAAGACTCATAAATTAACATTTTTAACTATCAATAAAAACTTCACCCTTGCTTTTCAATAAAAATAATTGTTTTCTTCTAGGGGTGCTCTACCAGCTAAAGGATGATGAAGATACTATTAAATATGCTATTGTAATCTTTGTTATAGGATCTCATTTGAAATGCTTGCCTTATATATCCACTTTGATGCTACTTGTTATTTCCCAGTGACACCTAATAGGGGGGTGAATTAGGTGATTACAAGATTTTACTTAAATATTACTATCTTAAAAATATAACGATCACAAATTGTGAAGGATGTAAGCATAAAGCAAAATAATGAATTTAACTATGCTTGTAAGTGATAAAGTAAAAGAGTAAGGGAAGAGAGATGCAAATCAATTTATGGTGGCTTGACAAACAATCCTTGCCAACATCCACTCCGAAGATTCTTCTTAAATTTTTATTATGACTCTTCTTTTAAGACAAAGAATAAACTTTGCACAATCTGTACTTAACAAAGTGAAACCCTTATTTTTAATCTTTGACCAATTTGAAGAGAAACCTTAAAACTACTTTAAGCACACAAAATTATAATGAACAAGAACCCCAATGGAAACTTGCAACTTAAATAGCTCAACTTTATCACTTTGATAATATCAAAAAGGCTCACTCATTCAAAATAAGACAATAAATACTTATAAAAAACACTTACAAATATGTGGAAAAGGTACTTAAATGTTTTTTGAAGCTAAAGTTAATGAGAAAACATGTATATTTTAGGACCATTACCAACCATTAGAGCCAAAAACTTTCTACTACAAAATCTAGTTACAATGTACTACTCTAATAATGTAGCATATTGGTCGACCAATATGCATTGAATGCACAGATTTACTAGTTGTTGAGGCATTGGTTGACTAGTAAGCATTTTTGTTGATATATATGACACCATTAGTCAATCAATACATTAACCAATATTACAACAAACTCTCAATATATCAAATTTAATAATGTTAACCTATATTGGTTAGTCATTAACTCATATAGGTCGACCAATTCCCCTAAGAACATGATTTAAATAACTTCAAATATTCAAAATCAATTTGTTTAATACAAATATGATTTAAACACTTCCTAAAATATTCCCTAAAGAGTGTTTGAAAGATCAAAAGGCTTTGTTATTAAAATCAAAATCTTCAATGCCTCTTGAAAAATCATATAATAAAATGATATGAAATATTAAACATAATGATTCAAGCAGCATTTCTGAAAAATTATTACAAAAAATGATTAAAATCAACACTACATTCAAAGCCTATCAAAGGCTTGTAGCGGCTTATATATTTAGGTCAAAGGCCTAAATTTGACAGCTCAAACAATAGCTAGTTAACTTGCAAAAGGGAAAGACTCTGTTGGGACCCGATCTGAAAACTGGATCCCAACCGAAAAATGGAAAACAAATCGAATAGCGAAACAAAACGAATACGGAAACAAAACAAAAACGAATCGAATCGAAAGCGAATCGAAACAAAGAAAGCGAAGGATCGCGTAGCGGAAATGCAAATCGAACCGAATCAGAAAAACGAATGTATCGAACTGAAACACATTCCGACATCCCGAAGAAGCACAAAGTATAGAAAACTTATCGCGTTGGATAACCTAAACTAACCATCCGAAACCGGTATAAATTTTTTTTTTCAATCTTTCTATTTCATTCCTTTCATTCCTAAAATTGATTATCTTAGGAATCTAACGCTTCGAGAATCAAATCAATCGGATGTCGGACGAAGGAATTATAAGCAAAGATTACGAAAGGGATCGGATAAAGAAACAAAGTAACGGAACTTCAAAACCGAACTTTTCAAAAATCATATCTCT
>JANTNU010000234.1:13874668-13889443 GCA_024752395.1 Erythroxylum havanense
ATAATCCATATAAATTCATTCAAATATCAAAGTCCTCAAAACTAAACAATTCTTTTCTCATAAATTTTTCTTAATTTTAGCAAATTTTCTTAAATTCATAAATTGTCTCGCCAATTTCTTTCTCATTAACATTCATTTTAATATTTCTAATTATCATCAAAAGTTCGGGGTCCAACAGACTCAATCATATCCTATGTACAACACACCAACTGGCAACACTTGGAATTCCTTTAGCAGAGGACGATTTGGTAAACTACTTGATGGAAAAAGTTGAAGTGGCATGTCATCCTTTTGTTTAGTTTATTAAATCATGATTGGAATCCATATCTTTTGATGGTCTTTACAGACTCTTACATAGGATAGAGATGTAGCTTTAATGAGAAGTAAATTTTTCTGACTCTCCTGGTGCATCAGCAAATTTTGAAGCGAAGTAGAATTCTCAAGCAAGTAAGGAGGCAAGGATATGGGATGGTAGGTCAGAATGATGCAGGCAAAGGGACTCAAGGCCACCAATCTTTTAATCGACATTGAGTTCTTAAATTTGAAGCAAGTCATAAAACATTTCATGTGATGAGCAGATCGTGGGCTTATCTACAATCACTTGTCATAATTGTAATGGCAAAAAGAATTATTCATGGTAGTGTCCAACCAAGAAAGGTTTACTCTAAACAAGGCTAATGTCTTAAGTGACCTCCTGTAATTTGACACAAACCACCAAATGGACAATTGATTCTGGAGCTACATATCATCTCACGTCAAAATTAGACAATCTCTCCATTCATTTAGAATACAATGGTCATAACGAGGTAGGAATGACAAAATTGATCCTGCCATCCCAACTCGGCCCACCCGTAGTTCGTCATGTTGGGGGCAAGTCATGGGCCAGTTAGCCAACCAGGCAAGGAGTGGCTTGGGCCCCAACCCACTGTCATCCTTATAAGGAGGTAAATATTGGTGATAGTGGCACCTTACCTATCTCTTATATAGAACATTCTATTACAAATGTCAATCAATTATTCTTAAGTTATCTCAAATATTGCATATTCCAAAGGCCCATAAACTTTTATTACCTAGTCATGCTTTGAATAAGCATAATTCAGTCTATAATGAATTGTTTTAACAATTATTTTCTTGTGAAACATTTGGCAACATACTAAGTTACCGTAAAGAAGGTAAAAATGACATTTATACTTTACTAATGTCAGTTTCTTCATCACCAAGGAATTGAAAGGCTTCAAGGGGCTTTTCTACTTGGCATCAACGTTTGGGTCATGCTAGTATTGAAATAATGCATCAAGCTCTTATCACTAACAATTTATCTTGTTCTAAGTATGTTAGTGTAATTTGTCTTGGTTGTAGTGTTAGTAAAATTCATAAATTGCTTTTTCGTTATCTATTTGCAATTCAAATGCTCCACATGAGTTAATTTGTAGTTATTTATGAGGATCTTCCCTACAAGAATAAGTTGACGAAAGCAAATACTATGTTTTATTTCATGATCATTTTAGTAAATATTCCTGAATTTACTTTATTTCTACAAGGAACTCACGAATATATTCACCAAATTCAGCATTTTGTCAAACAATTTTTTAATCAAAGGACTTAAACCTTCAATTTGATTGGGGTGGACATTACAAAATTTTGCACCAATATCTTGATGAAAACAAACTTAGTCACTATCTTTCATGTCCACAAATGCTTGAGCAAAATTGGTGTATTGAAAAAAATGTTGACATATTGTCAAAATTCATTTGTCCATGATTTATAATAATTTTGTATCTTCTAAATATTGGAATTTTACTTTTGATAGTTCAAATTACATCATTAATAAATATAATAGAAATAATCGTTAATGATTATATTGTTTCTCTTTTTATTCTCTTCCTCTCAAACTCTCTGTTCTTCTTTTTCTCTAATCTTAGTGTAACCATCAACAGAATATGGTTAGCTCATTAATATAGTAATAAAGTGTAATGTGCATCATTAACAAACGTTATAGAAATAATTATCAATGATTATATTGTTCTCTTTCTATTCTCTTTCTCTCAAACTCTCTGTTCTTCTTTTTCTTTAACCTTTGTTTAACCATTAATATAATAGGTTTTCTCCATTAATAATGTAACAAAGTGTAACACACACATTTTGAAGAGTTTGCCCATTATTAACGTAACAAAGTGTAACCATTAACCGAATATTTTGTTTCTCTTTCTATTATTTCTCTCAACTTCAAAATATATGAATGGAATAAATAAATAAGATGTATCATCTATTCAAAGGAATCTAACCTAATGAGAAATGGTATAATACGTTCATATTCAATAATGCTTAAATTACAGTGGATGGATGTATTAGACTTTTCCAAGTATATTGTTTTCCTTATTCACTAAACTTCTCATTATAATGGTCAATGAAAATAGAAAAATTTTTCCTTAAAAAACTACCTTCTTCAATTGACCATAAATTGATAATGGAATGATCAGTTATATTTCTATTTTTTTGTTGTAATTTTAATTTTTAAGTTTTTGTTTTTCATTCAAATAAAAAAACAAAAACTTGTTTATGTCAATATATCAGTGATAATAATTACATATAAGATAAAACTTAAAGGTAAAATATCTTTAATTAAATAAATTTATTTTACTCTCTTATATAATATTTTAATAAATTATTTAAAAATTACTATTTATTTTAAATACATTCTAATTATTAAATAAAATTTTATCTAAAATTTATATATTTTGAATATATTTTAAATTTAATTATATTTATTAATAATTACTAAATTTAATTTATTAAATTTGATTATAAAACTAAATAAAATTATTAAGTGAAGTTAAATTATTTATAATTCTTATTAATAATTAATTTTAATTAAATAAATAAATATTAAATTAAATTATTCATAATTCTAGAATATAAAAAAACAGAACACAAAATTATTTTTATGATTTTTATAATTTACAAAAATAAAAAGAAATCAAAACTCGAAACATAAACTACAAACTCAAGTAAATAAAATTTTCAGCAAATTTAAAAATAAAAAATTAACAAATAAACCCTTAAATTGCCTAGTGCATGAGAAAGCAAGGACTTACACTTTCAATTCTCAAAAAAACTTTTATGAGTTTCGGGAAAACGTGGAATATCAAGATTGAACTTCCACCGTCAAAGGAATTTCAGCTTTAATTAAGCTGCAAAACGTGGAATTCGAGCGCCACGTTTTAGGTTAAGAGACCAACCGCACTCCACAAAATTAATGTAGCAGCCAAAATGTCAAACTATGACAACGATAAAATATTTAAAATGGTATACAATGAGGAATGAGTTGGTTGTGTTTTTATAATTGTCGGCACATTTATAAAAGTCAATTGCAATTTAAGGCGCTCATATAAGCTTATTTTAATTCAAGCCCAAATAGTAAGACTTTGCTTCTCCTGTGATTGCTGAGTGAGCCCTAAATTCATCTGACTATCAGCGTAAACATGAAAATGATCCATCACATCTTCAAAGAGTGTTTTGCTACCAGAAGTGATGCTGATGGGCATTTCGATAAGAAGGATTGTTGCGGGAGACTTGGGAGGCAATGGACATCCAACTAATTAAGATTTGAAACGTTTGGGACTTGGGAACATATCAGGTCTCTTCTATTGGTGGACTAGCCACCTTAATGGACCACACTATATTCTATAGTTATGATTTAAAATGTAGGAAAAGTATTAACTAGCTAGAGTCTAGAGCTATGCTCAAAAGGTTCACAAGGAATCATATGCTTCCATGTACCATCCATCAATAACTACAGTAAATTGACGAGGATACTTGGAAAAAAAAAATAAAACAGACAAATCATCGCAGCATTAATTCAGAATGTGGCACCTCTCTAACCAATCGATCATCTGAAGCGCTAGCCTGCCGTGCTTTCCACACCCAAACACAGGTATTGTTTAATGCCTGGCAAAATGTCATGTTAACCTATAATTTGCGGCTCAGTTGGTTACACAAGCTGAGTACGTGGGAAGAGCTCTCAGATTCGATCCCCACAAATTAAACTGAATTAGTCGGCCTAGTGGGTTTAGATACAAAACAAGCCATGTAATAGCATTTTGTCATACAGTTAATGGATTTTTAATGATAATAATAATATTATTATTGTTAATTCATGCTGGTGAAGTCAACTCTGCTTCGTAAAAGTCTGTAGCACATGGTGAAGAATGAAGACGAAAAATGCTAGACATTTTCAAATGGAGTAGTTTTCCCCGACAGGCACACATACAGAACCCATCAGCCTTGCTGTTTTCCTCATTGTGTGTAAAACAACAGACGAAGGGATGTCGCAGTCATAAATCTGGACTTTCTGCATTATTCAAAACAATGCAACTCTTGTTAAACGAACAGTACAAAGTTGAATAATCATTTGACACAACCGAGGAAAATAAAGAACACATTGGAAACTTTATACGACCGAGCAAAGCAAGTAGGTGTCGTGTCGGTAAACATGTGAAGAACATACCCATTTCACAACTCTTAAAAGCACTAATAGTGAAGACAAGCACGGATGGCCTTCCTTTCTTATTTCTTTATAAATTAGCATCATCTCATTGTATTATTTACATATTAACAAAAATAAACCAGAATTATCTTTCTAATCTTGTATCTTAATAAAACTTAAACGTGAATAAACAAACTTGATGGCTTGGTGTATATAAGGTTATCCAAAAATTTAGTTTTGAAAATACCATTAATTATATATTTGTAATAAAATTAAATAATAAATTGACTTAGTCAATTGATAATAAATCATTTTAAAGAGTTTTGGAAAAGTCCTCTCTCCAAATTAAGATTTCCACAAACTTTATATGGCTCGTGACCCCGTGTGTAGAGAGAACTAAAATTGGCGAGGCAGAGGTAGCAGTACCGTGTTGGAGTGTCCATACGAAGCTTTAGCATAAACTCGTAACGTGTGAGGGTCCCCAGTAAACTCTTCTGTCTTCAATTCAATTACCATTTTTTCGCTCCGACACGTGAATTTCACTTGTGACTTTGGTGGTGATCTTTGTGCACCCCACCAACCTTTGAAGTTTGACCTTTTCCTCTTCTAACTCTATTGTCTATCAGCGTTTCCCACGCGATCTAAGCAACTATTGAATAAAATAAAAGTATTGCATAGTAGAAAACTACTAAATTAAGCAATGAAATTTAAACCATGTTTCCTATGAAATTTCCCACGCGGAAATGGGTCTGAAGATACGCGTGTGCCACGTGGCCAAAAGCACGTGAAGGCCAAATAAAATTGAACACGTGTTTTGAAATATCCCTTTCCCCCCCTCCCCCAAACTGTTGAAATTTAGGACACGAAAATCCCACGTAATACCCCACACAAGCCCGCGAAGGTGAAAGCTCCCATATATTCCTCGTGCTTCTCCTTAACCCATTTACTACATAACTAAGCCTCTCTATTTTTCTTTCTGACATTGATTGGTAAGATTGAAGAAAAGTTGATTGTTTCCGGGACAGAACGGAGTCGGTTCTGGGATTTGTAATTTGTTGCCGGAGAATTATTGTTTATGTCTAGCTCTGTAGAATTTGACGGCCAGGGGATGACGACGAGGTCGCCAGAGAAGGCCAGCTTCTCCCATAAGTGTAGCTTGCTAAGTCAGTACTTGAAAGAGAGCGGCAGTTTTGGAGATCTAAGCCTGGGGATTAAGTACGCAAATAAAAATGTCAATGGTACGTCTCTTTGTTCTCTTTTTATTTATTTCTCAGTTTTACAGGCAGTTACCTTTCTGTCAGTGTGGTAGACGTTGGATGGATGATTGAACTTGCATGTCCATGCTCTGAGTTTTGTTATGAGATTCTTACTATCTGCTCCCAACAAAAAAGGAATCCTAAATCTCTGTTTCTTGTCCTTTAAACATACACTTGAATATTAATATATTATGTTATTTAGAATTGGGAAGTAAACAAACTTCTTGCTTTCAGAAGCATAATGGTTAATTTATAGTTTGGCTTACCTAAATGCTGCAGCTACAACTGACATGACGAACAGAACAGTAGCAACCATGAATCTATTCCCAGTAGATGAGAAACTTGGTGACGTCCTGAACCAAAACATGGAGATTCCTCGTAGCGTTAGACGCATGGAACTGTTCCCTCAACAGACTGGTCTTACAGAAGATGTCGATAACAAGAATGATTCGAGGTCCGTTGATTTATAACTTCCTGTTAGTTCCACACATGGGTTTGGTTAATAGTTGAAGAATCATGATGGCATACATGACAACCACTGGTATTTGAACCTGAGATTTAGTTGTTGACTGATTCGTATCTTGATTATCTTTTCACAGTGTAAACAGGTCTGTCACCTCAGAGCCTCAATCTGCACAAATGACGATCTTTTATGCCGGACGAGTAATTGTTATCGACGATTTGCCAGCTGATAAGGCAAAGGAAATTCTGTTTTTAGCTGCCAAGGGAAGTTCCCAGTTCCACACTGCATGCCCATCTAACCCCGCCAAAAGTCAGCCTGCCTCCACTCCCAACATGGCTAAAATTCCAGCCGAGTGCAGCAGCTCAGTCCCTTCCAGATCCAATCCTATTCCGAACTTCAGCAATAATATCCTTAAAGAGAGCAACCAAGCTTTCCCTCAACCCATTGCTGTTGGTAATCTTTTTTTCCATTCAATTTGATTCTTCTTTGACTCAATATTAAGTTTGGTGGAATTTGCCGTGTTTTCCTGTTTATAATGTGCCTAATATTCATTTTCTTTTTTTTTTTCCTGACGAATTCCAGATGTACCAATTGCAAGGAGAGCTTCCCTCCACAGGTTTTTGGAGAAGAGAAAAGATAGGTAGGCCTTTCACATATGAGCATACTCTATGGCAAAGACAAAATAACCTTTTACTTCTTAGTTGCTTAGAGTTAGCTGGTAAATGCATCGAAGCAATTAGAAGATAGTGATTACAGTTGATTTGTGTTTTCGTTATCTCTTTTCCCTTACCGTTCTTTGTAACCCTTAGTGTGGCCCAACTCGTAAGATCTGTTTGGAGTGTCACTTGTTACTAGATTTAAACTAAATCATTGCAACACTGGATTGATCTTGGCTCTTTTGCTTCTTTTATGGAACACTTCACAGGATCACAGCAAGAGCTCCATATCCAACAGCAAACGCAGTCGAAAACAAGTCATGGCTGGGGTTGGCAGCTCAATCTTCACAGTGATCGGACTGCTAATTCCTCTAGTCCTGTTATCTTATATTCTTTCATCGTTTTCTTTTTTTTTTCACTTAGCCTGTCATTTTGTGCTAGCTCTTAGTTAAAAGCTATACGTCTACCATATCAGCTCATGTAATTAACGTTATCGAGAAAACAACTCCTTCTTAGCGCAGAGGTCAACCGTTCACACCGTATTTTCTTGTGATAAGATGTTGAAATGTCAAAAGCATTGCATCACAGGCAGTGAGGCCTGGGCAACCATTTTTCCAACTTCAACAAACGTGTTCCCACTTGATAGCGATAAATTCACGCGTATTTGAAAACAGAGGCATCGCATCTTAGTCGGCAAAATATTAAGAGAATTTTACATACTACTTTCTATTTTCCCCTTACCAAAAATTAATCCTACATGGAAAGCAGAGTCAAAGTAAACGTGTCCCAGTGCTCTCCACTGCTGCCCATCCCATGCTTATGAACAGTTGTGACCCTCATAGCTATCTTCGCCCGCTTGTCGAAGTATTTGGTGCTGCCGTCGTGACCATCACCATCGTACTTCTCACCCCACCCGCCGGCACTACAACAAAGCATACTACTGCCTACGATTTTTGTGGCAACGATTCATACATTCGTCTCCACAAGTCGAAGGTTTGCCGCCGTTCTAAAATTATTGCACGGTTTGTATATTTCATCGCCAACGATCCCGCGTTTGACGACAATAGCTTAGCACATCGTAAAAAAACGTCCCTTTTGCAATGAAATAGCAAATGCGTCGCCAAATCAGGACATTTTGTGATGAAATTAAAAAATCGTGCCAAAGTAGATATTAAAGAATTTAAAATTAATAATTTTAATTCGATAATTTTTGCTTAATAATGTTAAGATTAATTATAATTGACATTTATATATAATTTTTCATATCATTTCATTTGTCTTCTTTATAAATTTATTTAAATATTTAGTTCATGCATTAAAAATCCAAAAATAAACTTTTTGGATATAAATAGCTAAATATACCTAAAATTTTAATGTTAACAAGATTAAAATATAATAAATTTAAGTTGACTAGTATTCTTAATTCTAAAAATTGTCAAATATTTTCAAAGTTTTAATAACATATTGTTGAAAACACAATGTGCATAAATTAGAGTGATGTGAGAGAGTGATAGCGTTGAGACCCATAGCTTGCTCGACCGCCGACAACTGTTCCCTTATTCTCACCTTCCCATGGCCTCTTCTTCTTCCTCATCTCCTCCTCGAAATCCTCTAGCCCCTATCTCCCCCTCTGCACCCACACCTTCCCCTTTTGCCCCTTCCCACTAAACCTAATCTCCCCCAAAATGTAAACCGAAATCAAGTTTGTTTCACTTACTACCTATTTTTCGTGGTCTTGCGGGTGAAGATCTGCATAAACACCTTAAAGGGTTTCATGTTGTTTGCTCTAGAACGAGATGAAAAGAATGTTTATAAAGAAGTTCTTTCTTGCATCAAGAGCAGTGAATATCATAAAGGAGATATATGGGATAAGACAAATTATAGGAAAAACATTATATGAATATTGGGAAAGGTTTAACGAGCTGTGTCAGTTGTCCACATCATCAAATTCCCAATCAACTTCTAATTTAATACTTTTATAAAGGACTATTGCTAATGGATCGAAATATGATTGATGCAGCTAATGGAGGAGCTCTGGGAAACAAAATACCTGAGACAACTAGATAGTTGATATCAATTATGGTTGAAAATTTTCAACAGTTTAGGACAAGGATTGATGGAGCTATTAAGCTTGTGAATGAGGTAAGTAACATGCACTGAGGATGAAATATCTTATTTAATCTCTCTAGTTCGTCAAATGGCTGTAGGTCAAATCAATCAGCAAGAGTGTATAGAATATGTTCATTCTTTAGATATCCTACAGATATGTGCCCTACATTACAACAATACTCTCTTCAAGAAGATAACACAATATGGGGATTTCCTGGTCAACCTCAATGAAAGAATGACCCTTATTTCAATTACTACAATCCGGGATGGAAGGATCATCCAAAGTTAAGTTATGGAAATCAAGGAAGCCAATAGCGATATCAACCTTACAATTTTTAAACAACCTCAAGCTCCTACATATGCTTAACCTCAATCTCTAAATTTAGGTATGACTTTAGATGAAATTATTAATTCCTTGCTAATAATACTTAAAAAATTCAACAAGAAACAAAGGCAAGCCTTCAAAACTTAGGAAATTAGATCACTTAATTGTCCAACTCAATAAGTAAATTGGAAGCGTAAATATCGGAGAAATTACCGTTACAAATGGTGGTGAACCCTAAGGAGAATATGGTGCAATGACTTTGAGAAATGGTAATTCAATCTGAAACTTCTTTACCAATAGAGATAGAAAAGCACGATGACGGAGAAAAAAACAAAGAACTTCCAACTAAAGAATCAACAAAGCCAAAAAAAATGATTCATCTTCATCAATATCAATTAAGGCACGTTTACCTCCTTTTCCTAGTAGGTTGGCTAAACCAAATGATGATGGATATGAAAGGGAGATTTTAGAAACTTTCAAGAAGGTGACAATCAAAATACCACTTCTGGAAGCCATTAAGCAAGTTCTGAAATATGAAAAAAAAATCTTAAAGGATTTGTGCACAAATAAAAGGAAGATAAAGGACAAGAAGAGAATAATTTTAGGTAAGAATGTATCAGTTGTAATAAATAGGAAATCACCAATAAGCGAAAAGATCCAGGTATGTTTACACTTCTATATGTTATTGGTAATAGAAAAATTGAGCATGCCATGCTAGACTTAGGTGCATCTATTTATGTCATGCTATACTCAATTTATTGAGCTTTAAATCTGAATTCTTTGCAAGAAACTATTGTGATTATCCAACTAGTTGATCGTTTGTATGTGCATCCTATTGGAGTTATTGAAGATGTTTCAATCCAAGTTAATGGTTTGGTATTTTTAGTGGATTTTTCCATCTTGAAAATGGATGGAGATAGTGTTGAAAATTCAGCTTCGATTTTGTTGGGTAGGTCATTTATGAAGACAAATAAGATAATAATCAATGTGTATGATGGTACACTTTCCATAGAGTTTGATAGAGAAATAGTAAAGTTTAACATTTCTGAAGCAATAAAGTACCAGAATGATTTTTAATTCGTTTATCGTATGGATATTATGGATTCATTTGTGCAAGATATGTTTAAAGAAGAGTGCGTTGAAGACAAGTTGGAGTGTAAGGCTAAATCAGAAGTGAACGAGTAAATTGATGAAACTTTTGAAGTTGTAGAATAATTGTCAACAATGCTAATAGATTCGAAAACTTTAAATAATGAACTTACTATAACTTACAATAAAATCTTACCTTCTGTTTGCAAGCTTCAAAGATATAATTAAAGGAGTTACCTGATCGCCTAAAGGATGTCTATTTAGGTGATGGAAAGTCATTACCCACAATCATTTCAAAAAATGTTGACTGAAGACCAAGAGGAAGAGCTAGTAACACTACTTAAAGAGTACAAAACTGCAATTACATAGAAGTTTGGGAAGAACCGGCCACATCGAGCATAACAACGTTACACAATTGCACTTTTCAGGAGGTAACCCAAAATATGATATTTTTATTTGATTTTGTCTTAGCTATTTCTTTGATGCATTTGTTTATTTTTGAAACATAAATTTATTAAGATAAAAGGAAAAGGGGGTCTTAAAATTCTAGACTACTAAGTCTCGTAAAGTGAGATCTCACCTTATGAAATTTAGTATTCTGAAATGAAGATCTTAAAATTTCAGACTGATAAATCTCATAAGGCAAGATCTCAACTTCTGTGATTTAGTGTTCTAAAACAAAGTTAAATTTTTTTAATCTCTCATTTAATTAATTGTGTTATTTACTTAATTATTTTTTAATTATTAAAAAAGTACTCATCTACTTATTTCCTCTTTGTAGGAAATTACAACCAAAATGCAGCCCTCCACTAACTAAACACTTCAGCCACCCCCTTCATAAAGAAATTGGTCCATCCACGTAGACACCCAATCGCAGCACAGACTCCAAACAACAACGCCCACACAGACATAAGCCGTCTAATGTGCCACTAACAGCTTTAACACCCTTGGAGTGTTTACACACAAGTAGTAACGCCAACACTCATACTCCAACAGTCAAACACGTAGACAATGCAGTCACCAAACACACGTCCAACCAGCCAAACATAGCCCTCCATGCTACAACAGTGACAACGCACAACTTGTCTAATAACCCTCTTCATCATGCAACACTAAACCAACACACCCACTCATATTTTTATTTTTATTTTAAATACTTTTGCTTTCCTTTCAATTCCATTTCAATTATTATGTTGTTGTAATTATTTTTCAAAGTTGTCTATTATTTATATTATTCAAGATCATGGGACGTTCTAATGCTAATAACAAGGTTGCGGCAAAAGGAAAATCCCATATGAATGCTAATTCACACCCTCAATCTACAGCAAGTTCTACAATCGGTACTAACAGTGCATGGATAATTTTCAAATCCTCACAATTT
This sequence comes from Erythroxylum havanense, assembly GCA_024752395.1. Taxonomy (NCBI): domain Eukaryota; kingdom Viridiplantae; phylum Streptophyta; class Magnoliopsida; order Malpighiales; family Erythroxylaceae; genus Erythroxylum; species Erythroxylum havanense. The sequence goes on from JANTNU010000234.1 coordinate 13,886,434, forward strand.
AGGGAAGTCCTCTATTTTGTGCTTTATTTTTCTTATTATCTTATTAAATTATGAGTATCTTATACATACATTAGGGACAATGTATGATTTAGGTGTGGGGGAGTAATGCTTATATTGTGATGAACATTGTGAATTGTGCTTGGACTCATGATATGTTAATTCATATATTAATTATTCCTCATGATAGCTTCATAATTTTCTAATTGTTGTTCATGAATAATTCTTAAGTTAGGATACATTTTCAGTTTAAGATCTAATGCATGAGAGAGATAAGCGTTATTAGTGTTTTCATTAAATTATTTCAAGTATCTGATCGGTTCTGTTGGATGAAAGTGTGCAAGACTCAATTTTTGACACTTACATGAGCTTTGATCCTAAAAGCATTCATCACATATGTGCTCATATATCTTTTCATTATATTTCATCAAACATAGCTTGTTTACGCTTGAATTTGCTTTTGAATACATGTTGAGACCATATTTTTGATGAATTTGTGTGTAAAGATAATGAGGGCATTTTGAATAACCAGTTTTTGACCTAAACAAACCTACCTCACTTTTTATCCTTAGAAAACGAATTTGACCCTTAACCTTTCTTTCTTGCATAATAACCTTGTTACAAGCAGAATTTACCCTTTTTGTTGTTAATATCCTTAATAATTTTGAACCCCTAAATTGAAGGAATTGTATCGAGCTTATTTGCATAGGATTTTGATCATTTCCATGAAAAGTTGATTAGATGATTCAAGTTGCATTGTTTAGACTTTTTTTATAGAATGGAGTAGAAATATTAAAAAATAACAAACAAAATCTCCTCTTTGATATTTTTGTTTTTAAAAAAAGAAAAAGAAAAAAAGAAAGGAAAAGACAAAGTGATTGAAAGAGATGTCATTTAAACCAAGTGAATTTTAATTTAAGTTAAAACTTGTGAGGATAAGTTTGTACGATTCCCTTTAATTTATTTAACCAAAAAATTCCTTTTCTCATATATTACCTAAGTCACATTATAACCCTTATTAAGTCCCTTAGATTTATACATTAGGTTCATTTTGTTTAGTGGTGGAGATATGATTCTTGAGCAAGCTTACGGAAATAACTCTATATGTTTTGATTTGAGAGCTTAATGAACCCTAAACATTTTAAGCATATAGAATGAAATCCTTGCGCGGGTTTCAAGTCTTGTTCATTTGATTTTGATGGAATTAATGAGATGCTATGTTTTAACAATTTGCCTTATGAGAGCTTATTCTCTTGGTTGTTATTTTATCTTAATTCTTAAATGTGAATTAGCTTTTGGATATTTTTGAATGACATGAAAGGGGATGAGAGGTTGTTGTGAAGATGATTAATGTATTGAATTGATGCACGCTTGAGGACAAGTATGAGTCCAGTGTGGGGGAATTTGATAAGATCTCATTTTGACTAATTATTTGATATTATCTCCTTTATTTTGAATTTATTTTTATGCTTAAATATGGAAATTAATGTTTGTTTTGTTTTTGGAGATTAAAAGTGGAGGTTGCATTGAATTGGGACTCTATTGATGATAATAACAAATTTTGGATAAAGTGAAGAGATTGATACAATGGATAAGGCTGATCACTTAAATAGTTGGAGTTTAACTGAGAAACATCTTCTTACCCTTTCATGTAGGAGTTTGAATTTAAATTCGTTTTAGATAGACTTCTTTACGAGCTAGTGTTAGATTAGGATTAGATTAGAAAATCCAAAAAAAAAAGGGCGTTCCTCACAACAGAAAAAGATTCTCTCCCTTTTTATGTTTTTAGCAATTCTTTATCTTTCTTCTATTTTTGTTATCGGAGTAAAAGTCATGTGTGACTAAAATCAATTGTTTTAATTCAAAGGGATTCAATACTCTAATTGTGACTTTGTGAGGTTTTATGTTCTAAAACTTTTATTCATGTTTTAATTCAAGTATTTATTGTTTTAAGTTCTTATATTCTACGAATGATTAATATTTGATTAATATGACAATTTAATTTAATATTGATTATTTTATCATTATTTAATAATTCAATGATCTGTAATTGTTATGAAAGATTGATACAAGTAGCAAATAGATTAATTATGAGTTTCCATATTTAACTTATGATAAACAAGAAAACTAAATTGAATAGTTGCAACTATCTCGATTATTTAAATTTAGAGTTTACTCTTTTCACGAAGCTTAGTACTATCATTTATTTGATATGGAATGCTATCACACCCAATCAATAGATGATAAGTTTTGGTTTGGATATTGAGTTTGAACCAATTAATTTAGAAAATTTTAAGCCTTATTATGACTATCCTAATATGTTTCGAATTAACTACTTGAATCATAAAAATATTCTTTTTAGACCAACCTCAGCAACCAAGCCAATCCAGAATTTGTGTTCCTCAACACAGACATTCCCAACAGCACACAAGAAATTCTCAAATAAATATTCAATCACCTCGAAAACATTTTTCCATCTTCATAGACATTTTTAAACATCTTAGAAACATTTTGGTGAAAGAAAATCCCAAAAAAAAATTCTCTATAATTTATTATCGAACTTACAATCATGTCTGTTCATGTAATGTGCATAAACACAGCAACCAGAATATTAGGGAATAAATTAGCAAAAATATATCAAATCACATTGATAAATTTTCTCCTTCCACAGACATATTCAGCAACATCTCATGAGCAAATCTGGGCAAGAAAATTTCGAAAACAAGATCTATACACTGATTTCGAATTGAACACACTCAGCATGCACAATCATCACAACCAATAGGCAACATCAACCTTGTTATGATTTCTTCTTTATACGAGACACAAGTGGCTCTGATATCACTGTATGAAAATCCCGGTTAGTGCATTACATACACGCGGTGCGGAAAACAAAAAAAATTGTTCCGAAACTTTCTCTGTAACATCTCACCCCCTACTGGAAGGGTAAAATAGGAAATGGGTCATTGGATGAGACTAATAGGGATGTGTGAGTAGTGTCCAGGTATACTGG
>JANTNU010000234.1:13895378-13912901 GCA_024752395.1 Erythroxylum havanense
TTTAGTTTGTAAAAATGCATGTGTGAAATGTTTTGAGTTGTTTGTCCTGTCTTGGGTGGCATCCATGTATCCTCCCATGGGATATTTGGGTGTTACATCAGAATCAGGTGTTTGGGGATTACCAGAAGGTGTTATAGAAGCCATGTCAACACCACCAACGCTATGAGAAGTGAGAAGTATCTCCATTAGTTCCGTGAGTCAATGGTGGGGCATTGCTAATGCAGTCCATGAAGGTTGACATCTGATCAAAAAAATAAAAAAATTAAAGCTTTTGTAGTTTTAGATTTCATGAACAATAGAAAAGAATAATTTGGGATATTGAAAAGAAAAGGTTCTACATTTAAAAATAGAGAAAAAAAAACAATGACATGTTCTCTTCAAGAATCAAGATCGTGATTTGATCTTTTATTTTTTAAGAGGAGAAATAGATGGTGAGTATTACAGTCTAAGAGATGAGAGGTTGAGAAGTGACTGTAAGATGAAAGATTGAATGAATTTTTTTTCTTTTTTGAACGAATAGAATAATCTTTAATTTTCCTTTGTTTTCATCGAGGGAAAAACCTTTCAACTTTAATGGTTAATATTTGATAAAAGATCGATTGTGATTCAAGCGATTTTAGCCATAAATTCATAAGGTTAGGTTTGTTTTAAGATTGTTGGATTGAATTACCTTTTTTTTTAGAATTGAATTTACAAGTGATCTTAGCAATTTTATCAATTATTCGTATAAGAACAAACTACATTGTTATTCTCAATTTAAATATTAAAATGATTTCTATTCGTTATATTATCAAAAATTGAGCACAAAACCTTACATAAGGTTTTTATTGTAATGTCTCTTTTTTTAATAAACTTTCAATATAGCTTTTTATTACTTTCCAATCAAAAGTGCTTAGAATAGGACTTTGAAGATGAATTATACACACAATTATATGGCTTCTTATTACTATGAACCAATGAGGGAATGAACTGCTCTATTAGACCTCATTTTCGTTTTATTAGACCTCATTGTTTAAAAAATAAATAAAATTATTCTTCTAACATCATTAAATCTTATTTTATCATGTTAAAATAAAAATAGTAATAATAACTAATAAACACAAAAAGTATCCTTTTTCTATTGCAACTTAGTGTAGAAAATGCAATTAATATCATAGTTAAAACTTCAAATATTATATTATAAAAAGTGCAGCCGTATAAAAAAATACAATCCTATAATCTATTACTAAATCAACTCATTTTTTATTCCTTTCTAATAAATAAAACTATGTTTGTATTTGTACAAGACAATATTATTATATGCTTAGTATTTATTAGCAACTATATTATATATTTTTAAGAATCAGTATTATTTGCTTATTTAATGTTTATAATATCTCATAAATATAAGCTAATATATGTACCTTAAAAAACTAAAATTGTAGGATTTCTTAATAAATGTGTTTTACACTTATTAATTTCTTTAATTAACCTCTAAATGATCATATTATTTTAGTCAATGAATTTTTTCTATTAATAGTTTAATATTTCGATCAATAACTTTGACACATATTAATTATTATTTGAAGTAGAAGTATTGAGTGTTATGCATTAGTTGTTATTTATAATAGCAATGTTCAAGATTAATATTTAGTAACATATAATTAAAGTAATTTTTTTTCTGTTCTTCTATTTTTACTCAAAAATATATATAGTAAATACTAGTGAATTTATTATTATTAATATCTTCTTAAATTATATCTAAATATATGATATATTTTTTTGAGTATTTTAAGTTCAGATTTAACCTAAATCTATAAATCAGGTTTGGACCGTTTGGTTCGATTAACTTACTATAGGTAAAGCTCGGTTCAAACCAAATCTAAATTAAGGTTTTGTTAACTTTATTTACGGATTTAATTCATGTAGTTCAAGTTAGATTCACCGGTTTACGGATTTATTGCACAACCCTAATCCTTAAGACGGTGGGGTCTAGTAAAGTGACAAGTGACCCCCTCCACTGGATCCTTTTCTCCTGTCAATGGGAACATCAAATGTCAAGGTGGTTTGCCCTTTTGAGTCTTTTCCTGTTGTTCTTCAATAATTGACTTCCTTTAAAGTTTTGTAATCTTTTGATTTTTTTATAGAAGCATATTTCGGACGAGTTAATATTCTAGATTCAGACTCTTACATGTAGCCATTCATTTAATACGAATATTTTACATTGAAATTTTATTTGATATTAAAAAATAAAACTAACCAAAATATAGAATATGGATCCCATTCTCATTATTTATTATTAGTTTTAAGATTATGTTTTAATTGAAAGGTGTGTGATCAACTTAATTAAGATGAACTAAGCTTGACTCTTATATGGTGCCAAGAAACACGTTATATTTATACTTGGAAAATAAACGATTATATAAAAGACAAGAAGTTGAACAATGGAATCCTTTATTTCACTTAATTTTAAGTCCTCATCTTTATAGATTATTTTATTTGTGATATTCCACCCAAAAGGATCGAAAAATAGATTTTAAGTAAAATTTGGTTTGAATTAATTATATATACTTATTGCTGACAACCTACTCCAGTTATCAATAGTCAATGTGGCGTATCATCAAAAGGCAAACTTATCCCTTTTGTTATAAGCTAACGTGAATTAGGGCTCATCCAGTCACTAAAGTAAATTGATTTAGGTACAATCAATAAATTCTGTAAACATATATAATATTATATGATCATGATCTAATGTTTCATTAGCACTCAAATTGAGTAAATTGATTAAGATACAATAGCTTAATCTTTATCCGTACCGTATCTAACATTATTTCGGTTGTTCTACATGTGGAATCGTGCATGAAGCGATGTATCCTCTATCTTTTGAGAAGACTTTAACCTTCAAAGGATAAAAGTATGTTGCGATCGAATAAAGGATAAATGCAATTAAATCAAAGACAGTTCTTATGGTCCTCAGATCCTCTTGTCTAGGTATTCTGTACTTAATTTGTGTCAGAGGATTTAGTACTCTGGTACAGAGTACCTGAGCAGAGTACCTGAGCCAGAAAATCTGATCTCGTTTTTATGATAAACACAATTTAAATTTGATGGTAACGGCCTCTCTTTAAGCAGTCTATTAATCGAGTTCTTCCTTGGTGTCAGATTTCTATAACAATTCATCCTGATTTCGATAGGGGTGTCTTGTCTTTTACGTATAAACAAGATAACAATATTAATAAAGAATTATAATTAGATATAAAAAATATTAAATTTAAGATTAGTTTAATTAGATAGACTAATATAAAAATATTAAATTTACGATTAGTTTAATTAGATAGACTATGTTATGATTTATGTATGCTAATTAGGTAGTGTGTAGCATAATGTAGGAATAAATAGTACCGTTTGTAAACGTTCACTTGCAAAAATTCAAGGGATTATAATTTAGTAACAACCTTTCGTGTTATCTTACTTATAAAATCTGTTTGTAAACGTTCACTTTCAAAAATTCAAGGGATTATAATTTAGTAACAACCTTTCGTGTTATCTTACTTATAAAATCTTCTTTTGATTTCGATAATGAATCAATAACTATAAGGATAGATATTTATGGAGATTCGATTTGACTGACAGATATCAACTCACGATATTTGCTCCTGAAGTACATATAAATACGTAGGCTCTTCAGCCGGAAACATCAGCTCATTACTCTTCACCTTTTCTTCTAGTCAATAGTCATGACTTCTTCTAAGGTTATTGTTTACTTGTGCTTGGCATTGGTAGTAGCTGTTGCTACATGCGTCAATGCGCTGGAAGTTTTACACGATGGAAGAGCCCTCACCCTTAATGGGAAGCGTAGGATTTTACTCTCTGGAGCAATTCACTACCCCAGAAGTACAGCCGAGGTATATATATGGATTATGGAGTACAAACATCCTCTTTTCTTATATCCTTAGTAGCCATGGTTTTACTAATGAAAATACTTTGAATGTGACAGATGTGGCCAGACCTGATTAAGAAGTCCAAGGAAGGAGGGTTGGACGCAATAGAGACGTATGTGTTTTGGAATGCACATGAACCTGCTCGTCGCCAATATAATTTTGAAGGAAATCTTGATCTTATCAGATTCCTGAAAACCATTCAGAAAGAGGGTCTTTACGCTATTCTTCGCATTGGACCTTATGTCTGTGCTGAATGGAACTACGGGTATCTATCTATCTATCGGATAGTCTTAATTAAGCATGCTGTTATTTGATGAATCTAATTAGTCTTTTTTCTTTTAATGAAATAATAGAGGATTCCCCGTGTGGCTCCACAATCTTCCCGGCGTTGAGCTCCGCACTACAAACAGTGTTTACATGGTACGTATACAATGGAACTTTTCTTGCAATCTGTGGTTAATGTTTTTGTAAACTAATCAAGTTATTGAGTTTTTCAGAATGAGATGCAAAACTTTACAACTTTGATAGTGGACATGGTAAAGAAAGAGAAGCTTCTTGCCAGCCAAGGAGGTCCCATCATTATTGCGCAGGTGACACTTCCTTCTGTTAAACATTAATTAGAGTTCCTTATAAATGACTAAAACGTGTAATGAACTATCTAACTTTTCTGAATATTTATATAGATCGAGAACGAATATGGCAATGTCCAGTCAGCTTATGGAGCTCCTGGAAATGCATACGTAGAATGGTGCGCGAGTATGGCTGACTCTCAGAACATTGGAGTTCCATGGATTATGTGCCAACAGAACGATGCTCCTGAGCCTATGGTAACCTATAAATTCAAATGGTCGATGAACATCCATTTTTAAATTTTACTGTTCTTATTTAATTGAACACAAGAAACTATTTTCTGCAGCTCAACACCTGCAATGGTTGGTATTGTGATTCTTTCTCACCCAATAGACCCCATAGCCCTAAAATGTGGACAGAGAACTGGACCGGCTGGTAAGTGGATAATTTAATTTATTTCTTACTTCGAAGCACAATTTAATTTAAAAGTGTGATCAAATCGGCTTTGCCTAATATAGGTTCAAGAGTTGGGGCGGTCCTGATCCACATAGGACTGCTGAGGATGTTGCTTTCTCAGTTGCAAGATTTTTCCAAAGGGGAGGCACTTTCCAAAACTATTATATGGTGAGTTTTTTTTTTATTTTTTTTTCTGTTTTTGGACTACTTATTATAGTTTATTTCTGTGTTTATCATTTAATTACTTATATTGTTTGGTGTTACTGCAGTATCACGGAGGCACCAACTTTGGAAGGACTTCCGGAGGTCCTTACCTTACAACTTCTTATGACTATGATGCTCCGCTTGATGAATACGGTAAGTAATCAATACTATGTTTTGCATTTATTTGAATATATACTACCTAGTTTTCTTATTTAAATTACTATCTGACCAATCTTTTTTTCTTATAAAAACAGGAAATATTCATCAACCAAAGTACGGTCATTTGAAGCAGCTGCATGATGCTTTACATAGCATCGAGGAAAAACTCACCGAAGGCAACGTTACTACCATAGACTATGGTAACTCTGTTATGGTACGTAGGTGAAGTTTCAGTTCAACACTAGCAACTTACCAAATTAAGACATTGGCCTAATGATTTTCTTATGCCTGATGACTATACAGGCAACTATTTATACAACTGAGTGTGGCTCAAGCTGCTTCTTGGGGAATGCAAATGCTACTTCAGATGCCACAGTGACCTTGAATGGCATCGAACACACAGTTCCTGCATGGTCTGTCTCCATCCTTCCTGATTGCCAGACCGAAGTGTACAATACCGCCAAGGTAATAAAAAATATTGCTTTCAGATTTTAGTTAATCTACAAATGGAATATTAATGCTAATTGGCTCAACTATGTGATTACAGGTGAACACTCAAACTTCAGTGATGGGTAGACTACCAAATGAGGCCGAGTGTCAACCTGATTCTCTCAAATGGTCATGGAGACCTGAGAACTTGAATAATGCCATACAATTGGGTAAGGGACAGTTCTCTGCAAATCGACTCATTGATCAAAAGAACGCTGCTAATGATGCCAGTGACTACATGTGGTACATTACAAAGTAAGTTCTTTGAGTTATATCTTTTTTCTTTAATTAATGGTTTGCTTGTTAGATAAATTGTTACGATAACTGGTTTTCTTAACCGATACCAACAGTATAAACTTGGAAAAGGACGATCCTGTCTGGTGTGATGATATGACCCTCCGAATTAACGCGACCGGTCATGTTCTTCATATATACCTCAACGGAGAATATATTGATTCTGAATGGGCTACATACGGCGTTTTCAATTTTGTCTGGGAGAAGAAGATCAAGCTGAATCCAGGGAAAAATTCGCTCGCCTTGCTCAGTGTGACTGTTGGGTTCCAGAACTATGGTCCAATGTTTGATCTGTACGACAGCGGAATTAAAGGTCCAGTTCAGATAATTGGACGCAAGGGTGATGAGACAATAATTAAGGATTTATCTGGACACAAGTGGAACTACATTGTTGGATTGCAAGGCTTGGATGAACAACGTCTGTACAGTTCAAACTCATCCAAATGGAATGAAGATAACCTTCCCAATAAAAGGATGATGACCTGGTTTAAGGTAAAATTAAATAAACAACTACTACTCATAACAATTGACAAAATTCTTAATCATTAATAACTTAATTGGCATGGTTTATGTGTAGACCACCTTCAAAGCTCCATTAGGGTCAGCGCCAGTCGTGGTAGATTTGGAAGGATTAGGCAAGGGGCTTGCCTGGGTTAATGGCAACCTGATTGGTCGCTACTGGCCAAGCTATCTCGCCAAAGAACAAGGTTGTGACCTACATGCATGCGACTATCGTGGACCCTATAACAACAACAAGTGTGTTACTGGTTGCGGTGAGCCTAGCCAGAGATGGTAAGTCGTAATGTGTTGTTCTTGGTTGAGTACTAGTTAGGTTAGATGAATAAATAAAAAAGTTACTAAAATGGGTGACTGCAGGTACCATGTGCCACGATCATGGCTCAAGGACGATGGCAACTCCTTGGTATTGTTTGAAGAGTTTGGAGGACACCCATCGTTAGTCAACTTCCGAACAGTTGAAATTGAAGAAGCGTGTCTTGATGCTTACATGGGTAACACTGTTGAGTTGTCCTGCCAAGGCAAAACCATTTCCAACATCACAACAGCCATCTTCGGCAATCCACTTGGCACCTGTGGTTCTTTCGAAGCGGGTACTGGGTCTATCGACGTCTCAGACATTATTGCTAAGGTAATTTAGCTTCTAGTTTTCTAAAAGAATGTTAAAACTAAATTTATGCTGTGGTGTTAACTCAAACATGCTTAAATATTTTCAGGCCTGTGTTGGCAAAGAGAGATGCACTATCGAAATTTCGGAGGAGAAATTGGGACACCCTCAATGTGGCACCAACATTGTAAAGAAGCTGGCTGTGGACGCCACTTGCAGTTTCTAGATTTTAGTTTTTTAGGTCTAGTTTGGTAGGGAGGGTGTAGAAATTCCTGAATAAGCATGATTTATAAATAAAACAAGAGTTCGATCTTATTTTTACTTGCATGTTTCTGTTATTATATCAAGTATCAACCTAACACAGCAGGAATGCATTTCCAAAAATCTGACCCTTAATATAAATATTAACGATAATTTAAATTATTTACCAGACTATTCTTTTAATTCCATCTTTGACTAGATTGGCAAATACAAAGTAAATTAGCTGTCCAACTTTAGTACAGAAAGAAACTAGCTAATCAAGTTGTTATACTCATGTTTCTGTCAATAAAACTTTAAAAAATGACCAGTACAAGGAATTGAACCCAATTAGTGAACTATTTTCTAATTGGAGTGATGTATAATTCCTAGTTATTGTAGTACATATCTAACATTCAATGCACTATTTATCAGTAAGGAAAAAAAAAAAAAAGGAAACTCCATTCATTCATCTTATACGAACTTACTAGTACCCTGTTAGCATTTGTGTGCAATTGCAACATATTCTCTGATTTTTCAGGAAAATTTGACATTATATGCGTGCATCAATTAATTTCGAGAAGCCAACTACTCTCCACAACCTATCACCAGTCAATGGAAAGATGTTGCTCCTCAAAAGCACCATCTTTTATTCCCCAGGCTCATAATTGCTGCCCAAACAGAGCCAGAGGTGATTCTGTCAGCAAGTGGCCTGAACAGCAAGCCTGTTTGTGTTCCCACAACTGGTTGATCCAAAAGTTTCTTTTGTCACTGTAAACGAACACATCTCCTCCCCAACACAAGCCTGCGAATTATTAGTACAACAAAAACAATCTCAACAGAGCTCATTTTCAAAAGGTGGTAGGTTTTGTGTGCTCCATACCTGTTGGACTACGGACAAGGCAATGTCAGAATCACAAGAACCTTTCTGAAATGAATTGCATTGCCCAATGGGATTTCCAAAGCTAGCGAACTTGACATCTGAGATCTTATTACCTCCTTGGCATGAAATTTCCAATTTACTTCCCTCGTATGCGTTAACACATGCAGTACCTACTGTTACTGTCTGAACGCTCACATTTGAAGGATTTCCGCCCAGTTCTTCGAATAAAACCAACGAGTTCTTATTGGAGTTGTTCAAGAATGACCTTGGAACATGGTACCTGTCACAATAACAGAATATGGAGGGACATTTTTGTATGCGTCGTTTTCAAAAGTGACTCCATTAGCGATTATTACCATCTTTGGGTTGGATTTCCACAATTGGTTACGCATTTGCTTGCACCGTATACACCGCGATAGTCACATGAGTTGCTGCATCCGTCGCCGCCAGCCATGAAAGAAGGCCAGAAACGGCCAATGCTTTGGCCGTTGACCCAAGCCATGCCTTTGCCCATTCCTTGCAAGTCCAACACCACAGGGTCTGTTCCTGGAGGAGTTTGGAAAGTGGTCTAAGGCCAACAAGAATATTAGTTAGTTTAATCCATTGTTCATTTGTTTCTGGAACATAAGGTAGAATGCAATTGTACCTTGTACCAGGTAAAGGCCTTGCTTGTTTGAAGATCACTCGATGACCATTCGACTCCATTGCTTGACTGATCATTGAAGAATTGTTTGTCGATGCCATTCAATCCAATCTTCTCCGACAAAACGTCAAAGGTATAGTCATATCAACTTATCCTGTAACATCTTTTAAGCTAATTTAGAATTGGATACCTTATAAGCCCAACTGTATGTCGATACATCAATTTCAGCATTTCCACTTCCAATGAACTTAACAGGGCCTCCGTTAATGCCAGCAGGCTGCTTATCGAAAAACGACCCGTAATTCTGCCAAGTATAAGTATAAGATTAAGAACTACCAAAACTTTGACAGAATTTTCATTGAAAATTTAATGGGTTCTGATTTTCTTACAAATCAGTGGCTCCATGTTATCGAACTAAGAGGAACAAACCTTAAATCCAACAGTGGCGCTGAGTAAAGATAAAATGTTATTCCCAGGGTTGAGTGCGACTGGCTTTACAAACGTGAAACTGTCATCGCCTTTAGCACCCCACTGACTTCCTGTTGTCCCATCCGGTTAAGAATATATTCTTCTCAAAACCTAAATAGTTTTTTGATGGAATACAAGCTGAACATACCTACAAATTTCCCGTTAACAAAAACGTGAAGAACTTGTCCTGATGTTGTTACACTCAGATTTGCGTTGCTCCAGTCCGAGCCATTTATAGGAACACTGCATGGTTGGTTCAATAGATGCCAATGAACAAGTAGTAGAGAAATATAATCATGTCAAGTATGGCACGACAGGGATATCTATACACTTACTTTGTCATGTACCACAAATAGTCACTAGCATCAACTGCAGCTGCCTTTTGTTCTAAAAGCTGTGCTTGAGTAAAAGTACCCTTTCCTCCAAGGGTGTCATCCATGGGTTCTGCTACCCATGTCCACGAAAGCTGGGTACCAGAAATGCTTGGTTTCTTTACCATCACAGAGGTTTGTGTATTAACCTATGGAATTATCCATCTTAGCCAGTAGTAATTAGGAGCAAAGGAATCGTTTAATATGAAGATCGGAATCACTTTGTGCTTCTCACCTTTGCTGTGTTGAAAATTTCCTTGCTGCAGTTTTGAAGGATACTAACAGACCAAGCAGGCACAAAGAACTGACCATCCTGTTTCAAGTCTACCGTGTTATCTACTGATGGACTTTCGTTGGACAAGAAACAGAACTTTTCTCCGGTGGCATTATTGGTGTACATCGTCAGCTGGAAACAAAATGCAATGTCAGATCATACGTCAAACACGTCAATTAGCATATGTCCTATCAAAGTTTTGATGCTGATGCTTACATTGCCATTACCAAGATTTGTGGTTTTAGGGCTGCCCATGGTGAGCATTTTTTCGCCCGACTTGATAGCATCATGAAGTTGCTTAAGATGTCCCCACTTGGGTTGATTCAGATTCCCTGAGAAATTTGAGAAATTGCAAGATTACCTTGGCCCTCGAAGCAATGACGACTGAACTACAGGAATGACTTTCCGAACTTGCAATAAAGCATAATGTGGAGGAATTATCTTCTTCATTACCATATTCATCAAGTGGCGCATCATAATCATAAGACGTTGTTATATACGGTCCTCCTGATGTGCGTCCAAAGTTGGTGCCACCATGGTACTGATGATAATCAAAAGAGCAGTCCCATGTCAACAGAAAATTTCCCATTTTTGGCATTTTAGTGCTACTTTTACCGGTTAATCTCAAATTGGTTTAAGTGTCGCTAACCATGTAATAATTTTGCATGACCCCACTGAATTGGAAAAACCTTGCAACAGCAAATGCGCAATCTTCAGCTGTTCTATGTGGGTCTTGACCACCCCAGTTCTTGAACCTGCAACATAAGTCTGTCCCATAATCTTCTAAAAATCTGAAATAGAATTCTCCCATAAAAGAATTAAAAGACCGTATACTTACCAACCAATCCAATTCTCTGTCCAAATCTTGGGACTACTTGCACTGTTTGGTGTGAATTGATCACAATAATGTCCATTGCATGTGTTTATCTACAAGAGAAGACAGACAATTGTCACAACTTAAGAGAACTTGAACCTTACTCCCGTCCTAACGCGTTTGTCTCTAAGAGAGACCATTACCATAGGTGGGGGGGCATTGCCTTGCTGACACATAACCCAAGGAATGCCAATATTAAAGGATTGGGCCATTTGTGCGCACCATTTAAGGTACTGTTGTCCTGCATCTCCATAAGGTCCCATGATATTTCCGTACTCATTCTCAATCTGTTGGTTAGTGATGCATACCAAAATGTTCAGTTTATTCCTTCAATCAGTTGCTATAGGTATAAGAAGTATAAATAATATACCTGCGCTAAAATGATCGGACCACCCTGTGAAGCAAAGAGTTTTGCTTGTTTACATACATCAATGACTTTTGCAACAAAGGTTTGCATCTCATTCTGCAAAATCAATAATTTTGAGGGGAAAAAAAAAAGTAGAACACGAAGTCAAGAAAACAAACAATGAAAAGAGACATAGATTGAGACCTTAAAGATGTCGTTGTTTGTTCTCAGCTCAATCCCATTGGTGTTGTGTAGCCAGACAGGAAAACCTCTGATATCGAGGAGAGAGTTCTCAAGATTCTTTCAACAGGGACATAGACAAAGCCATTTCACAGAATTCATAAAAATTTACCCATAGGTCCATTCAGCGCATGCGTAAGGTCCAATTCGAAGAAAGCCGTACAGTCCACTTTGTTGAACTAGCTTGAAGAACTTTACAATGTCCAGATTCCCAGAGAAATCATACTGAGCCATAACGAAAACAGAAGATTTGAATTTCTTCATTTCACCTCAAATGAATGAAAATTCAGCACTAACCTGTCTCCGACGAGGTTCGTGTCGATCCCAAAAAACGTACGTTTCGATAACGTCAACAGAACCTTCTTTCGCTTTCTTGATCAAATCCGGCCACATCTGTGAGCATACTGTTATTGTAAAAACAAGTTGTGCCGTACTAAAAATAGTTTCTATGAGAATTCTGTGCTACCTGTGGTGTGCTACG
This sequence comes from Erythroxylum havanense, assembly GCA_024752395.1. Classification (NCBI taxonomy): domain Eukaryota; kingdom Viridiplantae; phylum Streptophyta; class Magnoliopsida; order Malpighiales; family Erythroxylaceae; genus Erythroxylum; species Erythroxylum havanense. The sequence continues at coordinate 13,907,411 of JANTNU010000234.1, forward strand.
AGGATAATGAATTGAACCAGAGATGAGAATTCGTCGTTGCCCATCAATAATAATGGCACTTGAATCATAAGAAACATTAGTTCCTAGTACTGAGGACAACGAACACAGCAAGGCTAGACTAATGAGATGCAGCATTTTCAGACAAGAACTCGACATTCCAATAAACAAAAACAGATTCAGAATGAACCCCGCTAGTCTTTTGTATGCGACCACTAACTCAAAATTAGACAAAGCAGAGATGATACCCCGACGTACAGAAATCAAAAGGTACGACAGGGATCGGTCAGAAAAGTTGATGGATGATGACCATTCTGTGGATGTACGAGGTGTTCTCCGTTTCTGTAATGCACCGACACTTTCGGTTGAGACTGAAGTCTATTGCTTAATTAGCACAGTTTAGCTTTAAAGGCGTGATAATCCAGCCAAAGGAAGGTTCCTCACGGAACAATTGTGGACCTGTACTTGCACTTTGAATTCTTGGGAACTGCTTCATTTATCATGTTCAGGTGCCGAGAGTGCATGAGGAAAGCGGCCAGAAATAGAATTAAACCTCAATATTCCAAACTTAGAGCATACTGTTATTCCATTATCGTAATTTTCTTACCTTCTGAACTGTAGAATTTGATTCTCGGATTTAGCTAATTTCAGGTCACTTTTAACGTAAATCAGATTCACATACTGAAGGGGTGGAGTTGCTAGAAATGTTATCCGTACAAATTGCGGACTTCTAGTCGTAGATGGTATCGTTGCCAACTTTATGATTCAGTAATGACACAGTTATACGAGCCAAAAATTATACAGAATTTTGTGAAAATAAATATAATTTTATTTAAAGAAGTGCAATTACAGTTGTAAAATAGTGAACTTTTATTATAAGTGCAAAATATTACACGTTTTTAAAGAAGTGCAATTAATTTCAATTTTTTTTATACATGTATTCTAGAGATTATTCACTTCGCTGCAATTTTTTAAGTACGTATCTTAAATTTAGATAAGACTTATTTGTGTATAAAGTATACATAGTATATATGCAATTTTGTGTCATTTTCAATTTTTTTTCCTTCCATCTATAAATATTAGTTGTATCTTTATGTTGAAAAATGTGGAAATATTTTTTATATTTCCATATAAAAGAATGAAAATTTTAGAGTAGTATTATAATTTTTTATTTATATCATATTTATTATTAGATGATTACTAATAATTTTATTTTTATTAAATATATTAATTAAAAATTATTTAATTAATTTTAATTTATTATAATTTTCTAATGGGTATTACGGGAGAAATTGATGAGAAGTTTTCATGAAAGTGTTACAAGAGAAGTGACGGGGAAAATTGGAAAATATAAATGATTAAAAATTCAATCGATTCGGCCAATTTAACTTTAAAAATCTTGAATTATCTAACTTTTTGATTCAATTTTTAACTTTTTTTGTTCGATTTACTTAAATAACTCTTGTTGTTAAAAACTGATCAATTTATTAATTAATCGGTCTGTTTTTTCAAATTCTTCGATAGGTAAAAAGTGTCTATTTCAATCATATTTCAAATTCTTTAATTTTATTTAATCTTTAACTAATTGTATGATGGTCTGATTCTGGTTAAACTTTTTAAATCTTAAAACTCTTGTTTTGCCGGTTTAACTTCTGGTTTGGTTTTTAAAACATTGAATATTATCATTACAATTTATCAAATATACTTTTTTTTAGTTACAATTTATAGATATTTTATGCTAATCTTGGCCCTTTTGTTACAATTATTGTAAATGTCACTACAAGAAAAATAAAATTTAGCGACGAAATGTACATATTTCGTCGGTAGGCTTATTTAGTGATGGAATTTATTCAGGGAAAAAGGCGTCGGAGATATGGCCGTTACTAAATTTAACAACGGATATTTTTTGTTGGTAAATTTACCGACGGTAAAAATTTCCGTTGGTAAATTTACCGACGATTATTTTGTTCAGTCAGTAAATTTTTCTGTCAGAAAATTAGCAACGGATTTTATAATTTCGTCGGTAATTAGCGACAGAATTTTTTCCGTCGGTAAAATCCAATATATTTACCAACGGAATTTTTTCCGTCAGTAAATTTGCTGAAAACTATATTTTAAAATTTACCTGCAAAATGTTTAGTTTCTCTAGAAGCCACCATGGAGAGAACTTCATTATTTCAAGTAAAAGAATTAAATTATTAAAATTCATACTAAAACATAACTGAAAATAAAGAACTGAAATCATTTTTTCAAATAAAAAACATTTAATCAAACACCTTACATGCATCAGAAATTTACTTAACATCACAACTAAAATCAGGTCTTGTCCCTTTTATCACTAGCATTTATACCTTAAAGTTGTTTTCCAATAATAAAATATACAAATAAACGAAAATAATAAATACCTAAATTAACTTTCATATAATATATGAAAAAACACATGATAGTAGTTGCAAAAATACCTCTAGCGAAGGACACGATGACAATATTCGGAGAAGACAACATCGTCGAGCAGAAAAGGAGTTCACAACAGAAAAATAGACTCCAAGAAAACCGAAGAGAAGATTAGGAAGAAGGAAGAAGAAAAAAGGAAAAAGAAGATAGAAGTTGAAGGGAGATGTCGGGTGAGTTTATATTTAAAAAGAAATTACCGACGGAAATTTCCGTTGGTAAATTCAAAAAAAAATATACTGCCAATAATTCCCGCCTTTTTACCGACGGAAAGAAAATTTCCGTCGCTAAATTAATTTACTAACGAAATTCACCTACGGAATTTTCCGTTGGTAAATTCAAAAAAAATTTATACCGTCAATAATTTCCACATTTTTACAGATGGAAAGAAAATTTTCGTCGCTAAATTAATTTACCAACGGAATTCACCTACGGAATTTTCCGTAGGTAAATTCAAAAATTTTTATTCCCCAAAAAATTCCCTCCATTTTTAGCGACGGAACGTATACCGTCGCTAAATTCCGTTGCTAATTTTGCCGCCACGAATTTCCTCCAAATTTAGCTATGAATATTAGTACCGTCGCTAAATTACTCAATCCAACGTTATATTTTTCGTCAGTAATAAATTACTGACGGTTATATTGTTCCGTCGCTAATGTTCGTCGCTATTTTTTTCGCGACAAATTCTCTCCAAATTTAGCTACGAATATTAGTACCGTCGCTAATTGCAGACGAAAATGTTTCCGTTGCTAAGTTTCCGTCGCTAATTTACATTTTTCTTGTAGTGTGTACTTCATTAATATTGTATTCATAGATCTTATATAAAAATAACAATCTACATGCAAAAAAAACAGGTTCTTCTTTAAATTCTAGTACATATCAATCATTGTTCAACATCCTTGAAAAACTATCGAACATTTTAATCCTGACTTGTTTTCCTTTGATAATTTTGTAATTTTTATTATTTCCTAATTGGATAGTGCCAACGTTGTGTGAATAACACAAATTAATCCTTGTTTGGTATTATAAAATGTGAGGATCATCTTTGAGTCCTGAAGTTGATTGGTTGAAATGTAGAGTGTGTCTTTATCATTGCAAGTTGTTGAGTCCCTTCTCTACATTACATTATAAAACTTTGATGAATCATTAGTTTTTTGTTTACCACTCTGCATCTTCTAGTTTATATAGTCCATCCTATCATTTTTATTTTGTTTGTATTTGTAGTACCAAATTATCCTTTTACCTTTAGATTTTGACCCAGAACTCTATTTAGACAAGTCATCTTTCCCTTGATTACTCCCATGATCTTTATTTTAGCTTATATACAACACTTCTTCTTAAGATATTTTACCAGTACTTAGTCTCTATTGGTTATTAGCTAATAGCATAATGGTGATTATCTCTTTACCCAATGTGAGCATAGCCACCAAATGTTTATAAGAAAGAGGTAAATAATAAAGCATAATCATTGCCTTATTCTCATTTACAATAGTTACCTCAATTCTTAATAGGTCATTGATTATTTGTTTAAATGTAAAATATGTTGTTCCGTATATATTCCCTTCTCAAACTTCAATACATATAGTCTCTACTTTAGATATAATTGTTTTGTGAAAGATTTCAATATGTATAAAATCTCTAACTTCTTTCATTCTATAGGGGATGCAATTTTCATGACGTGGTATATGACCTTATTGTCCAGAAAATAGCTAAGTAACTTTGGTTGGTTATACAATGGGTCAATTGTAAGTTATGTTAAACTATTAGGGCTATAAGACAAGCCTGTAGGAAAAATGTCAGGAAATAAAAAGAAGGTAGGATCATAGAAAAACTCTATGACCTAAAATTTTGAAAGTGTGAGAAATATTTTATGTTCCCAAAAGGTTACATGTGGAGAGATATAAAGTCTTTAGAAGAGGAGATATTAACTTTATGACCTTTTGTGTTTTATGCCATATCCAAGGAAACAATATAAGCATGTTTTTAGTTTTAGAAGAATAAAGTAAGCACAATTGAAAACCTTAAGAGATTGATAATCAGGAGCATGATTGAATAAGCACTCGTAGGGAAAGATATTACATATGATAGGAGAGGGAATACGATTAATAGTGTAAATAGTTATAAATGTTGCTTCTCCCTATAAAGTTTCGTAATAAGAAAAGGATACAAGGAGGGCTCGAACAATATCAAGAATATGTCTATGTTTGCATTCTACCCAATCATTTTGTTGAGATGTATTTAAATAACTTTGAATAATAGTCCCTTATTGAGAAAAGAAGTGGTTAAAGTTTGTATCTTTGTACTCTATGGCATTATCAGTAGAAAGCCCTAAATGTCACAGTAAATCAAATCAAAAGGTGCTAAAGAAATAGAATTAGTAATAGTTAAGGGAAAAACATAACCGTTGAACAGTTGATAAGAGACAAAATCAAAGTTTTGAATCATAACAGAGCATAAAGTAATGATTAATTTTCAACAACGAAAGTAAAACACTATATTCTTGGATTAAGATTGTCTCTTTGACAAATAGCAGTAGTCATCCCAAAATTACTAGAAACAACCTTATAAATATCCATTTGTGAGCTTAAGAGTTTTTCCATCATCTCATAGGCAATAATAGTTGTAATAGTTAATAACATTCTCCTATTAACTTTATCTTTCTTTATAAAACTTGGTCTAAAATAGACACCATGATTCAAAAATGCCTCACCTGCAAACAATTATAGATGGAAATATGTAACATCCTATCACCGATGGGATGTGTACAGTTCATTGCATTCGTATTTGGCATGAGCATTTATTATAGAATTTGTGTATTATTTGGTATTTGTACGTACGTATATGTGTGACATAATTCCGGTTTGGTTTGGATAATTGGGCTTTGGATAAAGGAGTAGGGCAAGTGTGTGTCTATTAGGTCAAATTAGATTCGAGAATTGAATTTGGGTTAGAAATGAGATATAGAAAATTGAATTATGAAATTGGAGTACATGAGTATGAGTTTTCCAATTTTGGGAATTTATAGGAATTTTTCTAGAATTTT
>JANTNU010000234.1:13926639-13954824 GCA_024752395.1 Erythroxylum havanense
ATTAATAATATATTAATAAATATTATATAAGAGATTAAATAAATTTATTTAATTAAAAAATATCTTTAAGTTTTATCTAAAATGTAATTATTATCAATGATAAAAATACAACTACATTAACATTAACAACCAAATAAGTTTTTGTTTTTATTTGAAAGAAAAATAGAAGCAAAAAACAGAAAATAAAAACTAAAAATAACTACAACAGAAAAATAGAAGTAGAACCAAACGGCCGCTTAAATTTTTTTTTATTTTATCTGATCTTGTCGGATTAGATTATTTGTTCCACTTTTGCTGCTCTAATTTTGTTCCAAGTCATCTCATCCAAATATTTATATGGGACTTATATAATATGTGAATAAGATAGGTTGAAACAGTGTTGGAATAGCAAAATGGGAACATCATACACCTCCCCTCATCTTGCACCCTACCAATTAGTAGGCACTGTATTTACTAAAAAATGGTACAAAATTTAACAGTATTGTACTAGTTGCTGGTACTAGCCTAATCGGTTAATTTTGCAAATTTTAAAAATTTTGAGGATTAAAATGCAAAAAAACTCTAAAACCTTAGTATTCTTCCACTTCCCCGCCTTAGTGTCAGTCTACCTCTCTCTAATCACTCTGAGCGTCCTCCAATCGTCTCAATTTAGTCTCCATCACCTCGTCCTCACTTCGCCTTATTGTCACCATCGCTAATTTCCATTGTCATTGCTAATCTCTCACAAACCGTCATAGATCATCCTCCAAGCTCCACCTAGGCTACTCCACCATCGCAACACATCATCCTCCAAAGTTGTCTTATGTTGTATCGTAAAATTCTAGTGTTATAAGCTTATGCCTATGATAAAGATAAAGTCAAGGGGAACCGTGTGTAGTAATTGATAAAGTGATAATGTGATTGCTTATGTTGTGGTCTTATGGACTTGTGTTGCATGGCTTGTGAATTGTGAATGTAAAAGTTTGAATTTGTGCCATTCATAAAAATTAGCAGGGTATTGTTTGGAAATTTGAATTGGTTGTGTTTCTTGAGATGATTGGAAACTAGAATTTTGAATTGAATTATGAATACGAGGTTATTCATATGTTCTAAAATTTGGAATTGGATTATAAATTTGAGGTTGTTCTTATTTGAAATTTAAGCTTAAGATACATTAAGATTTAAAAGAAATGTTAGTCTTTATTATAATCTGTTATATATTATAAATTAAATTTTGTAATCATCAAACTGGATTAGTTAATTTATAGTTGAATTATATGATTAGTAATTATACAAATTGAGTTATAGTTTTGAGTTTATATCTATGATTGGATTATTTAATCAACTAATCAATATTTATATAAAGTAAGTTATAGTTAAGAGTTTATGGTAGAATCACATAATTATACAAAGTAGGTTATAGTTGTGGCTTTGTGTTTAAGTTATGTAATCACACAAAAATGAGTTATATTTGTAACTTTATGGTTGAATTAAGTGATTACACTAATTGAATTATAGATGTGAGTTTATAGTTGAATTATGTAATAACACAAAAATGAGTTATAGATGTTACTTGTAAGTTTATGATTGAATTATATAATCATACAAAATAGGTTATAGCTGTGAGTTTATTTTTGAATTATATAATTACACAAAATAGTTTATAATTATGACCTTATTTTTGAATTATATGATAACATAAAATGAGTTATAGTTGTGAAAGTGCAACAATCAATGTATATATTTGATATTTGAGTTTAAAAAGAAACATGAGTTATTGAGAAACTATTATTGATCTATTTTTTCATTTTTTTATATAACTTTATTTTGATATGAAGTTATTAAGTTACTTTTAATATATATCTTCATTTATTTTTATAAATAAATGAAAGAAAATTCAGGTGGTCTTGATAATTCAACCACTACAGGAAGATTCAATGATCCAACTTGAGCTCATATCGGATTGGTTCCTGGAATAAAGAATTATACCATTTGTTTGTGTTGTAACAGTCATTTAAAAGGTAGAGGAATCACCATATTAAAGAAGCATTTAATTGTGGTTAAAAGTGATGTGGAACTTTGTAAAAAGTAAGTTATGATGTGAAATAAAAAATAAAAACTTTGCTTGAAGAGTATCAACATGAAAAAGATATAAGGAAAAGATTAAACTATAAATTTGGTAGTAGAAGTTCTTTTATTCGTGGTCAGAATGATAGTGAGGATATTGAAGGTAGTAGTATTCTTACCCAACAACAACGAATGTTGCACTTAATGTTAGGAAAAGAAAAGGACAAATGTTTAATATTTTTACACCATAAATAACTCTTGGAGCTCAACTTTCAATTCGTAGCGCCTTACAATGTAGAAAAGTGGCTTATAATGTAGAAATGACAATGGTTAAATGATGGTATGATTTACATATGACATTCAATGGTGTTCAGTCTTATTATTATTAGCTTATGGTAGATTTTATTGCCTCTTACAATCTATGATACAAAGCTTCTTTAATTGATGATTATACAGGTAAACTTTTGAGTAACTCTGTTTATGAAATAAAAAGTTATTTGGAAAAAAGAATGACTTGGGCTAGTTATAAGTGTTCAATCGTGTGTGTTAGTTGAACAAATAAAAGACATGAACCTATTATTATTATTTTTTGGTTTATTGTGCAAAGGAGACAATGTTTTTGAAGTCTACCGATGTATTTGGCTTTATTAGGAATGTTGATATTCCATTTCATATATTTGATGAAGCTGTGAATGAAGTTTGGCTATAAAATATTGTTTAGTTAATTACTAATAGTGATTATGAATATAAGCAGCTAGAAGAAGATTACAAAGTAGGTATAATTTTTTCTATTGGATTCCTTGTACTGTATTAACTTAATATTGAAAAATATAAGAGATGTTATATATTTTTCTATTATTGATGAGACCGTAAAAGTTAAAAAGGTGATCAAATACATCTACAATCGTGCACGAGTCCTAAATTTAATGAAAAATGATTTCACAAATGGTAGGAACTTGTGTCGTCCTATTATTACAAGATTTGCAACTAATTTTTTATGACTTTAATATTTTATTTTGATGAAGGAATTGAGACAAATGTTTACAAGTGATAAGTGAGTTGCCTCTTAGTATGTTAAGTCTAACATCAAATTGGGGGGTTTTTAGAATTAAACTTGAAGATAATGAATTTTAATCCTAATGTTAATTTGTTATTTGAATTTGTGAACCTTTGATGAGGGCACTTCGTCTAACTGATAGTGATGAGAAAGAAATAATAAGTTATTTTTATGATGCTATGAAGAGAGTGATGGAATCAATCAAAGCCAATTTGAAAAGAAGGTCTTCTCTGTACATAACTTATCGTACAATTATCAATGAGAGATAAGAAATGCAACTTTATTCTCTGTTGTTTGCAATTGAGCTATTTTTGAATCCTAATTTCTATTTCAGACCAAGTTTTACAAAAAAACTGAAGTTAATATAAGAATATTATTAACTATTACAACCATTGTTGCATATAAAATTATGCAAGATCTCTTAAGCCCACAAATTGATATTCATAAGGATACTTCCTGGTGATTTGGGAATGCCTATTGCTATTTGTCAAAGAGACAAACCTAACTCTAGGTTTTTTTTTCCACTTTTATTACTTGTTGAAAATTAATCATTACTTTATTTTGTTTATAATGTTACTTTTGTTTGTTACATTTACTTGGTGGGACCAATTCTAAAGTGATGTTCCAAGTAGCAAAAGTTTATAATTTGAATTATAAGTCAATGTAAGAGTGTAACAAGATGCGAAAGGAATTTGAGTACATTTTGAGTTCACCTATTCCAAGAAAAGGAATAGATTGAAACATAAAAGATTAAACGACTTGGTATTTGTTCAATACAATTTAATACTTCATGAAAGGTATGATATTATCATTTTTAAATTGAATATAATTTATTGTAATTTCGTAATAATTTAATTGTATTTGTTTACTAGACTTTTAATAGGACAAGTAGATTTGTAGATCTAATTTGCCTTGATTTTTGATGGATTGAGTTTATGAGGAATCAAGTTCAATAGATGAGAGTAACTTGGAAGATAATGTTGGATGGGAAAGTTACTGTCATATCATTTGACGCAACGAATTTGAAAGATGGTGATGATGATGCTCTTCTCAATCATTAGAATTTTGTACTAAATGAGAGTTGAGATCAATGTAATTAAGCGAATGCTCGATTGAATGAAGTTTTTGATTTTCATTTTTTTAACTTCACTTATATTTGATGTAAATGTTAATTCTAAATATGTAAAATAAATATAACTGTAAATATTTTTGTTCCAAATTTGACTTCCACTTCGTTGTTTTCTCAATATAAATTCTTGTTGTAATATTTATAGAGTTATGAATATTTATTTTTCTTTTTATTTTGATGTTTTGATGATGATAAAATTGTAATATTTAAGTACTTTGTGTTCTCTTTAATTTTATATTTGTATGATGATTAAATGTTCTTTTTTCATATTAATTATGGATATTGTTTATATACGAAAACTAATACTAATATAAATAAATAGATTATTGTTATTTCAATCTTCTGTTTTTATGATTTTTGAAGAGAGATTTGATATAAAATTATAAGTTATATAATTCAATATATTAAAGGATTATTTTGTAAATTTAAAAATTTTAAAAACTATTTTCTATTTTTTAAAAATTATTTAAAATAATACTCGATATTGATACATTATCGTACTAGAATCAAATTCGGAATTGGTACTAGTATTATATGAATATTGTATTATGGAAGGCAGTTGTGAATGGCATTATTATTAATATTTTTAAGTTTTGTATCTTATTTTACTAATGAAAGCTATGACATTAGGGAAGGGATCCTCAAACCTAGACGATACAATAATCCTATAGAAAAGGCAATTTGCATATTGAATCTCCTAGCTAGCCAATTTCGGGACAAACACAAACACATGGTTCAAGCTTCAAATGGACAGTCTTTAATAAGCTTATAATTCTCGAAGAGCATCTCAAGATGCTGCCATTACTTGACTTAACATTTTTTTCTTTTCCTTCCGGAAATACTTGCCCTGTGGCCTGTTTTAAGCATATGGTAAGAAATGCAAATTGGTCAGTTGGGAATCATGTACAAATGAAAAGGAAGTAGGGGATAGATCCTCTGTTTTATTGAAATCGAAAAGCCCGTAATACGTATCTTTTCATGAACTTCAGTTTGGTACTATTGGACAACTGCACAGTTGGGCTCTCCGAGAGGTTTGCTCGTTTGATCCGCTTACGAAATTTTCTCGAATTCAAAAAGAAAAAAACTATTGGACAATTACAGATTGAATAAGGACTTAAATTGAAATTTTGTAAAGATTTGGGGTGGGGTGACGACTGACGACGCTCTCGCAAGTGGCAACAGACAGCCGAAACGGAAACAGGAGCAGCAGCGCGTAACTTTCAGTCGCACGCAAAATTCTAGAAGTCTCTCTTATCACTCGATAAAACCCGCTTGCTCAATTAGGGCTTTTTATCTTCTAGACTTCTCCTCTCTTCCATTTTCAAGATAACACACAACTCGTATAGCTTGCGTTGTTTGAAGGTAACGATTAGTGTGCGCTTGACTGATATTTTTCTTGGTTCTTCATTCCTTGTTGATGTGATATCTCTTGTTTTTGTTTGGAGAGAAATGGCGGCTTCGCAGCTATCGGCATCGTCAGTCTCGGGAGCCGCTAGAAACCTGGCGTCATTCCAAGGGTTAAGACACGCAAACGCGAAATTCGCGTCTTTTGGGAGCTTCAAATCTGCTGGAGGTTTATATCAGAGGCCATTCCGCGGCTTGGTCGTCAATGCTGCTACACTTGTCGCCCCTAAGGTAGTGTCTTTGTTGGATTTGTTCGCGGTTTTTGGTTTTTGAGAGTCGGAGAATCTGGTCAAACTGTAATTTGTACGTTCCAATTTCTGTATGTAGTACACTTCTATTAAGCCATTGGGTGATAGAATACTGGTCAAGATCAAGACATCTGAGGAGAAGACGGAAGGTGGAATCTTACTCCCAAACTCTGCTCAAACGAAGCCTCAAGGAGGTGAGGTGGTTGCCATTGGAGAGGGAAGAACTATTGGGAATACTAAAGTGGACATTAGCCTAAAGGTGGTTGTTTTGATGGTGGTGATGTTAAATTTTGGTATATGGTATTCATTCTGGCATCACTAAGACATGTTTTGTGCCACAGACTGGCACCCAGGTCGTGTATTCCAAATATGCGGGAACTGAAATTGAGTTTAATGGATCAAATCATCTTATTCTGAAGGAAGATGATGTTGTCGGTGTACTTGAGACAGATGATATCAAGGATCTTAAACCATTGAATGATAGAGTATTTATAAAGGTAATTATCTGGTTCTGTTTAGTGGGCTACTGTTTTGAGATCAGTAATTTTTACTGATGTTTGTGGAAGAAGTAATTGGTTATCGAAAAGTATATATATATATATATTGTTTTGCAAACACCTGAGGTTATGAAAATTTGGCTTTGGTGAATGATTGCAGATTGCTGAGGCTGAGGAGAAGACTGCTGGTGGTCTCTTGCTCACTGAGGCCACTAAGGAAAAACCATCCGTCGGAACGGTAATACAAGATGTTGTTTGTCTATTTGATTGTTTGTGTTTGATGCTGATGGGTATTACTGCATAAACAGGTGATAGCGGTTGGGCCTGGAACTCTAGACGAGGAAGGCAAGAGAAAGCCGTTGTCTGTCACCCCAGGAAGCACAGTCTTGTACTCCAAGTATGCTGGGAATGACTTCAAAGGAAGTGATGACAGTAATTACATTGCTTTAAGGGCATCCGACGTGATGGCTGTGCTCTCATAGTCAAACTTGATATGCATAATGTGTATCAGTGAATTTTGTGATTCAAGGCTTATGAATTATCAAAAATGTCTTTGGACATGAGCTTGTGTAGTGTTGTTTCAAGTTGAATTGTATCACATTCTTTGCCAGCTGCTCAAACTTTTCCATTATATGATGACGTTGTTTCGCATTGGTCTTCTTCAATCTTTGATTTGTTTGCTTTTGATGTTAGAGAGGAAACTCGTACTGTGGCATTGGCTAAGCTGGGAAGGGAGCTGCGAATGGCCTTGTGGATATAACTATTAATATTTCGGAATTAAAAAAAACTTTAGTATTTCGGAAATTATTTAAATTTTTTAAAAAATTTCAACGAAATTAAGAGTTTATTTTTTATATGAAATTTATAAAGAGAATTATTTCTAAAGTGTGTAATTTTTTAGAATATTTTCAAATTTAATGTTCAATATTTTTTAATTGGATAATCAATCTTTAATCGAAGCACATTTATACATGGATTGTAGCTGTTTTATGTGAAAAAAAAAGGGTAACTGCGAAAATAAATCATAACACACCTGAGTGCCCACAATCTCTCCGATCGCGTGTAACCTATCTAAGTTTATCCAAATTTAGATCCTCGTTCATTCGGAGAGCTCGCACTATCCTCGTTGTCTAGATATATTGTATGAACATTATCTTGTACGAGGAGAACACGAGCTGTACCATTTCTAACTCATCGTTGCAGCGCAGTTGCTAGATGTAGGCTTTATGCACTTCCAAGGAGCCTTATTAAGCCTGTCTCACTTGTGCTTAGGAATAATCTTGTAAAAGATCAAACTTTGTATGAGGATTCTCTGTCTTAGATTCTAGAGTAAATAGTTGCGACTTAACTATGTGGCAACCTGTCTTCAACTATTTGCAAGATTTGAAAGAATTGGATGGTCCCATGCAGCTGTCAAACTCAAAGAATGACCTGTTAAAAGTAGGAAGCGTCGTAAATCGCGAGCCACGGCTCTCTAGACACGTTCAGTTCCTCAATGGATAGCGCCTCAACGGTCATTGACACGACGCATCGCTCTTCCTCAGGCACGTCCTCTCAGCACTGCAAGTCTACTTCGCCCCTTCCATTTTCGGCTATGCGAGAAGCTCCTTCCCTACGCCCGAAACGCGTCTCAGCTGGCCTTGTTAACCTACAGGCCACGACGTCGTCTACTGCGAAGCAGACCTACCCACTGGGCCAGGTCCAGCCTCTCTAGCCCTTCGCCCCTCCCACCCCAGCCCCTTCCCAGTAGGTCTCACCTTCCCTTGGCCCATATCCATCCAGCCCAGCCCCTCTTCCCCTCCCCATCCAGGCCCCTCTTGGTCAGCCCTCCCCTACCCAGGCCCCCAGCATTCTAGAGCCTACTTCTGGCCACCAAGCCTTCTCCATCCCTTTCCATGCAGCCTTAGTAGTCTCCGACCCAGATATTCCTATGACGCCTCCGGTTCTTTTGGATGGCAGTGTGATGGAAGAAGACTCCAGCGGCCCAAGAGCCTCTCTACCCCTCACCCCACCCAACGGGACTACCTTCGGGGCAACTCCCCTGCGGCCCCCTGATCCTGTTCCGCGACCACTTCCTGCACCTATTGATCCCGACCCCGATACCCAAATGGTGGAATTAGGCCCCGTGCCTCCCCTCCCTCCCGCTCAGGAGTTGACTACTTCCGCAGGCCCTCTCCCTACAGTTTGACCATTGACTTTCTCAATTTCTGTCATGACGATCTTTATATGGAACTGTCAAGGAGTTGGAGGTCGGTCTTTCAAGCCCATCATGAAGAATTATATTCATATTCATAAACCTAGCCTTCTTATCCTGCTAGAACCCCGCATCAGCGGAGCTCGTGCTTTGCAAGTAATCCGGACTCTGGGATTTGCACACCCCTTTCGGGTTGAAGCTGCGGATTTTTTGAGCGGTATCTGTCTACTTTAGAACCCCGACATTTCAATCCGAATCCGGGTTGCTCACCATCAATTTGTGCATGCTAGCGTAGGGTGGGACTGCTTGAACTTTGAGTTCACTGCTACTTATGCTAACCCTTCCCCTACACTTCAGAAGTTCTTCTGGCATTACCTTCCAACTATTGCGAACATTTCCACTACCCCTTAGCTCTTAGGCGGCGATTTCAATGCCAAATTGGACAACCGAGATAAGCGTGGTGGCTCTCGTCTCCAACCCATTGTCAACCCTCAATTTCGCAATTGCGTGCATCTCTGCAACCTTCAGGAAATTGATTTTGTCGACCCTCGCTTCACGTGGCGGCGCGGATAGGTGAGGGCCCAATTAGATCGCACCTTCTGCTCCAATTCTTGGCATGCAGTCTTCCCTTCCACCCGCGTGGCCCACCTACCTTTTTTGAAATCGAAAGTGATGTAATAGTAGTCTATTTGAACTTGGTTTTACTTGGCCGGAAGAGGGGTCCCGATCACTTTTGAGTATGTCGACTGGATTGTAAAAGCCTAGGTGTTGGAAAACAAGGTTTTCCCGACTCAGGGGGTTCCGATGGGCACCTTGGTAGGCTGGACTAAACCTCCATAGGGTTGGGTTAAAGTCAACACAGACGGTGCGGTTAAACTCGAAGCCTCTAAGGCCTTAGCGGTCAGGTTAATTCGTGATTGTCATAGGAACTAGTGTGGAGGCTTTCAGCAAAACATAGGTCGAGCCTCGCCTTTAACGGCCGAGCTATGAGGTGTGTTCTTTGACCTGACACTGGCCTGGGATCTGGGGTTTGGTAGGGAGATCGCCGAAGTGGACTCCTTCGAGGTTATTAACATCCTCTTTGACCCGCACTTTGGGCTAACTAGGGTTAATTTTTTGGTGATAGGTATCCGGGAGTTCTTACAGAAATCAATGCGTGGATAGTTTGGCGAACTTTGCAGGCCTTCTTCACCCAAACCTCCACGTCCTCCAGGAGCCACCTTTTGGCGTCCAAGAGTTGCTTACAGTGATGCACATGGACAATTGTATTCTAGAGCAGTGCAATGATCTAGTTTTTTCTTTCCTTTGTTACCAAAAAAAAAAAGAGTATCATTTTAATAAAATTAAATTACAAAGCAATAAAATATCTAGTTTTTTCTTTCCTTTGTTACCAAAAAAAAAAAAGAGTATCATTTTAATAAAATTAAAATACAAAGCAATAAAATAAATAAGAGATAATTAAACATTTTGTAAACATTAAGGGACCCAACAATAAAAATGGGCTAAACCTGTCGACTTTCATGTTCCCATTGAATCCCAACAGTTATTGTGAGAGTAGTATGGCACCCAGAGTGTATAGTTTATAATCACACACGAGACTTGACAAGGACTATGCTCGTCAATTTCCAACAAACTATTAACAGAAAGAACAGGCGTATCTCAGAATTTCAGTTTTCTGTCTTCTAATTAAGTAGAAAAGATCATATCATACATCGTTAGCCACAGCAGCTTTCTGCTGTACTTTAAAGAATCCTATTTCCTATAGTATGTAAAGCTGAACGAGAAGGGAGCACTATTGACCTAGTGGATGTGTTATCAGTAGTCGGAGTCAACTTTGCTCTACTTCTACGTGTAGTGCATGCACTCTGCCAATCCCAGGAAAGCTCAACATCGTGTGCAATCTAATATTGGTATCATATGATCACTTGTTTCAAGATTGTAACGGTTCTTGGACTGCCCGTGTATTGCATTCTCCAACTGATCGATAAAAGATACAACCTACCATTATTGTAGTTATCTATTAAACGATGCCGAGTTATCATCACAGTGGCCTCTCCAAGCACTCCCACTTTCAGTCCTACTACAAGCTTGATTAGGAACTGGCAGATTACCAAGATCACCATCCAAGCTCAACTGTTGCACTTCAGCAGATGACAGTATCTTAATGCTCTGAGTACAACTTACGAACTCCCTACAACCAATTCAAAAGGCAGCAATTAAGAAACATAAACATCTGACGATGTAAAAACACTTGCATAAAATTCAAGCTCTTTTTCTTACTCCCAAGGATCATCACCAACAAGGAGTATATCATTCTCATGATCCACATAAACTAGTTTCCAGTCGGAACTCTGTGGATCTTCAAGCTGTCCTTCAATACCAAACATGCGAGCCAGATCATGTCTAAGTTCATCATATCCTATGTACCGGGTGATATCAATAGATCTTCCTACTGAGCCACGCTTTTGAACCTTCAAACTCAAAGGCCAGTGTCAGGTATTCGATGCAGAAGTAAAATCTATTGCCAGTGTCAGGTACAAAATGCTGAACTAAAAAATGTCAGTGGAAGGTAGTCAAATAACATTAGAAACTATTTAATCATTATGTTCATTAGGAAATTGTTTAAAATACCACTAGAGTGCCAAAGAAAGGTATTACTGCAAATAACTGAATAAATTTAAAACTTCTGCTAAGTGTTATTCCCAAACACACTGTGGAATTGCATAAAAAGAACTTAAACAGCACTGAGGGACGTAAGGTTTCACACATTCACTGAGGAAATACGAAAAGACAAGTCCATTCTGAAGATACTTGCTATTCACTACCATATAACTTCCATTTTGTGATAAAACAAAAATGCTGCATCTCAAGCCTGAGTTTCCTATAAAATTCTATCCTGGATCTCAGCATAGTACTAGCATTCCTTGGATGTGAGAGAATGGATGAGGATGACAAACCTTTGTATATGTTCTCATTCGATGTGGCTGATTTCCCCATATCCCACCATTCAAAACCCCAGTATCATTCACGGCAACATCATTGGAATATCCTGGCTTCAAAGGTATGTTCGATACCCCAAATGATTGGGAGCTTATGGGAGCAGTAGGTAATTCTCTATCAATATCTCTAGGGTTACCACCATAATTTGAAAGCAAGTTCAGAAGATCCTTTTGAGAATCATATCCCCTTGATAACAAAGTGTCGGGTGCCAGACCATCAATACTAGTTGCAAGAGGAAGATTGTTCTGAGGATTTAATTGGACATCCCCTTCCAAGCCAAAGGTGGGAACAGAAAAATTATGGTGGATAGTACCAGCGTCTAGGAAATATGACGTACCAGAAGAGGAAGCTTCCAATTGATCAGTTACGGTACCTTTGTATTTCGGCTGCAGTTGGTCTGACCCTTTTGTGCTGGGAAATTCACTTTTAACATGGATATCAGACTTGCTATGCAGCCCCTGAATCAGATTAGTTGCTGGCTCAACTATTGAATCTGCCATCATCGCTGTAAGTGGTTGTTGATTTTTATTCAGGAAGTTTGATGGGGAAATCTGGCAATTATTTGTGGACAGAGAGGTTGAACAAGATGGAGCATCTCCATCTGTAAGAGTGGAATGTGCTTTAGGTTCTATAGTTGGTCTCTGCAGGTTTTGGGGCTGGTTGAAGGGAAAAGCATGTACTTTCAATAGTGCTGCTGTTGACAAGCTGCTATTGCTGATTGTTTGTTGCTGAATTTGTGACAAGGACACCTGTTGGGGCTGCAAAAGTGAGTTTGTTGGAGATAGCAATTGTTGTTGCTGCTGTTGCAATCTCTGAGCCATCGGTACATGAAGCTGTTGATCTGTGAGACCAGCTTCTGATATTTGTTGCACCTGTGGCTGTGGCTGTGCTCTCTGTGATAGGCTTTGCTGTAATACCTGCGGAGGTGATTGCTGCAATTGCGTCTGTTTTTGTCTCTGCAAAAGGCCAGATTGCTGCTCCGGCTGTTGAAACTGTGTATCTTGTGGTAAAGAGGTCAGCTGATATGAACTCTTACTAGAGGGGATGCTTTGGGACTGCGTATTGCTTGCCAGTAACTGCTGTTGCTGCTGAAGCTGAGGACATACAACTGGCTGTTGTGTATTTTTATTTGGGATCTGGTTTGGCAAAATCACACCATTAGTCACAGGAGCTGATTGGTATTCTTGATGTTGCTGCTGCTGGATTTGTAGTGTCTGTTGCCGAATTTGTTGCTGTGACTCCAGTTGCAGCTGTGGTTGTGGTAATTGCCTTTGCTGTTGCTGCTGAGGATAAGGTTGCTGTGAATAAGGCTGATGCTGTTGATTCGTAGGATTCTGAAATAATTGTTGGTGCGGTGGTTGTTGATTCCATCCCATTAGTGATGGTGGCAACTGGTTGCCTTGATTTTGTGGACTTGGTTTATTAAATTGCACATTTGGTGTAGACAGTGTAGGGGATTGGAAATTGAGCAACTTGGATGGATCATCAGTGCTGAGGTTACCATTCAAAGTATTGGAAGAAATCATGGACGGGAATAATCCTGATTGAGAAGCTGGAAACTGATTATTTTGTTGCATGCTCATCCATTGAACTAAACTCAAACCAGGGAAGATAGAGCTTGGTGCATCCTTCATGCCAAAGTCATCTGCAAGCCATGGCATAGCTCTTCTGAAAGCATTCCCAACGTCCAAGTTGTCATCTATATAAGAAGAAGTATTAGATCAACAATGAGGAAAAACTGACACTACAATGCAAACAATATTTTAGTGGGCCTAATGAACTTTCCCTGACCAACAAGGTCTGAAATTTACCAATCTTCACTTCAAATAAAAGAATAGGCTAGGGAGAGTAATCCAGTTGATAAATAAATCAACAATTTATGTACCAGGAAAATGCAAGTTACTGGATGTACATGAACCCCTAATGTGAAAAGGAAAAAACAGTGGGTTAAGTTTTTCTTTAGTTTCCCCACAAGCAGCTAATAAAATATCATACTCAACCTCACCCTCCACGGCCATCTTATTTTGGCTGTGATAGCATTAACAAACAAAACCAGTTTCAAAGCCATGCAAAATTAAGATTAATTTCTTGTTTCCTTTTCTCCACATATTAGCAACAAAGCATGATAAAGCAAAATAAAAAAGCATGAAAAAGAGAACTGCATTGAGATTTGACTTCAATAAGTAGTATAGAAATCACTAATTTACCTGGCATCCCTGGCTGTCTTGGGAACGTCGGTCTGAAAAATGGAGGGCATATATAGAAAGGAGTTACAACAGGTTCAATCTCCCAAACAGATACACGGCTAGGCCTTTCACCAGCCGTTGATTCATCCCACCCAACCTAAAATTAGTCTGATTTAATCAATCGAGCAATTTATAAACATACAGATGCATTTATGTACCAATGTTTACATACAGGTGAGAGCTAACATACACATGCGTTTATGTACCAATGTTTACATACAGGTGAGAGCTATCTTAATATGAAAAAATGTCTGCAAATCAATGTAATAGTACCTGAAGATTGCGCCATTGTGAATTTTTCCACCGTGCTGGATCCACATCACTGATACCAGTAATAGTACCCATGTATCTACGAACACCTGATTCTTCAGTCTCAGACATCATCCTAAATCTCATGCCAAGAGACACTTGTGTACACATTGCCTTATTATACTTGGAGAATGGAATCACAAATTCAGCTGGACTTGCCCTATTAAGTTAAAATGTCAATAACATTCCATAGCTGTTAGTTTCAATACAAGCAGTGATGATGGAAGCAGCACCTTGGATTGTAAAATATAGTAAATGGACTATTGTTTGCAGCAGCATGAGCAGCAGCAGCAAGAATACCAATATGCATGCTGTCACTGGATATGACAGAGGAAGAGAGAGCTGATTGCTGTCTATTAGCATGCCTTACGCCCAAAAGAAGCTGTGATTTTTCATCTCTACATCAAAGTTAGGATATCTTAGCTTAAAAGGGTAATGTCCCAGCTGAAGCATTTCCTCGTGACCATCAATGTCATACCTTATAAACAGAACAGAGTCACCAGCAAAAAGTCTTTTTGTGCTAACAAAGACACTCCAACCTGTAGTAAGCAGGTGCCTTTTTGGTTGACCTGCAATAGAACAAACTCCATGTATTGAGTAGATTTTAATATTGTGTTTATTTACTGCTAAAAGACCAGTAGATATGTAGTTCCCGAGATTCCCCATTACCAAGCAGATACAGTGACAAACTTCACTAGTATGGAAAAAAATGTTAATGCCACGTAGGTCAGATTTGACAATTTGAAAAGACCACTTTTGAAAGGTGTTATAGTAGGATTAAAGCATATTACAATATACACATAATTTTAGAATGACCATATCCTTTTACCATCTTACTTACATTGTCATCTTAATTTCCATACATGATTAAGCGCATAATCAAGAAGTCACATGAGGCAATACCGCGATAAATATGTCTAAAATTCCAAGAATTGTCATGTAAATCTCTTGCTACCAGCTCCTGAGCAGGTGGTTGCATTGAATAGTCCTAAAATAACATTTATATTAAGCATTAGAAAAGAAATTGCAAACAGTTCCATAGAGAACCTATACGTATAGGATGCAAATTTAAAAATACTGTACACACTAGGGTTGGGAAGATCTTCTCAGCCGCTCTTCGAGGTACAGAGAATCCACCATGAGTGCTTGTGTCACTGGCTGTGAGGGTTTTGCAGAAGAACTCAGCAGGTTGTTTGTTTTGTTTGAGGCCCATATCAGATGCAAGTATAGCTTCTTTATCGTACTGTAAAAGATGATTTAAGTAGACTTATTTGAAAATTTTGAATCTATTGTTGCTAAGCTTTCATGTAACAACCTCAAAAAGTTATCACAAATGGCTGACCTACTTTGCTTACAGGCTGAAGGGTCATCTGGGCATAAACCTCATCAGTTTCTGCATCAGCCTGTTATTAAATATACATATAGATAAGTTGACATTCGGCTGAAGTAAATAAAAATAAGCTTGTCACTTCAAGTGTTCATCTTATTCACTTTTTAGCTAATAATTAAGTACATTCCAGCACCTACAAGGCCAATGACTAGCAAACAAATTTACGAATAGTCATATGCCATTCTGAAACAGAAGGATGCGTGGACATCAAAATCAATTTGGAACTCTTTACAAAAAGAACAGTTATAGTAAAACTAAAAGACGTAGTCATGCACAACTGGTAACAATTTTGAGACGAGAGCATAAAACAATACTGAAAGTAACTTCCAAATTTTGAGATTTTGGGACAACGAAGATTTCATACATGCAATGTCACATTGTGAAGAATGCAGATCAACTTCGCAGGGAGGTTGGGATAATTTGGCATAAAATCAGTCTCCTTTTGCATTGATGCTGCAACCTGAAAGTAATAGAGCCAGAGACTTCTTCATCAGTAACAATAAAAGGAATTAGTTACTTAGATTTAAGGAAAGCAACATACTTGCTCGCTGTGGCCCTGGGGAAAGTAAACTACAAGACTGCCAACTGGAGGCAAAGAAACCAATGGTCCAGCACAAGCATGCCATAACTCTGAATTAATAGCTTTTCTTTCGCCTGCTCTCAAATCCATAAGAATATCACTGTCAGCAAGAAGTACTAAAGGCCAAGAAACTTTTAGAAGAATTGTCCTCTTTAATTAATTCACCGTTCTAAAGTTCACTAAAGATGCAATAGATCCATTTGATCTGAACAAACAAATAGTACTAGTTTAGAACCCTAAACAGGTTTTGAGGTGGGATAAAAATATAAAACCACTACAAATATCATAATTATAGCATAAGTCATTTAAAAGAAAACATAGGTTCTCGTTTATGGGCAATATGACAGCATGACTCTAAAGTAAAGGAGATGTATAGCTGTCGAGTTAAAATCAACCAGTTGTACTGAAATGCAAGAAGGAACCAAAGTTGTAACTATAAGGATGTTTCTCTTTCAGCGAATAACTTGAGGAACACTACTCACTAGGATGAGAAAATTTGTTGCTAGACATACAAACTTGTAGTGAACAAATTCTGGGCTTCAAACTAAATAAAACTCTGAAGATCCAAATGAGAATATGAAACAAGACAGCAACAAAATAAGATAAATAAGAAGCTTGAACTTCTTCGCTAGTTCTGTGCAGTTGAACGAAAAAACTTGTTTCAACGCCAATTTCAGAAGATCGGCCATAAATCAGGAAATTTCAGAAAGATTGAAGCACATTCTGCCCATAGCTCATCTTAACATAAACAACCAAATCTTTATAAGACGCAAGTAAATTGCTTATAAAAAATCACATGTGACTACAAAAGGGCACCAATATAATTTGTAAAAATAAATAAATAAATCGGGCAAAAGGACTCCAATTGAGAAATAACAACAGGAAGAATGATTATACCAACAGAAACGTACTTCGAAGGAAAAAAGAAAGAAAAAAAATCAATCTTTAACGAAGAATTTCATCCTCTCCTATCAAGCAACCAGACAAGCCAAAAATGAAGAAGAGTTAATAACAAAATAACCAGGCTTGTTTAAATCTTTACAAAAGCCAGAAAGCATAAAGTAGAGAGAAGCCATCATGACAATACAACAAAAACCCAGAACCACACAGGTTTAGAAATGAACTTCAGTTGAGATACCCACCTTCTCCAGAATTAACCAGCAGCCCATTTGAAGAAACCTTCATTCTAGCAGGTTTGAATGATACGAACTCCCCTCTAGCAAATCCTATCTTTCATTATAAACTCACCACTAGCCTTCTCTTTCATTTTAAACTCAGCTCTAAGTCACTATGCCATTGTCAACATTGCACTATATATCGCTTCTCTTGGAGTAACCAACTAAAGTAGCACACTTGATCACACCACTAAACAAACAAAACCAAATATGAACTTTCCTTACAAACCCATTTTTCTTCGTCCTCTTCGAGAATCCACAATCTTCTCCATGAAAAGAGACTGGAAAAAGGAAGGAGAATCTCAGCCAATTACTGATAAATGACAAATTTCTGGGTGATAACAAGCAAATAAATTCCACATTTTTTTTTTCTCATTCACCGAAGCTAAAGGTAGGAACTTTTCAGTGTCCTTTATTTATCCTTTCGGTGGGACTGGGATCAAAGCGAGAGGAGAGAAAAGTGTCTTGTTGCGGAGAAATCAGAGGTCCGGAACACTGCCAAGACCAGACGCAAAAGCAAAGACAGCTATTTTATTTATGTGAAGAAGCCGACATGTAATGTACAAAAACCTCTTTCAAGTTTAGTTTATTAAAAAACACAAACTAACAAATACGTATTGAGTATTGGAATGTGGATAATAATCCCGTTATTTTTCAAGTAAAGATTAATCTTTCTTCTCTAGGCATTCCTAGTCCTACTGAATACTACTAAGTAACAGTATTCTAATTAATCGTGAATGGGCCGCTGTCAGTCGTCGCGTAAAAATAGAATTTATGATTGGATTATAATTAAGTAATGTAAGGACAACTGGCTGGATTTTTTCTAAAATAAAGTTTAATTGAGTGAAGTCACATATATATTCAAGGCCCTCACATGCAGCGATCGCGACCTTGGGTTGAGACATCATTATACCGCAATCGAAGTATAATAAGTGATAGATAGGAGGCTTTTACTTTAATATTTCTGCCCTACTTGAGGTCGTCCTGATGATAATGATGGTGTCCATATTCCGTTATGCTCTACGGCCCTCTCAATTTAAATAAAAATAACAACTCCATAAAATGCTAAAATGGAAACATACAAACATACTATTCAATTCTAAAGGGAAACATCCCATGTAACAAACACAGGACTTTGGCACCAAGCAAAGAGAAAAACAAGTGGTGACAGAGCAGGAAGTCAGGTAATTGCGCCTGACAAGAAACGCTTGTCAATCGATGAAGCGAGAAGGAAAAGATTTGGAAAGCACGTACAATATATAGCAGCCAAATTAACGACAGCTAGGAAACTCCTAAACATGTGGAGCGACTCAGCATTTGTCGGACCGACACCAACCACCTCCAAAATTATTTTATTTAGTTCAATGTATCAAATCATGGCCCTGGATTAATTCTCGGGTTGGCCACTGCACCTTCCTGCTTGATCTTAGTTTATACGGTATACTGATCTTAATGAACATGTCATGGCTCATGGACAAAGAAAACGAGAAAATACTGTAGTCCATACAACAAACACACAGTCAACGAATGTTAAACCTCATTATTACTTGTCTCTGGAAAGGGCGATTTTCCTAAAACCTAGTTCACACGTTGACTGTTTTCTCCTTTGCATGACTTTCCCATATATATATATGATTAGTTGTACATAGATTGGGGTCGTCTGTACAAGGAAGTCCGCAGATACTCAGGTATGCCCATTTAAGAAAACAATCTTTCCAGACAAGCACTTCTGTACATGAATGAGATCTGTCCTCCACGTGTTTATAGCAGGAAAATCTATTGCAGAAGCTTATTAAGAACACTCGAATTACAACCTAGCTAGCTATAGTCTTTATGTTTTGTTTTCTTGTTCTGCTTATTTCCTTTCATATACCAAATCGTAATAATTAGTAATGATTAATGCTTAATATGTTAATACTTCTGATAGGTTCACACACACACACACACACGTATATATATATATATATGCAATAGAATTATGCAGATTTCACCAACAAATATTTAGTATATATCTGTAACATTATTTATGAGTAAATATGACCAACTACTATTTATTTCAAATTGGACCTAATTAAATGAATATGTTCTTCCAATAGCTTTGAGGACTTAGAAGATGATGGGAACTTTGGAGTTGCTGAACTTTGCTCACTCAAAAGAACAACTCCTCCACGCCAAGTAAAGCAGGAAAAGACACTACTCAACGCGATCCGATCAGCATGCTTAATGCCAATACGTCATTTCTGACTAAGGACATTTAACTTCCTTCTTAGCATCAGATAGAATCAATAAAAGATTGAAGATGTCGGCCATTTCCGTGCAAATAATCCCCTTTGACATTCATGCGCCATAGAAAGCAATATTCGTTCATCAGCTTATGGCATACGGCCTCTGAAATTTAAGGCATTGAACCCAAAAGGAATGATGCCAGTGTTATTCCGCTGCCGACGGCACTCGACATGCCAATAGAATTATCCATTTATGTTTGGCCCCGCACATAGTTGCTGTATATTAGACATTAGCGCCCTGGAAAATGATATTGATTGATACCGAAAGTTGATAAGAGTATGAAAGATGACGAGATAAAGTGAGGAATAAACTCATTTTAATGGTGTATGGATTAATTAAGCTAATGATGGGGTTATTAGCCCATTTAATTAAACAGCCTCATCATATATTTATTGGTTCAATGAAATTTCTTAAGCACGAAATGTTAGCATATCTAAAGACATGCATGTCTACTGTGATGAATTAATCCACCCAGCGTTCAACATGAGTCATGGTCCCTACAATTCAGAAACAAACAGATAGAAAGGAACCAATGGAAATGGTGGGGTTTCATTGGTTTTATGAGTTTTTGTACTCTTCCAAAATCCAAATGCTTTAATATTTAATGAGATTGCACTTTTAACATTTTGCTAGTTGATTTGTTTGCTTGCTTGCTCCCTAATCCCTATGCTAGATAGCTAGCTAAGCACGGATTAGTCACAACCCTTTAGTAAATATATATGTTAATTAATCATAAGTTTGAATTATTAACTGGACTAAGCTTATCGAGTATATATATTCCGTGAGGCTTTGCAGAGTTAGTGAAAGTTGGTCAACAGTAATTCAAGCATGCATGTACAGTGGAGGTTGATGTCGATAAAGGATCCACTGATGTCTCCATCCAGGTGATTCAACCATATCTCTCGCCTACCAAGCCTTGGATTATTATCCACTTAGAAAAGAACAGCCACAATCTTTGCTTTTCAAAGTAGCCACAGTGCATTCTTGATGCACCCTGTGCGAATGTGGGGTCGTCCGTCAACTTATTTCCAAGGACCAAACCCTACTTTCGCGATGAAGATTTTGAAGTAATGGAGTAGTTGATGACATGCGACATACTAACTCTCTGATGACTTAATTACTCTGAATTATTCACAGAAACCTGACAGCAGTTTTTGTATAACAGTTTGTTTGAGTTTTAGAGATCTCTGCAGACTTGTGAATGCGTAAAGGGCAGTAGGCAAGATGACAACCAGAAGTCCCCATTACATGAGCTAAACTTGTGGCTTAGGCTTTGAGGTTATGCTGTCACATTGTGACCCACGTCTCCTCCTCCTAATGTATAATTGATCTGTGTCATTTTTCTTTTCCAACCTTTAAATTAATGCCATGTGAGTCTCTAATCAAATGGTAGGCTAAAACAAAGTTGATGTCCCAGTTCTATCTACTGTCGGCATCACCTTTGGAAGTATTCTAGCTAGCTTTCATTACCTCTGTTCCCGTTAATTACGGTCGCTATAATGCTTAATGATACGGTTCAGTTATTTGTTAACAAGATCTTTATTTCCTAATGATTAGAAGGAGAATGAACTTTTGTAATTTAAATACCGAAAAGACCATGATATGTAAAGTCCAAAACCAAATCATTTCAAATCAAGGATTTTACCTATGAATGGTCGACAATGTTCATTATATCTCATAAGGTAGAATGTTCTGCCTACAATTCAGTGACAGTAAAGTCCATATCCCACTTTTCTTTGGACTCTGACTCGTACCCATTATCTTTTATTTTTCTCTTTTTTAAAATATGTTAAAGCTTTCAAAAGGAAAACTAATTAAAAGGTAAGACAACAATCGATTTATTTTATCGCGATATTGAAGATTAATTGATTGAAGTCATAAGTAAAATCTTTTTCTCTTCTTTTGAAAGAAACTCTGCCTAAACTGTGAAGGAACTAGGCGAGTATATTTGGATAAGTAATTCTACAATGAAGACGTGAAGTGGGCCTCATTAATCAGGCTAGGCGTGAGACCAGCAGAGAAAATTCCAAGTGAAGTGGTAGCATCACAGCCTCGTCATTGCCATTAATGGTTGTTGATACAAAGGTTATTTTGGGACCGAACTTTTACCAAAGCTCACCAACATTCTTTGCACTGCAGTTTTATTAAGGTTCGTTTAAGTAAGACTTCAACTTTTAACAACTTTCGCAACGTTTATCTCGTACATTCGAAGAAACAATGTTATGGAAGCAATAAGAAAATAAAAGCAATAAGAAAACAAGAGAGATACGATAAAATCAACAGTTATACTACTTTCTCTCAAAAAATACAAAAAATGCTTTCTCTATTTTAATGAGGAGAGCAAAGCTCGAATTAACTATATACAGACACTATAACTTGAAAGTCAAGTTATATTCAAAATTTTATTTAAACTGAATTACTTAAGATCGTGCTAAGATAACGTTTATCTCTATCAGATTACATCACGTAAATTAATTGGATGACACCTCCATTTAAATAGAATTCATATTTGATAAGATAGAATTTATAAAATTACAGAAAGATAGAGTTTACATTCAAATAAGAAACTAGCATCTTTATCTTCGAAGATCTTCACTATCTTTAAGTGTTGAGTCTCACTACAACTCTAATTCCTAGTTATCTCTACATCATCCAAGACCTCCCACGATCTCTATCTGCTGATGATGCAGATAATTTGATTTATCTACTTTAATCTACTTTGATTTAGACTAATATGAAGCTTCCTAAGGATATATGGGTATAAATACTATGGGCTCGCTCTTTATTGAGGGAGAACTAACTCTTTAATTGGTCCCCCAAATCTTGCAAAAGGGTAATAAATATTAAATATAACGTGCATGTATGTCTTAGCCGAAGTCAATCGAATTTCCACTCTCTGCGCGGCAAGTAATACTTGGGCTTGATAAAGTTTTTGAGTAAAACGCTAACCCCAAGCCCACTGCATATATGTTTCAGCTTTAACAAGAGCCCTACCACTACTTGCCCGCAAATACTTTATCTTGAAACCCAATGAGTTACGTATTGGTCGTGGGTCTTCACTTATCAACTCTGCAAAGTTACTACTTACATGGCAATGCGCTGTTTCTGTGTGCAGCTGAGAATTCATGACTTTTGGTTGGAAAATTGACTTCAATCATCACCACTGAGTCCTTCTAGCTTTTCACTTTTGGCTTACCAACTTTCGGCTGTAACTTTAACTTTGAAAAGTTATAATACTACAATATCAAATTTAGAAATTCAAAAATTAATTTTACAATAACTAAAATCATTTGCCTCTTTAAATTAATCAAATTATTAAATTTCATCAAGGTCTTAAAAATATTTAATACGAAGTTTGTTTTAAAAATTAAAAAAAAATTGTTTTCAATTATATATTCGATTTCTCTTGGCGTTCACGTTGCTTTCCAAAAAACGTAGGGTATGATATGAGCCAAATCATTTTCTACGGAGTAGATGATCTATACGTCAAATCGAATACGAAGCTCTGAAAGCAAAATGTAACAATAGTCAGCCACGAGTAGCAGATCTGTTAAACTGTTCCTAATTCCTATTCTGATTTACATCATCTGATTAGGTTAATCGATCGAAACAGAACAACAAGTATCCGATAACAAGTCATGGTTGAATTTTGAAAGCTGTGATGAAGTAACTATCTGAACCTAATAAATTAAGAAATGTAAACATCCCGCTGTTCTTGGGTTAAATAAAGAGAGTGGTAGTTGGTGACATTATGAAAATTTTGCCTTAATATGTTTTTATAAATAGATGTGGTGGAGTGGATGACCTTCCATTCTTAGTACCAACTAAAACTTATTGGTCAAATCAATCAATGAGATATAATGAAAATGAAAGTGAGTGTTTATTAAAAACGTACGTCTTGTAGCACGCCTTGTTTGCTTTTCTGACGTCGGTGGGTGAGGTACGTACACGGTGACTCAAGAGTCAACCCTTTGAACAATAAGTGCCTGTTTGTTTGTTTTTTTTTTTGCGTTGTTAATTAAAAATTAAAATATTTTTAAAAGATATGCAAAGACTCAATTGTATTAAAATTTAAATAATATTATACCAGTATTAGATAAAAATATTAAAATACGAGTGTTTGAAATATAATTTTATGTCTTTGTTTATATTTCAGTGTTTTTATCTAACTTTCTCCTTGTGTTATTTAAATTTTATTAAAATTATGGACATTTTTTTCCTAACTTCATCGCCATTATTAATCATTTTCATTATCATAATGCTTTCAGTCCTTCCATCGATCACATATTTTTCGCAACTTTTTGATGGGACAGATAATTGTCGGGCGTCATTTCTGCTTGACGTTTAGGCGTATACAAATAGTATGATCACATGACGTGCGCTTCGGTAATTTCAGTCACTGATCTTATCCAAAGACATGGCAATGCCACACGGGCACACAATTCATTTCTTTCTATTATTCAATGTCTAGCATGTTTTATAAACATTCCTTCATCTATTTTTTTAAAATCTCATTTATTTATTAAATGAATAGATATTTATATAATAGAATAGGCAGGTGATTTAAATCATGCCACTCCTTCATGTACTGGACAACACCATTCATCTGATGACCCTATTAATAATGTTGACTAATGTTATGAATGATGTATTGAAATTAGTATTAGTTTTGATTTTGGTATGATATAGTTTAGGTGCTATTTTGGATAAATTTTAAAATTATAAAATAACTTCTGAATTTTTTTAAATTGTAAAATAATTCTTCAACGTATTATGTTGTATAATTTTTAATTTTACATTAACTATATCTTCAAAAATTATAATAATATAAATTTGAAATAATAACTGTCTTTTTTATTAATATTATTTTCCCACATATTTCATACATAAATAATTACTAAAATTACTATCAAAAGATTATTTAATTATCATATAGATATAAAATTAAGACTAAGATAAAATACTTAAAATGTTACAATTTACATTATATAATAAAGAATAATCACATCATATAATAAAACTAATATAGTTTCATAACTCTAAAGGCATTACAACAAAAGTTCGTGTCGAGGAATATAGGCAAGCAGAAGCTAAACCTAACACAAAAAGACTTACAATATATTAACAGTTCATATAAGAGAATTTTACATATGCATCAAATACAAGTGAAATAGAAAAATAGAAAAATGAAATATCTTGAACTTTATTTAGTAGAATATTAGCTCAAGTTGTATTAATCTCAATTTTTATTTAGTACAAAATCTTCATCCGAGAGTAGTCTCATCATTATCATAATTCAAATTCATTACACCAAATGATATGTTCATACTTTCTTATACAAAATTATCTTTCGAGTTACTCTCATTTATCAAACTCGTTATCTCAAAAACCCAATACACTAAAAGAATGATATAGTCAAGACAAATTGGATCTATATAACTATTTGTTTTATTAAGAGTCATAAAAAATCAAATTATTAAGAATTTATATTTATTGTAATAATGAAAATAACATACATTTCTTGAATCTTTAAATTGTATCGAAGAACAATCAAATTGTTCAATCTTTTATGTTCCAGTTTATTCCTTTTATTGGAATAGATGAATTCAAATGTGCTTTAATTCATTTCACACCCAGTTGAACATATATATTGACTTATAATTTGAATTGTAGACCTTTGCAATTCTAGAATACCACTCCCGAATTAATTCCACCAAGCTACTGTAACAAAAAATGATGATTAATGTCCAACAATTAACAATAGTGAAGAAAAATGAAATTGGATAAAGTTTGTCTCTTTGGCAAATTACAATGAGCTTATTAAAATCACCAAAAGCATCCTTGCGTATTTGTATTTATAAGCTAAGGAGATCTTGCACCATCTCATGTGTAATAATTATTCCAAAAATTCAAACTCTTCCAAAAATCTCAACATTCGGGTCAATTTTTTGTGACCATTCTTATTAAGTAAATGACAAAATTTGATAACACTTCCTTCTTTAAAATTGTTCCTCATTGTCTTAAGTTTCTAATGACATCAAAATCATTCAATTTGGTTAGTATTTTAAAAGTTATGCCCTAATCATTTTCGGGCTGCTCTTATACTAAAATAACATTTTATTATCAACTTCCATCCCAAAAATTAAAATCCTTAGACATTGAATTCCATTTCATCATACAACTTGTATTTCTATATCTCTAGTTTACAACAAATTAAAAATCACATTATTTGAATAACTACACAAAAAGTTATACCTAAAATATCAAAACATGTCTGTGCAGAAAAATGGACTTCGCTGCGGCGAAGTCAGAAGTTTGTCGCGGCGAACTTGTTCAGAACCTGACTCCGACGACATATTTTGCTACCTTTTTTGTCTTTTCACTTCCACCTTTCATATATAACTCATCTTAACACTAAATCGTCTTATCTACTTCATTTCAACCCGAAAATCATTCACAAATACATCATGATCTATCTTTGATCATTAACCAAACAATAAAACATTAACATAAACCATTTATCAACAACTTTTTATACATATTCACTTTATTTTCACTTCTAACTATCATCAAACATACTTCATTTAACAAATCAAAAAGAGTTTATGCTTATACTTACTTTATTTATCCAAAGCTCTTCAATCACCATGAAACCCTAGCTTGCTCTTCGTTTTCTTCTTTTCTTCCTTTCTCTTCTTGATCAATCTCAAAATCACCTTAGATCTTCTTTCTTTTATCTCAAGAACAAAACTCTCTCTTTTCTTCTTCCATTTTCGTATTTCTCTTCTTCTCTCCCTCACTCATGCTGTTATCTTCTTCTTAAAAGCAAGACCCCTCTTCTTATGTCAATTCATACACTTAATGGGTATAAAAACCCAATTCTACCATTCCTTGTATGCCTTATGTCTTATACCCTTATGTGTCATGTTCAATTTGCCATTGATACATTCTTACAACATTAACACTTAAATTCCATCACTCCATGCAATAAAATCCTACCAACCTTAACATAATAATTAACTCCAAAAATTTAATTAATCAAAACCTTAAAATTCTTTTAAATCATGCTTAACTAGAGAAAAAAATTCGAGAGCCAACATATTTAGTGACGGATATTATTATCGCCACTAAACGGAATTTTTTCCTCCAATTTTTGTAATGGAAAAATAAAAATCGTCGGTAATTTGCAACATTTTGTTTTTTGACGTTAATATGAAGTCGAGATGCATCAATTCACGAGCGTTACTTGACACAAAGAGAGTGTTGTAAAAAAAAGAAAGGGAAGATGTAGGGTAATTGGGAGGAAACTAACATGCCTTTTTTAGTATAATGACATAATCGAGGGGTAAGCAATACTGCCCTAAAAGCTGATACATAAATACTGTTCATCCAGTCATAATATATTACCAAGTATTTTTTTTCAATCCTTATTTATTCCTTTTTACTCATACCAACTAACCAAGCACCCTTTAAATCAAGCAACCTTTTGGCTTTAGTAACTCACAGTTAGTTTTTTTCACAAGAATTTCTTGTTTTGAATTTTGTTCTTATTCTTTTTTCTTCTCAGTTAAATTAGAATTTAGGTTAATGAGTGACATTGTGACTGTTGTTTTTGCTAAGCATCAATTACTTTTGTTTTTTGTCATTTAGTTGTAATGCATCTTTATTTTCAGTTTGTCATTGGACATGTTTTGCTCATGAGTTGACATTTGTTTAACAAATTGTGAAGATGACACTTTTACAGTAATCACTTATTTGTATTGGATTATCGAGTTAAAATGATATTTTTAAAGAAAATTATTATCCTATCTAGTTACAAACTAAAAGATTGATAACAATACTAGAAGATATTAAGCAAATTAAAATATCATTAATTATATATGAATTCTTGAAAGGTGTACAATTAAATTATTAGTTAAAAATTTGATAAAAAAGGACTTGTAAACTATTAAATATATACTAAAATTTTAATATTTTAGAGCATTCAAAATAAAACATAGTGTTTCTAAATTGTTCAATTACAACCCTATATGGATGGAAATTTTGACAAAATTATATGTTTGATCCTTATATGTCATATCAATAATAATGCGATAAATATTTTTTTATTTTTTATTGTCATGTAAGGAAATTTAATTAACTAAAGCTGTACTAATATCTCCATTTCTCATCCTACATATATAATGATGAAATCATAACAATGTGGAAGATTGAAATTAGCAATAAAAACACTGAGGTTGAGAATGACTTTTTGTTTTGGGGGATTTTCACCGGCCTCACCCTTGTTTGGAACCTGGGCTATCGCCGGATTGAATTAGAAGTGGACTCCACTACAGCGCTACAATTACTTTCATCGGTAGCTACCAGAGCTAAGGCACTCAATCCCATTGTTCAAGGCATACATGAACTGCTATCTCAGAATTGAACTGTTACACGTCACCACATCTACCGAGAGAGCAACAGATGCGCAGATTGGCTTACAAATCACGCCACTTATTTTGGTATCGGAGTTACCTATCTCGAAGCCCCACCCATCGGATGTAATTTTCTCCTTGTAACTGATAATTCGGGGCCTCGATCCCCTCGCCCCTTGTTGTAAATTATTCCGGTTTTCCTTTATATAT